>OW028579.1:1009084-1609084 GCA_932294295.1 Alitta virens | reverse complement strand
CTCATTACGTCTGCCTCTGGTAGCTGGTCAGACCAATAGCATTCCGACATATTAACAGTGTGCCCATATTCTATCATATTGAATGTAGGGTACCAGGCGCCAAATAATAACAACGCCATTAACATGAATCAAACCGTTCTTTTGTGACAGGAAATGAAACATTGGATCCGACACATCAAAGCAAGCAATGGAAGCTCAGTTAGAACGCTGTTGTAATTAGAATTGGGAGCCTGGCTAGAATAGCATTAACCTTTATAGAAAGATGTGGACTGGGACATGAGTTTACGAAAGTTTGCTGTTCGCCTTGGGTAATATGGAAGCAATTCGTGTTATTATACAATGTAATATTTAGTCTAG
Source organism: Alitta virens (assembly GCA_932294295.1). Lineage (NCBI taxonomy): Eukaryota > Metazoa > Annelida > Polychaeta > Phyllodocida > Nereididae > Alitta > Alitta virens. The sequence continues at coordinate 1,608,727 of OW028579.1, read as the reverse complement.
TTAGGAATTTGAGAATAAAAGAATAATACATCCAATTGTATAAATAAATATAAAGATTAATCCACTAAACTGATGAATAAATGATGTTATTAATACCATAGGATCACAACCAAATGTTGGAATATCTAATACATTATTTCTACTTAAACAACCTCACTTTCAAGTCCAGTAAATGTTGCAAGAAAGTGGTCTTAATGGCAATATTCTTCAGTAGAGTACAACTATCAACAAAAATGGCTGGACTATTTATGTTTGGGAGGCTCTTCATAAAGCCATAGTTTGATTTTAATTTATTTAATAACTATGCAGACCTTTCCATTCCTATATACTATCCAGACCTATCCATTTCAATATACTATGCAGACCTATCCATTCCTATATACAATGCAGACCTATCCAGTCCTATATACTATCCATACCTATGCATTTCAATATACTATGCTGACCTATCCATTCCTATATACTATGCAGACCTATCCATTCCTATATACTATGCAGGCCTATCCATTCCTATATACTATGCAGACCTATCCATTCCTATATACTATGCAGACCTATCCAGTCCTATATACTATGCAGACCTATCCAGTCCTATATACTATGCAGACCTATCCAGTCCTATATACTATGCAGAACTATCCATTGCTATATAGTATGCAGGCCTATCCATTCCTATATACTATGCTGACCTATCCATTCCTATATACTATGCATACCTATCCATTCCTATATACTATGCAGGCCTATCCATTCCTATATACTATGCAGACCTATCCATTCCGATATACTATCCAGACCTATCCATTCCTATATACTATGCTGACCTATCCATTCCTATACTATGCAGACCTATCCATTCCTATATACTATGCAGACCTATCCAGTCCTATATACTATCCATACCTATGCATTTCAATATACTATGCTGACCTATCCATTCCTATATACTATGCAGGCCTATCCATTCCTATATGCTATGCAGACCTATCCATTCCTATATACTATGCAGACCTATCCATTCCTATATACTATGCAGACCTATCCATTCCGATATACTATCCAGACCTATCCATTCCTATATCTTATATGCAGACCTATCCATTCCTATATACTATGCAGACCTATCCATTCCTATATACTATGCAGACCTATCCATTCCTATATACTATGCAGGCCTATCCATTCCTATATATTATGCTGACCTATCCATTCCTATATACTATGCAGGCCTATCCATTCTTATATATGCAGACCTATCCATTCCTATGTACTATGCATGCCGATCCATTCCTATATACTATGCAGACCTATCCATTCCTATATACTATGCTGACCTATCCATTCCTATATACTATGCAGGCCTATCCATTCTTATATATGCAGACCTATCCATTCCTATGTACTATGCATGCCGATCCATTCCTATATACTATGCAGACCTATCCATTCCTATATACTATGCTGACCTATCCATTCCTATATACTATGCAGGCTTATCCATTCCTATATCTATATACCTTCCGTCTTAGCCAATTCAAAGATGCCCTCTGCTAAAAAACAAAAACAAAAAACAGAATGTCTGTGGTAGAGTAAATTTAGTTTTTATATGTTTAAATTTTAACTGCTATGGGACTATTATTTGCTTTTTAAAAAGGATTAATAAATTTGGATCTCTAGCTGCATTTGCTTAGCAGCAGATAGCATGGGGTAAGTGTAGCTGATGCCTGCACGATGAGCTACTTTTAAACAGTTTTACTGTATTTTTATTAATATTTTGATGGATGTGCATTGTGCAATTATGATAAAGTTATCTTTATTTCAGTCTCACAATTATGACCAGTATGTTGGTGCAATATATTTTGTATAATTTCCTCTTTAAAAGCAGTTATCTAATGTATGCAATGTGTATGTTGCCTCTAATCTTTTCGGGCAATTAATCTTCTGTGTGATTTTGGGGAATCCTCCTTTGAGATGTGTTTATAATTATCTATCTACTGTATGTAAAAACATTGGATAAAAGCTACGCTTAATTAATATTTGGGATGCCAGCTGATAAAGAAAGTTATTTACGTGAAAATAACAGAGGTTTGGCATGGCAAAACCCTGATTCATTTGAATGAGTAATTGGCTACTGTATACTCCTCAGCTGAGGCTGAATATTACTCTTGCTGATTAAAGCTGCATTGTCAGTCGGTTTCTGTACCAACAAAAGCTATCCAAATGAAAGAAAAAGCTTCTTACTGATGAATTCGATAACCCAAACTGTCTAGATTGTACTAAATTAGAAATTATTGCCGGAATTAATTACATCGACTTTGTTTACATTTTAGCTAATTATTCAATGCAACGTAATGGAGAGCATCACCGATTCGCGATTTCACAGTCATTTTAAGAAACATTGAGATCAGACTTGTTTCAATTCGTGCAAAAAGCGCACAACTACACATTTTTTGCAAAATAAACTTGGAATTTTGAAAAATGGACGAAAATTAAAGGCACAGAATAATAAAATACATTACGAACTCATGACGCTAATGACGTTCGTTTATGCCTCGTTTTCATTTCATCTGCCATAAAATCACTTGCTATGTAAACAAACCGGCAATTTTTGATGGCATGAAAAATTTTATGATAGGGTATGTTCATTAATTTTATAGAGATATAGTGAATGCAACCGATTTTGGTCACTGTCATATTGAGTGACAATGCAGCTTTAATATTTGGTATTATTAAGTCATGCCATTCTACTTGAATTGGGAATTTGTTTTCAAAAAATTGCACAATTATGTCCTATATTTGACATGTGATTATTAGGTAAAAATTTGTGGATCAGCAACATAATTTAGGATCATTGTGTAGTTAATGTAATTAATTAAAATTGTAATTAAATTGTAATTTTTTCAATAAGTTGAAATATTGCATTATTTTGCAATGTGTTATGACACATACTCGTGTTGTACTGTCTTATCAATAAAGTTGTATCTTATATTATAAATGAAGTTTTATCTTATCTTATCAATAAAGTTTATCTTATTTTATCTTGCAGTATACTGTGAGGAATCGACGTGTTCTAGCTCACCAAAAAAAAACACAAAAAAATCTATTGTTCAAGTGCTCACAATCCACATACATCAGGTATAAAGTTGAAAGTTGGATTATCGCTACCATTTGTATTCACTGCATGTTCTGTTCCATGAATTGCATGAAAACGTATGACAGCAATACAAGTGGAAACTAAATTAAATTTTAAATCCTACTATAGAGTGATGCGAGTAATTAATATCATTCATGTATTTTGTAATTTAGGACCACGCACAAAGCACTTCGAATGGGTCCCTTTCCCTTTGAATTAACCACATTTAAGGGAACTTAATTTGCTGATCCAGACAAAAGGGCTGGTACTAAGCCATTGAAAGCTAAATTGATCCAGATGACGCTTGGCAATTTTCACAGACAAGTTCCAATTTTACTGTTGAGGGGTTGCATTGTCTGAATTCAACCCTGAGGCTCATGGAAGACTTTCCCAGCCGTAATGAGATGATGTATTCACATGCCTGATTGAAAGAATGTTGCAGCTGTGGAATTATACCCTGTCTTATCTCTTTATCTTGATGCATGGAGCAGGGAGAGACAGTCATCTAATTAGCTTGTGGTAGACTTCATCAGCTTTTCTTTTAGGTTATAATGTAAAGTACTGATCAATATAAGTGTTCAGTATTTTACAAGCTAAACTTAACTAGATCACTACTTAAACGCCAGGGTTGCATCAAATGACCAGTTTTATTAGCTTTAACAATATATAAACTTTTTATAACTGAAAGGCCAGGTGTATTTACGAACGAACGGTCTGAGGGCTGAAAATATTTGGGTCAATGCAGCAGCAGCGTAGGCAGCGTATGCAGGGAGGGGGGTAGCGCGGTTTTACATTAGTCATGGAAGGGGTTGTCTACGCTATTATATATACTTAAAAGGCTGCTGCTCCCCTAATATTTGTCAGATTTTCGTCAAATAAAGACTGAATTGTTTAGAGAAATGTGTAGAATTTATATCTAAGTTCAAACGCTAGATGACGGTACTTTTTCATCTTCAAAATGGTTTATGAAAACAGAACAAATTAGAAATTATATTATATAGTGTACTTGGGTGGCATATAACAATGTATTTCGTGGTCTGATGGGCAATCCAAGGATATTGTAGTGCTAGCCTGATAGATAAATAAATTTGTAAAATTCTGAGTAAAGAATGGAGCATACAAGGCTCAAACACTGGTCTGAATGAGGCAGTAGCCATCATACTGTATTAAAGTGTTTACATAGTAGGCCTAGTGCTGCTGGCATTCTACACACAACACAAGGTATCTATTCTTTTTTTGAAAAAGAATATTCTTGTTAACTATACCTTATTGATTATCATTTACATTCTTGTAAATTCTGAGGTCATATTATGGTATTTAATTGCTGGGTATGCGTGTAAGTAATAAATCAAGTCATGCTTGTAGTTAAGTTGTTCACTGTAATAAATTCCTGTAGTTTTGCGGCATCTTGCTGGCAAATATTTGCACAGTATCTTACCGCAAAATTTACAGCTGCAAGTTGGCCTACCGTAAAAGAAAACAAACATATGTTTACTGTAAAATTACGGCACATGCATCTGTTAAGTTATGATTGCTTACCGTGAAATCTTAAAAACGGCACTTTGCTGTAAAATACTGTCTATGAGACCTTATAATAAGAGGGTGTTGGGTCATTTGCAGGAAATTTTACTGTACTTATGGCCAGTTGAGATGCTGTCTTGGTCTTGGTGATTCTTCACAATGTCGGTATTTCGCCATTTGGCGTTATTTCATGGATCACTATTTACCCATTTGCTATCTGATATTGATATTGAATTTATTTTCAGGTAATGATTGCAAATATAAATTACAGAAAGTACAATAAAAGCATATCATTACCCGAGGGTCATGCAACAGCATGCCTGGGTACAGAAAATTTTGAAATTCATGTCATGAATTTAAATGGCTACATTTCATACTTCACAAAACACACATAGCAATTATCTGAATGACAAGCTTTGTCGTAATTTAATAATTTAAATGTTTTTACAGTTATTTTAATTCCTAACCGTTTCATCTTCTTAAAGTGCAAGTAGCATTTTATTCCCATATGTTGGCAACTTTATAGTTGATCATATGATCTTGCAATTTAGTTTTAAAGATGGTTTTTCGATACATCTCGTATAACATATCTTTCTTGCAAAGTAGTTTCTATTTTAGCCTACTTAATTCAGCTGTAATGTGATTGTGTGGCAAATCCCTTATCAAGGCTTTATTTTCCTTGATAATTCAGGGGCGTCGATTTCTCGTGATGGTTGGGGGGGATGTAGGCCTACTTTGTCCCACTGTGACTTTCCCTCGCTCGTACAAGTAGTAGCAATTAATGCGCGGACATTGCCCAGAGGTACATTAATGGTGGATCACTTATGCCAAACTTATAAACTTGTACTGATATAATATGATATCAAGCGTAAAGCTGTTTAACAAAGCACAAATGATCCAAACCAAAGTGTGTGAAAAAGGGTAATTTTTATTTGTGAATTTCAGGGGGGGGGGATGATTGCATTGATCATCAAAGATCAGAAAGGAGGGGGTATATATCCCCCATACCCCCCCCCCCCTGAATCGACACCCCTGCTCGATATACGATATGTATACTTACCCAGATAGCATTCCAAATCGTATCAACAATGGCGTAGTGTGGGCGATGTTGAAACCATGTTGTACCGATGGCGGCCGATATAGAAATGACGCTGGCCTGATTTGGAATGATATATAATGGGTTGGACCTGATCATACTGTGTCCTTACAAGAAACATAACTCAGCCTTTATTACTCCAGTTTACAAGTTTTAATTGCCCTTAAATAATGCATGTAAAATGACCATTTTAGACATAAAATTGAAAGGCTTTGGGTGGAATTATGCTTTCAAGGATAATGGCTAGTAATTACGGAAATCAATTGTGTGTAGAACGATTAGTGGTCCAATTAGGTAAGAAATTCTCTTTTGGTAAGTGTTTCCTCTGAACTAAGCTAATTACTGGGCTACTCAGAACTCAAGATTCTAAAAGCTGAAAGAAACTCAACATAATTGAACTTTCCAGAGATTTTGAAAAAGTTTCCAAAAGCATATGTTACTATCATTAAACTTGAGTCAGTTGTAGTTTCTGTCATGCTAAAACTCCAGCATTTTATGCATTTGACAGACACAGGGTTCTTGTTAACCACAGAACTCCTCACTATCTGATCACCTTGCTATTAGATCACCTCACTATCAGATCACCTCGCTATCAGATCACCTCGCTATTAGATCACCTTGCTATCAGATCACCTCGCTATCAGATCACCTCGCTATGAGATCACCTCACTATCAGATCACATCACTATCAGATCACCTCGCTATGAGATCACCTCACTATCAGATCATCTCACTATCAGATCACCTCACTATCAGATCACCACGCTATCAGATCATCTCACTATCAGATCACCTCGCTATCAGATCACCTCGCTATCAGATCACCTCATTATCAGATCACCTCGCCATCAGATCACCTCACTATCAGATCATCTCACTATCAGATCACCTCGCTATCAGACCACTTCACTATCAGATCACCTCGCTTTTAGATCACCTTACTATCAGATCACCTCACTATCAGATCACCTCATTATCAGATCACCTCGCTATCAGATCACCTCACTATCAGATCACCTCGTTATCAGATCACCTCGCTATCAGATCACCTCACTATCAGATCATCTCACTATCAGATCACCTCACTATCAGACCACTTCACTATCAGATGACCTCGCTATTAGATCACCTCACTATTAGATTACCTTGATCACTATGAGATGACCTCGCTATTAGATGACCTCGCTATTAGATTACCTCACTATTAGATCACTGATTATGACGCCAAATGTAACCAATCATTGTCACAAGGAAGTCATGTTGGAGCTTTTTTTGTCTTTATCGAAAGTCTATCTTTATTCAGAGACAGCTTAATGATAGAGACATGTGGTAGACATTCAAGATGCCTTAAACTTTGTAAAAACTTAGCTACCTTGGCTACCACACCACTTGGCACCAGCCTGCATATCCACACATATATTCTGATATATGAAACCTCCTGGTATCTTTACAGCGCCGCCAAATTATTATTGATCTGTGGAACTGTGTCATTTTAATGTACATGTATATTAGTGTTTGGCTTCACTGCTGCAGACCTACGATAGCTATAGTTCATGCCATTGATACCATCATCAGTTTCATGCATTTAATTGTATACATGAATATCACAAGTTCATATATATGATGGCTAATCGGTGCTACAAAGTGTTAAGTAAGTGAACAATTAAATGAGATTGAGAAATTACTCACTATTTTGGTTGCACTGGTCAGGAGTGAACTCATCTGTTGTGCCTGATCACATGTCAACACATCATAGTAAATCCACCTTGACGAAGAATGATGACAGTCAACTGAAGTATTTCAGGTTAAACAGATACCCAAAACTTAAATATACCTTTTAACTGCTGAAGCACAGTCTATAGGAATGGTTACTAAAATGACTAAAAGTCGTCAATCATGATACTCATTTTGATAAGTTTTCATTCTGACTAATTACGAAGTCAGACACTAACAAAGGTGCAATGTATGACTGCTTTTAATGACTCAAGCTAGGACTAATAATTTTTAGTGCAAATGCTTATGAATTATTATGAGAGTGGGATGGGACATTTATCTATTTAATCTCACACTGTTACCAAAAAGGTACCGCTGGAATAATAATCCATTTAATTAATTGGAATTTGTTGTCAGATAAACTAGTTGTAGGTTGTCTCGCTATGTTTCAGTATAAAGTTTACCAGTATATTTAATTTTTCCAAATGAAATTGAGGGGCGGGGGCCTAGCTCAGTGGTAGCGCTCTGGGCTTTCAACCGGGTTCGATTCCCGGTCAAGCCTAAGTTGGATTGCTGTTTCCTCCTTCATCTCATTGCCATGGTCCCTGCCTGTCCTAGTTAGCCCAACTGGTGGAGAAATACACCCTAATCACACACACACACTCCAAATGAAATTGAAATGTTGTGAGTATGTATACCCTATACAACAGGTCACCAATATGCTCAATAAATCTCTTTTGACAGTCCTTCAGGTTTCAAGCATTATAGATATAAAATGATGCCATTTAGCATGTAAATGAAAATGCCCTTGTTTCACCTAAGTTCAATGAAAAAAGCATCCTATTACACAGTGCGCATCATTCTGCATTACTGCACCTGACACACTAAAGCATCGCATCTTGCCAATTTTGTATGCTTGATAAATTTAGCAAATCCTATTTTATGCCAGTTATATATTGATCCGTGGCATCGCGCCATGTTTGGTAGATTTGTCAACACAATATCTAGGAAGCTGACATGGAATCGTATTATTGATGTCAGACAAAGGGATGTGGAAAAAGTACAGTGGACCCAAATTTATGACCTTATGTAGCTAGCCTTTTTTTCATGCCTATGACGTCATATCCCTGAATTCAATAAATGACGTCACAAAAACGACTGCTCTAAATTACAGAATTTTCATTTTCAAGACAAGACATCGTTTATTTAATTTTTTTTTATCGGGGGCTGCCCCCAAACCCATGCTATGCTACGCAAATATTATTCCTCTTCTGTGATAGAAAAAATTTTGGCAAAAAAAGTGGTATTTTTTAATATTTAATTGACGCCAAATATGGGCATTCATTTGGATTCGCTATACTCAGGGATGTGCCTGGGGTCTGGTGTGCATGTTTTTGAGGTTCATTAAAGTCTGCTATCTCTATATTAGACATCACTGAATTTAAATCCAATAATATCCAATACAGTCTTGTTACAGTTGGACCCATGTAGAACATGCACTGTAATGAGTTTCTGTAGTTGTCTTGCAATTAAACCGTAGTTTTTACAGTAAAATACTGTTAATTTGATACGCAGCCTGCTACCATGAATCTTTTATGGCAAGATGCAGTGAATCTATCCTAAGGCATAATGCTATAACATTTACAGCTAAGGCAAAGAAAATGACATTGTATCATAATTTATCCAGTAAATTGCTGTGAAATACACCAAATTCACCACACAGCATGTCACTTCATATTTTATGGGACTACACCGTTTTGCTGTAAATTTCAACTATAGTATACCGTAAAATTCACGGTAGATAGCCCGACATTTGCTTATTTTTAGGGCTCATTTGTAGGGCCAACATGAAAGTACAACAGTAATTTACAGTAAGGTGCCCTGTCTATGATTTTACGGTAGTGATCATCACAACTTAACAGATGCATGGGCTGTAGATTTTACGGCAAACATCCGTTTGTTCTATATTACGAATGACCGACCATAACTTTTGCAGCAAAATACTGTGCAAAAGTTTGCCAGTTAGATGCCGTAAAACTACAGTAATTTTTTTACAGTGTGGGTGCTTTTACACTGCTTATAACTAAAGTTCGGTTGTGATGAGGAAAGGGTTGTCAGTCTACCTTTTACACCAATCCTGCATGTGATTTACGTGTATTAAAGAGAATTAAACAAATATAAAGGATATTCTTAGACATTCTAAAACAATTTGGTTCATCTATGCTATCTTCATCTTTTGACTTGTTACTTCAGTTAAAATTTGGTTAAACAACTGCCACTCTTGGAAATGGTCAAGCATACATCTAGCTTGCATGAAGACAAGTGCTTTTCAATTAAGACAATGATGAGTTCATGTAAAGATCCTGGGTTTAACTTCTCCTCATGACAACTTTCTCTCCTCCAGAACTCAATATACAAAATATAAGGCGGAAGTATTTTGAATGAGATGTCCAGAAGGCAGTATGTTCACCAATGATTACCCAGCAAGTTATTCTTTTGGCTAAGTGGGGAGTCTGTGACATAGCAATGTGGTAGTGATATTATTATGCCTGCCTACTGTATAACTTCTAAATTGCGGTTGAGAGGGACTTAATATCAACACTCATAATCTAGAGTCATAATAGAATGATAATCCCCAAAACAAAATGCTCAGCGAAGCTTCTACTTTAGGCTGATTTGAAAAGCACCGATTCCAAAGCCCGCTTCCGTGTGGAGAAATTCCGCGTGACGAGAGACAAGCATTCCGAGTGAGTCGATTTTGTGATCATCCTTTCAATGAAAGATTGATTCTTCTCTGACAAATACCAAGTCTTGATTGCAGATATTGATCGAGGAGCCAACGACAAATGGAAGGAAATGAGTCGTAGGTTCGTAACAAAGATCTTTCGAGGTAATGACCCCGGTGTCAGTAAAGAGAGGAAGTGCGGAAGAAGTAAAAACCAATCTCTGCCATAGCGGATTCTAGCTTGTGGCTGTCTAAACATCAGACACTAACGTTGTGCGAATGCCATAGCACGAAGTGTCGGAGCAATTTGAAAAGACACACAACGATTGGTGCTTAATTATGACTTATTTGTGAATAGAATAGTTCTTTACATGTGTTAATATGAATGTCATTGAATAGTTTTATTAAGTACAGGAGTTTGGACCATTGTATTTTTATGGTCAATATAAACTCAAACTGTTTGCCATCCTACTACATGGCCAAATGTGCCACGCGCATTTTCCATGAGAAGGATAAACGCATGGAAACGCATGGTTTTTAGCTAATTATAATGAGGCAAAAACCATGTAATGCATTTTCCATGCGATTATCCAAATGCATGGAAAACGCACGTGGCACAATCGGCCATGTAGGACTGTTGCATTTATACCATACATTGTGCAGCACCATATGTTCAGCAATATCATGACGGCTTAGCGAGTCTGAGTTTCTCCACTTCAGCGGCAGTTCATCTTTTTGCTGTCATGTTTGATGGGGTGGAATAAAGAACCAGCAATATCATGAAACATTTTCAAGTTCTCTAGTCGCCAAAAATCTACATCGGCTTTGAAGAAACTTCTGGACAATCTTCACTTGAAACTTTTTAGGATGAATTACTTTATTTTAGAGGATAATGATAGATTTGTCATTCCCGAACTGATTTTGTGTCAACAGCTAAATCCCATCATTAGGCACCAAATTTGGCTTGGTAAGCTGCAATTTCAAACAGGCATTTGGCTGCCATCCTTTATATGTCTTTTAACTCAGCTGACTTCCTTCAAGGTACAAGTTGCCGAAACCAGACTAAATTGAAGGTGAAAACTAATGCAAAATTACTATCATTTGGTTGGTTAAAGTCCGTACCTTGAAATCTACTTTAATTACTTAATTCAATATCAAAGCAGCAAAGCAAACTACCATGAAACTACCAAGAAAACACAAAAACCAATGCCATGCTTACAACGTTACAGCAGATTTCATAGACTTGGAAACTAAAATCCAGGGGACACCATGTGAATGCAGCCTGCTGGACTCTCATTGGCTTATTGAGGGACTGCATTAGCCTATGGAAGTTCTGTATTCACGTGATTGATTTCGATCTCTTGTAGTTTAGTTACCGAGTCTGTATGAAATCTGCTGTGATGCTCAATATATTTAATATGTGCAAACTGTGTAACCAATACAATACAATACAATACAATACAATAAACTACATACAATCACAGTACAGTATTCCAATTCAACCCCCCCCCCCCCCCAACCTATTAAATTGCATACACTGTACTCAGTTTCAGTAGTTATCCCTACAGAGAGAAGTGTGTCAGGATATTCGCACATTATACCAGGCCATTGCACTTGGCAAATGTCATTTTTACACCAATCTGAACAGCTCAGTGCATCAAACCTTGCGTTTCCCATGATGATGCCAATTTTCCATTGATTTGTGGCCAGTTGCCATGCATGGTATTGTTGCAAACAAATTCAAAAAGGCAAAAACAGATTCAACGGGATGAACAAAAATGATGATGGGAATTTGTTGGCAGTTATGCAATGGAGTATTTTCACTGAACAGCCCTGAATTCAGCAGGACATAAGTCCTTCCTCTCCTCTTATAAGTCGTTTTGCTTTTCAGACACAGTAGGTAATAACTAACTGATTCCATAAATATAACTTTCTCAGAAAAATAACAAAAATCAACTAAATGATAAAGTGTCAAATATGCATTAAAATGCACTAAAAATACTGCTGCTAGGATGCACTTCGCTTCAGCCAATCACAGTCAAGGGCTGGAACTTTTTCAGCCAATAGAATTGCATTATTCTGGTTTAGCCACCTGGTGGAAATACAGAGAACCTTCCGTGAAAATCCACTATTCTGTGCATTGGAAGGTCATCTGAATGATCTTGGTTCAAATCCAGGCATGAGATATAATTTGTCGTTTGCAAAACAATGGCCATTTATGCTATGCATCTATGCTGGGACAACTAAGTTAGCCCACCCTTGAGCTAAACCATTTCATCATTATATTTGCCTGCGATACTTTATCAGATATGATGCAGCAACACAAGTTCTGTTACTTAGTAAAACCAATTGATATAACGAAGATGTTTTGATTCTCAGTAGTATAGTGGGGCTGTATATTATTATTAGTATGTTTGCTAATTAAACCTGGTGCCACATTACATCAATATCATTACACTGAGTACTCATTCTGAGGTCAATCTCAGGTCAGGAGGTTTGCAGGAAACATCTGTGTTCAGGCAAGTATAAAGGGTCCTACCCGATGGGGTAAAGGCGTAAATTAAATATAGTAAGGAATCTTAGTGTAACATCTCATCATTACATCTACCACCTACAGCTGACCATATTAGCTGACTATCCATCATTGACAAGTCTTTGCAACAATCCTACATAACACTATGCAATAAAAGGCAATATTTCAAAAATTAATAACACTTTGATCATACATGTAAAAGACGGGGAGAGTAATACAACAAAAATGATAAACGGACTAAATTACAGTAGCGGATTTAGGGAGTGGGAGTTTTAACCCCTCCCCCTTGGCCTAGTACATTTTCATTTTAAAATTTAGAATTCATTGTTCCCCGCAATACATTTTAATTTGTCAACCCCCCCCCCCCCCCCCATGAAAAATGTTCTGAATCCGCCCTTAATTGATAATTCAAACTTGCTAAAATACTTTTTACGTCTTGGCAAAACATCTTATGCAAATTATTGGTACAGCTACCCTATGTCAATAGCTGGTATTCAGTACTTACATTTCACTTTAAGTTAATACAATTTAGTTAAACTATTGATGTAATGTCAAATTCTAATTATTACTGTGTCTTCATTGTTGCCAGGAAACCATGCCCAGATTCTCTTTGTGTTTATAGATCCACATTTCATCACACTTCACATAAAATCCAATTGATTTTCATAAGAATAAATAATTGATTCACCAGCTGGTGTCTTATTTTCTCTCTGAAAAGTAAATACCATATGTAAATTTATGGGCATTGTCAGGATATATTGTCACAATAAGCTGGTATATTGATTGATATAACTTGTGAATGCAACTGAGCGATTCTTCTCATTCAATTTTAATGACAATAGTCAATATAACCTTTGAAGTATAATTTGTCTGATAAGACCTGGGGCAATGCAGACACCATGAATCACAATCAATATGTATCACAATTTTGTTATTATTCTCTAAAACAAATATTTGAGGGTGCCATACATTTAAATATTACATTGTGTTTGGATTGTTGCAAATAGATATTAATCAGCAAAATATAAACATATATATAAACATATATTTGGCCAGAAATGTTGTAGTACTTATATTATTACTATTACTGTTACGATATTTCTAGATAAGTAACTATTACAGTGAAAGACAACTTAATATATAGTAAACCTAACATCAAAAATTTACCTCATAAATATAGATTATAAAATGCACCTGTCATAATTAGGAACACCTCGCTACTAGGCCAGTAAGTAATGCACCGAATACTGACTTAATAGGGAGATGCAATTCTCATTCTGTTTAATAGTGGATTTTCACGGAGGGTTCTCTGTATTTCCACCAGGTGGCTATGACAGAATACTGCAATTCTATTGGCTGAAAATGTTCCCGCCCTTGACTGTGATTGGCTGAAGCAAAGTGCATCCAAGCAGCAGTATTTTTAGTGCATTTTAATGTATATTTGACATCTTATCATTCAATTGATTTTTTTTATTTGCCTGAGAAAGTTATATTTATCGAATCTGTGGGTTACGACCTACTATGTCTGAAAAGCAAAATGAGTAATAAGAGGAGAGGAATAACTTGTGTTTTGTTGAATTTAGGGCTGCTCAGTTAAAAGACTCTATAAAATATTATTTAGTATTTCGATCAAAGGGTAAACGACAAAGTCATTTTTGAAAAGTGAACCAAGTCTTGTATATGCAATATAATATGTGAATGAATAAGTTCGTGAAAAACAAAAAAGTTACATTTAAGTTAAAAGCAGTTTCTTGGCGTCTTCTGCAAGAATGTCATGTTGTGAGTGGGAAAATTATTTTATAAAATGTAAAGACCTGCTGGAGGCAAAATATGATTTTTGCAGTGGTTTCTTAGTAACTGGTTCAAAATGGCAGCATGCAGCCACGATGTGTAGGTTTTTGCACCCTACTTTCCTGTCTCTAGCCATCGTTGCCTGTTTAATCCAAAATGATGCCAATTGTTTATTGATCCCTGGCAATGTTCCATGCATGACATTGTGAGCAACATATCTTGCCTAAACACTATGCAGGGATTTTACCAAATAAGCAAAATCGTTTCTCAATTTCCTCAGGTCTTTGTCCTACAGTGAAAGTACACAATACTACACATGAGTTAGAATTCTAATCTAAGTATCAAATTGTTGTTAAAATCCCTTGGAAAATTTCTGGTAAATATTGATGCCTAATAAATGTTTGAGTCATCATAAATCGTCCGGCATTAAACATGTTGACCATCATTCTGAGAGTCTCTGCATTATAAACATTTGTATACCATATCTTCGATCTTGTATATTTTTAAATACATGTATATACGTTCCTTTTAATTACCTATGTGTTAGGACATTTGTTATGGATAATGCTGTACGATTTATATATATAGATATAACAAGATTGAACTTCACATTGAAACTGTACATTATTATGTTGCTAGTGTATTGTAACAAATCTTTATCTTATCTGGAACCTAGTTTTATTTACTACTTTTCTATTATTCTTTAATTGTTATTGTATGCCATTTACTTTGGATTTTCTATTTACAATGTGACACATATGTCATGAATGACATGCAGCTGTCAAATAAAAGACATATATATATTATCATATCCATGCAGGGGCAGATTGCAACGGGCTGACAAATATTCAGTTTGGACAATATACGCACCTCAGTGCCTACTATCACCATTTCACATCAATGAAAATAAGTAATTAGGTTTTAATCAGGGATGACTAATCTAATAAGTGATGACGCCTAAAATGTTTAAAGAAGCAGAAATTAAAATTTCTGATTCGCTGCATGAAAATGATGATTGTTGAAAAATAGCAGCAAGTCAAGATTAGTAATAGCGTGTGCACTCATTATTTTTTAGCAGACAATTGATTCGGATAGGCTAAAATGTTGTATAATTGTGTGCGTATAGAATCCCACAAAAAGTATAAACACTGCTGCATGGCCCTTGTCTAGATAATACCCCACCCATGGGGTAAATGTATAAATGTATGTATATACAAACTGGGCGATGAGGTACAGACTTAGATGACGTCGGACCAAAACTTGGGCAGTAATAGAATAAATATTTATATTATATGCAATTCATTTAATTTTCCAAAACGTGGTGAAAACATGTCAAGGTTGGTGATGTATTTGTTTAGATCAAGAGCACTTCAAAACATCTTATGTAATAAGTGATTTAGTAATTTTATTTGATAGACATATTTTGCTCTAAATAAACCATTTGCAGTCGTCAGTACAGCACGAAATGCTTCTAATTTTATAAGTATGTTTTGCCACTGATTATTGAATGAGACACTGAATTTGTTGCAAACTTAGAACTCCATGTGAAAAGGGCAATAGGTACAAAGTACACCTGGATCCCATTTATGCTCTCTAAATAAATGAAGCGAACCCGAGGTGAAATTAAGTACACATCATTAGATGTCGTCGTGTGAAGATTTGCCATAAATATTTTACGTAATAAAAAATAATGAGTTGAAGTTTTAGCGTCGTAGAAGAGAGGTTCTTAACAGAATTGAGAAAGCTGTAGGTCCTGGGTTTGATCTGGCCGAGCAATCTTGGCCCTCAGTTGCGTCCGAGTTCGCGGAATGAGGGCCATGCAGCAGTCTTTATATTTCTTCGTAGGATTATGTGCACGCTGTTTTACAGTCTTCCTATGTACCTTAATCTATTTTACATTACTAATCTTGAAATGCTGTTGTTTTTCCACAATCATCATTTTCATGCAGTGAAATGGCAATATTAAATTCTGCTTCTAAATTTTTTTATTGTTCTCACTGAATGACTTAGTCAGCCGATAAACCTAATTACTCATTTTCCATGGTGTGAAGTGGTGATAGTTGGCACTGATTTGTGTTTACTTTCCAGTCAATATCTTTTCAACATGTTGCAAAATAACACGGAAAAATGACAGGCTGGGTTTGATCCCTGACCCAGGCACTCTTCAAGAGCAACAGCTGAGCTTAATGAGAGTCGAAGGACACATACCAATTGATGGTTACTGGTACTCAGTTCTATGCTATAGGTAGGGTGGTCCAAATAACATGAAGTTTTGGTGTTTGGGAAAAATGTTGGTCTGCAGGTAAATTTTAGCAAGTTGCTCCAATTGCCAGAATAAATACTACTTTTTAAAATTAAACGCTCTATGGAAATTACATTGTAAAACGTTACTGCTGTTAATTTGTCAAATCTATCCCTGAGTGTGGCAACATTGTAAATATAATATGGCCAGCTGTAGGTGGTAGATGTAATGATGAAATGAAACACTTAGATTCCTTACTATATTTAATAATTAAGTTTTGATGAATTTTAGGTCATCATCTCCATTCTGAGACTGGCCAACAAATGTAATCTATTTGATGCAAAAAAAAACAAAACACAAACAAAGCAACAATAAAAACCAAAAATGTCATGGAATAATTTCTGTCACAGTGTCAAGTATATATCAAAGCAGAAAGCACTGCAGTAAAGAAACCTCCACTCCTTGCGTGTTCCAAGTAGATCTAGATGTATGTACTAAAGTTCAAAGAGTTCAATGACAGTACTTTTGCAGAGGTTGTCTATGCGGTTATGTGAGAGAATCATGCAGGTGCACTTGCTGAACTGTGCTTCTGTGGAGAGTAGGTTGATACATCATACAGCAGCAGCAGGGTGTGATGCCTTGCACTTGATATTGTGTCTAAGAGAGATATGGTTCCAGGCGATATTGTGGACCTGATATGGAGGAAGTAATAAAGACTTGCCAGCTGAACGAACTGTATTATATTTCACAATAATATTACTGTGTATGACTTTTATGAAGAGGGTTGAATCGCACCGTGGCACTGTTAAGCCAATATTAGTTAAATATTTGACTTTTTTTTTAGTAACATAAATGTGTGGTTATGGCCAGATTGTGTACACTTAAGAAATATTTTATGTATCGAGCCAGTCGTTAATGGAACAACATGCCAAATAATTTTAAAGAAATCGTGTCACTTTTAAGCTGAGCTTGAAGCATATTGTTATCAGGGGTAATTGTAAAACAGCATTTTTATCTGAATTGTTACCCTGAATAAATATATATTTTATTTATCAATCAATTAACTGTCAAGCCTGACATACTTAGAATTAGTTACTTTTTAATATCTTCCCAGTACAGTTTTAGCCAGGTGTTTTTGCACATGAAGCTATCTGTAAGGATAACACACTCCCTTCCTGAGTATTTATAAGGAGCAGTGCCAACCAGGTGCTGTAGAAGAGGGGCCTCTACACATTTGCTTTGTATATTTAATATCAATATATTTGTGAAATAATAGGTTAAAAAAAATCCAAGTCAAAACTCAAGCAACAGCGGCCTTGCACTGCCTTGCACTGCCTTGCACTGCCTTGCACTGCCTTGCACTGCCTTGCACTGCCTTGCACTGCCTTGCACTGCCTTGCACTGCCTTGCACTGCCTTGCACTGCCTTGCACTGCCTTGCACTGCCTTGCACTGCCTTGCACTGCCTTGCACTGCCTTGCACTGCCTTGCACTGCCTTGCACAAAACCATGCTACCTACAAGTGGTGCAATCACATACACATACTCCACTATTTCCAGAGTATCACAACAGCCAACAAATGAGAACATGCCCACTGCACATCAATGCAATTTTTGGAACCCTCTGAGGATTTCATCATCAAATTCGTAACACCACAATCCCATCATCAAAGCCCACAGGCTTTGCAGTTTTTGTACAAAACATCAAACATGCTAAATAAAAGCAAAAAATGCCACGGGCTAAAATCAATATTACACAGAATTTGTGGCTTATGAAGTTATGGTGATATCAGAGCATATAGCTGGAGTGATTGTGTGAAATATAAAGAGGAGCTAATGGTAGACAATCAATAATGGTAGTGTATGATGTTATATCTATAGTAAATGGTGAGAAGTTCAACATGCTGTTTGGTTGGACAAATCCAACAAAATAAATCCTACAAAACTGCATGTTGAAATATTCTGCAGCTGATTAAAGTATGTGCTTTACCCAACAAGGGATTGTGTGTTGAGAATGACACAACAGCAACTGCCTTATTGGACTCACCATGATCATTGTGAATTGAATACAGTATGCAACAAAAATACTGTCACTCCCATTTAAAATGATAGTAGGAAACAATGTGGATTCTCTGTCAACTAAGCTTTATTTCTTGTATGTCCAATCAAGGGGGTGAGATGAAGGATGAATGAAACACCCACCCAATTTAGCTCTCCCCCACCCCCCATCCACATCGGGTATTCAAGCTATAGACCCCTGCTAGGCCAGCTGAGGCGAACATCGTGAAATCGCTCAAAACCTTTTGTGGCACCCTGACTTTGACATTAATTTATTCAGTTGTCAAGGAAACAGTTAAATTTATGATATTATTGGACAAACTCAAGATGCTAAAAATAACCTGTAAGTGATGTTTTATAACTGTGTCCAGTTTCCCAGCTGTCTCACAAATAGCCCAAGTTGGTTATATTTTGCATTACTACAATCACAACTGATCAAACAAAACAACCTCTAACCTAGATGTCACTCTTTATTCATTAGATTCCAATTTTCATTCATGAGACACCAACTCCTCGAAACTCAATAAATCAGGCCATTAGTGAAGTGTGAATGTTCATTAAGATTACAGGAAATTAATATGGGGTCTATTCGATAATTAGCCTGGGTCATTCATTGTTACCACCCGTCAAAATCAATAATGCCATCACTAATTGCCTGTTGCCACTAATATGAGTGCCAATAAACAATCAAGGCTAAAATGGCACTGGGAGCCACATCAGAAAGAAGGTCCATTGTATCAATTATTCAACATGATGCTTCCTATAGGGTTTCCGTGGCAACGTTATTGCAGGTAGTGTAGCCAGACAGTCGGTACATAGGATGAAATTGCGATCAATAAACCAATTAGCATTATACATGATATGACCCTCATGTCATGTAGATATAGCTAGACACATTTTTGTCGTACGTGTACTTCCATTGATCAGCAATTTATTGCCATTGTCTGATTGTTTTATGACATATTGAACGGGTAAAATGACTCACAGTAGGACCATTATTTTAGCAAATAAATTCACAATGTAAAAGAACAATATTGAAAGAAGTGCAATGCAATGAACCAGTGAGCTTGATCACAAGTGGTTGTCATTCACGGGTGCCTTGTACATATGTCTATGCTTGGACAAGTAAAAAACCCAACCCATGGGGAGGGTGAGGGCATAGCTCATGGTAGCGCACTGGGCTTCCAACTACTGGATCCCCGGGTTCGATTCCCGGTCGAGCCTAAATTGGATGGCTGTTTCACCCATCATCTCATTGCCATGGTCCCTGCCTGTCCTAATTAGCCCAATAGGTGCAGAAATACAGGACATAAAAGCCTAATCCACCTATCACACCTTCCACACCCACCCACCAATGGGGTAAATGTGTAACATGGTGTGGACTCCAAGCCTTATAATCTCAATCTCATGCATTATCCCCTCTCCCACCGCATCTAACGATATTCCATTTCTACTCGAAGATGCTGCCAACTCGCTTCTTTTCTATTTTTTTCAGAATAGTAAGTATCATTTTATTACTGGACAGAACCATGTTTGGTTTAAAATACATGTCTCCTATTCGTTTTTATTAAGAAATTATTGTACTGATAGTCTCAAACAAAGCCAAATAGTGTGTTACATGGCCAAATGTGCCACGTGCGTTTTCCATGAGAAGGATAAACGCATGGAAAACGCATGGTTTTTAACTAATTATAATAAGGGAAAAACGGTGCATTTTCCATGCGTTTATCCAAACTCATGGAAAACGCACGTAGCACAATTGGCCATGTACATACGTAACTCAAGATCCTAACAAAATCCATCTTTAACATTAGAATCAGCATGCAATGCTTGGTTAGTCAAGATGTTTTTCTCCAGTTAACTAATAGAAAGCCTTTATTTGTCATTAATAATGTATCTGATTCTTGTATTACCTTTTAGTTTTCCATGCTTAGTATCTCAACTATACTTGTAATAGTTGACCTATAATGTATGCATAACCATGCATTGGTGCTATCGCTACATGGAAAACCCAGGCTCATACTAATGTATAGCGTTGAAAAGCAATCATTCTGGATGGATGTTTACATCTCTGTGATGTATGGCATTTTGTTTATTTTCTGTGTCATTAAGCAGATGTCTAATCTGCAGTAAATGTTCCTGACTAAGATGTAGAGCTATTTTTAAGGTGTCTAAACCAGCTGCTCCAAAGCAGTTTTAGACTTAGTTATTTAGTCAGCATTTTGTCTGAATTTATTTGACCCAGAAATAATTACAATGGAGTAAGTATGTTTCTTACAGAAGCCTTGCTATTTTTAAGGTGTCCAAAAAAGCTGCTCTTATTCAGAGTTCGAAATAATTTCACTAATAAGTCTGTTGTCATGGCTACAGACTTAAAGTAAATGACACTGAAATGACTTATCTTCTTATTGTACTGTATTTTAGCAGAAGAGACTATCTCGTTGGACTGAAAACTGGGAGATCAATTCTGAACAAACAAAGAGTCTCAAAAGGCAAATATTTTCCTAAATATTTTGTATTAATGATATAATTTTAATGCGAAGTCTGTATCTTGTAAATAAGGTAATCAGGTCTTCTGAAGTGACTCACTATAAATAATACTTTTTCAGGTATAATATTATATTTCATTGCCTCACAAAGATGAATAACAACACATGAATAAAAAATGTCTGACCTAAAGATAGAGAGGGAAGCTGACTAATTAGGTTTTCATCCCTCCTTGGTAGGCATGGGATGGATGTCAGTTACCTGTAATTAACTTATCTAGGGCAACTTGTCATCACTGATTAGTCATAATTGTGTAGTGGTAGCTGACCTGGATTATAAGTGATTGGGGGTTACTTTGGTTATTGTAAACACCTCGGACACCCTATACTGGAGAATATTCCATACACAATTCATAGTTACTGTATATTACCTTCTCTTCTGTAAAGTAAATAATTAAATATTAGTATTTCAAATATTCGTTATCAGTGTTTGAGAGAAGCTTGGGGGAACTACCGTGTATTTATTACGATAAACAGTGAAAATAAATGTTTCAGCAATTGAAAAAATAGTCCAAATATAGCTATGGTTATATTGGGACTTAGTCACTTGTTCCACAGGTGGCTCTGCATGTCTTTGTCAGTGCCCTCTATGATCGTGATCGTGTGAACAGTAACACTGGAAAGATAGGAAAAAGTTACATGTGATAGAAGGATGTAACTGTCAAAAGTTGGCCCGAATTTAGTTATGACAGCCTACCTATGTTTTTAAAACGTTCCAATGCTTGTGCACGAAATTATGGGCAAAAACTGACTATACACATTTTTTGTCAATCGGTATAGTTCTGGCCAGAATAGCTATAGCTGAATGTTCTTAATGGGTCTTAATATAAAATGACTGTATATGCCTTTAACATGAATATTCTTTTTCAAAAAAAGAATAGATACCTGGTGTTGTGTGTAGAATGCCAGCAGCACTAGGCCTACTATGTAAACACTTTAATACAGTATGATGGCCACTGCCTCATTGATACCAGTGTTTGTGCCTTGTATACTCCATTATTTACTCAGAATTTTACAAATTTATTTATCTATTGTATAAATATAAATATGAAAAAAAAAATCTGAACAAATCAGGTTTTATTTGACGAAAATTGGGCCTATATTAGAAGAGCAGCAGCCTTTTAAAGTATATGAATGCATCCCCCTCCCTGCCTACGCTGCTGCTGCGTTGACCCATATATTGTCAAAATTATGAGCGTACGTTCGCTTAAAGATACCTGGGCTGTCATAGAACATAGTATGATAATTCTATACTGAATAAAGGCCTAGGCCCAGGTATAAAAAGGTAGGGAACCTCAGTTGTACTCTATTGCAGACAAATGACAATCTGGGCATATTTTCACCGCATAACGTAAATATACAACCAGCACGTTCCCTTCACCAAATGCTGCATTTATTATGTTTGCTGTCTGTCTGTAGTCTGTGTTTGCTCTTTGTCCGCTTGTCTGTCACCAGGGATGCCATGTGGACCTCTCCCATATTCAGCACATGCCAAGTCATCTGAGGGAAGCCTTTCTAGGTTGACTCATTAATAAGCAATGACGTGAGACCTCATTGCCATTTCATGGAAGCCATAAATATAATAAATGTCAGGTTATAATTGCTCCTTGAGCTGATATTGGTCCAGCAGCATGGTTTCTATTAGATGTGAATTATTAAAATTCGAGCTGCAGTTTATTAGGAGCAAATAAGGCTGTCAATGCTTTCATTCCTTGACAGCTACGAGTATCGGTTGCACGTTCCTGTTTGTAAATTAAGGCACTGTGGATTTGGTGATTGGTTAACTGTTTGGAGAACTCCCTATTATCACCAGGCTTGAAGCTTCAATTGTATGAATGATTTTACCTGAAAAAAAGAACACCACTCTTTAGGGCGGGGGCCTATCTCAGAGGTAGCGCTCTGGGCTTCCAACCGCTGGGTCCTAGGTTCAATTCCCGGTCGAGCCTAAGTTGGATGGCTGTTTCATCCTTCGTCTCATTGCCATGGTCTCTGCCTGTCCTAATTAGCCCAACTGGTGCAGAAATACAGGACATAAAGCCCTAATAACACACACACACAAACACACACACGCACACACACACACACTTTAGCAATATTTATGAATAATTAGTGAAAATTTCCTGTCTTTCCATTGATTATGTTTCCCTTCTTGTTGCCATTAAATTTACGTGTCGTGGTCTCAGAGATACAACACTGATTAAATGGAAAAGTAAAAATATAAAAAGATAACAAAAATCTTACAGTATATGTTATAATTATAGAGGTATAGTTGTCCTTATCGGTGAAGAAGTTGTATTTTGTCAGATTTCTAACCATAATGTCCATTTTGTGTTCCTCCATATTTGAATAAACTGAAAAATACGTGGACATTTATTCTTAACTGACCAGATGTGGCCTCCACTTGGTATGCTATTGGGTAGACCCACCTCCATAAATAAGACCACTAGGATTTAGCTCAAACAATAGGGTTATTACACTGACTGTATGGTTACTACTGCACCATTGAAAATACGTAAATTTAAGGACAAATATAAGGACAAGTGTGGGATACAGGCGTCAGTAGATAGTCATTTCCACAAATATTGCATTATGTATCTTGGCTTTTATCGTACAGGACATAATTGACTTTTCTGCTTTAGCTGCCCCAAGCTATATCAGTAAAAAGCTTTGCCTAAACTACATATGTAGCCAACTCATGTATGCTGCATCAGGGAATATACAAAATGGCTCCAAACAGGCATGATGGATATTGCCATGGTAACCCAAATATATTGTAATATTCCCCAGGTATGTCTCGGTGTCTTTCATCGTGTGTTTACACCTTGATCCTGACGTCTGTGAATGTTAATATGTGCTTCAAAGACTCTTGCTGTGACCTGTCTGCAGGCACGATGGAGGTGTGCATGAATATATCGTAGGTAGAATCTACCTGGTTAAGTGTTTGGCCGTGACAGATATATGCTAAATTCAGAGTCTCCCAAAATGGCAGAAATTTTGACCTGTGATGTTTGTTTTTCAAGGTAAACAGTGATGTTGCTCTGAAAAATTTTTTTACAAGAGATATATGCAGAAGAAAATTTACTAATTATGTGACCAATCTACTCAAATTAAACTTTAAAAAGGGATACATATGCATCGCCATATAATTTATTGAGGTCAGAGCTTCACAATTCTTTCATTTGTTACCCGTTTTGAATCTTGTAACAATAACCAGTTTTATTCAGTGCTAACTTTAACTAGCCATAAACACAAGTACATTAAATGAAGCTGAAAGAAGTAACTGTTGTTGACGGGATGCTCTCATTTCTGTGATGTACTGATTGGTTATTTTAATTTAACGACAGTAAGGAGAGAATATAAAATATACATCAGTAGCTGCGCTGGTTCATGCACATCATTCACGTGTCAGTAACGATGTATACTTTTGCAGATGAGTTGGCTGTATACCTGTAGAGTTGCTGCTGCTGCTGATGCTCTAATAGTTGGTCACGATGTTGCTGCAACTGCAGGAGATGCATATGCGCGCGTAGAGGAGCTGTGATGGAGCCGTAGCTGGCTCGCCATCACTGCAGCTCTGTTGCGGCAGCAGCAGGTAGGACAGCAACTTGCAGTCACAGAGCATCAGGACACTGCTACGGTGCAAAATCGTCACAGTGTGTAGCATTACACCAGGGATTAACTACAACACTTTGGAGTTTGAGGTATACACTGTAGATGCAAAGTATTACATCTTGCATTGATCTATGGTTGCTGTTTAAAATGGATGTGTGAAAGTAACCCAGCTATACTGAGCTGTAAGTATGTTCATGACATCTTGCACAGGCCGTCTATGTGCGCATGGATGAACTGTCTACAGCAAGGGATATCGTCTAGGTGGTGACAAGAAAATTGTGCACTATAAAATGGATTTAATGTTACAGTATTAAGGCTCACTGCAACAAAGACAAATTGTTATCGAGTTTGAGATGTGCTCAGGTCACTGTTTGCTTGCAAGCCATCGCCTCTCAGCTAATAAACCAAGGAAACCAATTGGCACCAGAAAAACATGGCATTCGCTTTAGCCGATGATGCTGTGAAAGACAATGGCATGTTCTACCACCTGCTATTGTCTCAATACAAAACAATGCAAGGAGGATCTTAGACAAGACAACCTGGAAATACAATAGATGAATGGAAGAAAGCGTTAAATGTTTGTTTTGAGGATCTAATGCAATGGAGCTACTCCTAAAATTGCCAACAATCTTCATTACACGCTGCATTGTGAAATAATACCATCTCTGCATATTTAAAGGCTATCAGTAGCTCTAAATCTACACATTGGATCTATTTACGAAATACCTGGAGAAAGTGTACCACAAGGCGGTAAAATAAGACCAATAGGTATGTGTGCTTTTTTTTTCTACGCTGAATAAACTGGCGCGTGCCAGTCTATTTGGCTGATCTGTAAATGTAATGGTGTGGTAGGTTTTTAGCTCTCTATTGCAAATCCCACTTTAAGACTACCACCACCTAGTAAGATCCCCTCACACAGTTTGAACCCATCCATCTTTTTGCTATTGTACGTGAATTCGTTATTAAGCCCAGCTCGCTATTTATCATGAGTACGCTTGTATCAAAGTTCGGGATTAACGAAATATTTGTGTAGGAATATAATTTTAAAACCAGAGAACACAACCGTCAGCTACCAATCATTTAATTTTGCAATAATTTATGCATAAAGGATAAAAACTAGACCATATTTATTCATCATATTTATGGGTTTTTGGGCACTCCAGATAACAAGAACGAACAGAGGTGACAATCTTGATTAATAAGCATTTTTTCTTGTCTGAAACTAGATAAGAATTGATCTATGGTTTCATTTAATTCCCCATAAAACCCACAAGGGTCATCAAGTGACCTAGATCTCCCTCAATTGAGTTTGGGTCAGTCCATCATGCCATCTACTCAGTTAATGGACACCAGGGTATTAGATGGATACCATGCTGGTGGTAATGATGCTTCAGTCGAACTCCAATTTAAGACCACCTCATATTTTGGGACAATGCATTACGACCACCGATATGATTAATATTGGAAAAACCCGGGTTGCATTCCAAATCGTTTCAACATTGGCTCGATGTGGGCGATGTAGATGTTGTAACGACAGCGGCCAACATAGAAACGATGCTGGGCCGATTTGGAATGCTATCAGGGACACAGTAGTGCTATTACTGGCAATTTGTTGTTCCTCACTATTGTGACCACCTCATTAAACCAATATGATTGGCACCAGAATATTGTGCGCAGTTTATGGTTTCACTGCTGATGAGATGCAACTAACTGCATTTCCTGCCAAGATGATGCTATGTTGCATAATCATTCATCATGACATTGTGTCAGTCTGTCTAACATTTGACTTATACTGGGATCCATAATAAATGTCCACTTGTTTTTTTTTTTGTTTTTTGGGCATATTTTGCCATAAATGGATCAGCACAAAATGAACAGAAATGTTAGCAACAAGTCAAAGCCCAACTTTCCAGCAGCTGCTGATAAAAACAGTTCTGGGAACCTAATAATTGTAATTTCTGCTGCTTCTCTGTGACCATAATAAATGGCCATAATAATGATAAGATGGCAAACAATTCTCTTTGCAAACTTAAATTATCATTGCAAAGATTGGAGCAAAAAACAAGTGGAATTTGTTTTTGGTTTATACCGCAGTAGTTCATATTATAAGGGTACTGCTTGTTAAGTATATACAGTGGAAAGTCCCATTATATGGCGAGTCATTTTGAGATTGACGATTGAAGAAAACATGTTGTGTCTAATTATTAAATTGTATCAGACAATTGGATAATCCCAAATGTGTACAACATATGATATGTTATTCAACGTTCTTCCATTCATCCACCATGGTTA
Source organism: Alitta virens (assembly GCA_932294295.1). Lineage (NCBI taxonomy): Eukaryota > Metazoa > Annelida > Polychaeta > Phyllodocida > Nereididae > Alitta > Alitta virens. The sequence continues at coordinate 1,581,467 of OW028579.1, read as the reverse complement.
TTGTCATGGATCAAACCATTAATCAATCACTAAATGAATACTCACAACCATCTTTCTCACAATTATTATTTATGCATAAGGGCAGAACCTCACAACAAAGACAGGCGTACTAGTAAGCTAGTAAGCACACATTGAATGGAATTTATTCACAAGACCATTTAACATATACATACATTATCACACAACCAACATTCATTCAGCACATTCATACAAATAACATTAATACAATTATCATGAACCCAATTTACAATATGATTGGGTCTTGTCAGGAAACCTCCAAATCCAGACGGCTGTTATGGAAGCCACCTGGTGCAAAACATAAATAGAAAAATAAGACAGAAATAGTATTTGTGTTTGTGTAATATATAAAGAGTACGAAAATAGAAAAAAAATTATATAATATATTATACATTATATAGAAGATATATTACTACATTTAGACCACCTTAATACATGGTCACCTAATTATCAAGACAACTAACACAAATGGCCTTTATATTTAAGGTGTCTCCAGCTAGGTATGGCTTGTTTTAGCTACATGTTCTTGCTAGCTCTGGGTGTCTAAATTTGAAAATTCTTTATAATGTCATCTATCCTCTTTGCTTTACCCTGTTTACTGTCACAGTACTATCAGAATCAGAACAGAATATTTAGCATCAGAAAAATAAGCTTAGTAATGCAGTCACTGATAAAATAGTATATCCATAGTTACTGTTATGGGGCAAACTCCTACCTATACATTGACACATGTACAAATTAACTAAAGTTTGACCACCAACCCAGTTCTGTCTGACCTGTGGTCTTCTCTATTACCACACTGTTCTTCGTGGCATGAATATTTGAAGAGCAATGAGAAGAGCACACAAAGCTTGTTAGCAGAGCATGCTGTACCTGTCGCCAGCCTCGCCATCACAAACATTGTCTCGTTTTGGAACTCCATCCTCTTTGAGGCCACTCATCTAGGGTTGCAGTGATAAGCATTGGTTTGTCACCCCCTGTTATGGATCCGTTTGGTCAAGGGGTCAGTTGATACTGATAGGTCAGAGAGTGATCTAATTACTGGTAAAATGATAGTTTGTTTGGGTAAACAAAAATACATATATTCTTGTGTTTTGTACAATATGTAATTTGGGGTGAAATATAGGGTATGTTGGCTAATCATGGACATATTAAAAGATAAGTTATTCCCATCAAAATTTAGGTTTTTATTAGACTTGCTTCAAATGACTAATTTCCAGTAAACGTGTTTGGCTATCATACTATAATGGGTGTATATTATCTTGCTGCCATAATGCTGCCAATTAAGAACCCTTCGATGGCACCCTGATTTAAGACTACCTCACTATTGAGATCACTTCGCAATTCAGAGTTTATCTCATCTTTTTGGACACAAGTGTACTCTCGCCAAGATGCTGCAGCTTATTATCAAGACACTTTACGACAGCCTAATAAAGTAGTCTTAATTATGAGATTCCATTGCTTGTCTCAATAGTCACATATAGACAGATCAAATACAGACAGGTTTATGTATATTTATATAGAATTTTATTGACCGCAGAGCGTCAAAAAGATACATGTGTCATAAAAAGATAAAAACTAGGATAAAAATAAAAATATACATATATATAAAGATCAAGTAAAATAAAAGAACAATCTACATGAACATAATTTAGTTACATATTAAAAACATCTATATGATAATTATGTACAACTATAAGCATATGAATAAAACAAGGCACCATCAGGGCAATTAGCATGATGTGTATCAGCATGATTTAGACAGATAAATAGACTAAGTACAGAAATAGGGATGTTAAAGAAACATTGAGTAACATGCCACAAACACTGCAGTTTTTGTATACTTTGCATTTTCTGAAATCTTCTCATTCACTGAGATGAATGGTTACCCGGAAATATTTCTGTTGCCAAAAAACAGGAAGTTTGCCTACTAAACCAAAATCTGCGTACACCCCCATCGGCTTTCGGTTCGGCTACCTCGAAACGTCTGAGTCATCACGAAATGGTTACCAAACAAAAATCCAAGCATTATAAATCCATCTTGAACGAATTCCTGGCATTCTACCAATGAGAAAAATTTGAATAAAAAAAGGTTCTGCCACCTTGAATCTTACTCATGAGAACATGCTGTCGATGGAGGAGTTGTAAAAAGTTAGAAAAGCCAAATAAAATGGCAGAAAATAAGTAGCAACACGTTGATGCAAAGATAGTGTGTGAAATAATTATTCTAATTGATGCAAAGATAGTGTGTGCCATAATTATTCTGATTGATGCAAAGACAGTGTGTGCCATAATTATTCTGATTGATGCAAAGATAGTGTGTGCCATAATTATTCTGATTGATGCAAAGATAGTGTGTGCCATAATTATTCTGATTGATGCAAAGATAGTGTGCGCCATAATTATTCTGATTGATGCAAAGATAGTGTGTGCCATAATTATTCTGATTGATGCAAAGATAGTGTGTGCCATAATTATTCTGATTGATGCAAAGATAGTGTGTGCCATAATTATTCTGATTGATGCAAAGATAGTGTGTGCCATAATTATTCTGATTGATGCAAAGATAGTGTGTGCCATAATTATTCTGATTGATGCAAAGATAGTGTGTGCCATAATTATTCTGATTGATGCAAAGATAATGTGTGCCATAATTATTCTGATTGATGCAAAGATAATGTGTTCATAATTATTCTGATTGATGCAAAGATAATGTGTGCCATAATTATTCTGATTGATGCAAAGATAGTGTGTGCCATAATTATTCTGATTGATGCAAAGATAATGTGTGCCATAATTATTCTGATTGATGCAAAAATAGTGTGTGCCATAATTATTCTGAGGGCACTTGAATAACCTTGTAAATAGTAGCACTATAGAAATTTAATAAATAAAATAATAATAATAATAATTTAAAAGATACTTGAAGATGAAGCACACACTTAAAACCATAGTAACCCGCTTTCTCTTTCTTTTGCCACTAATAAATTTACAACAGACTGAAGCCATCTCGGTTATCAATTATCGATCTAGCTGCAGAATTTCGCAGAAATTGCTAACAGAAAATTCTGCCCATTTGATGTGATTAAAGCCGAGCTGGGTGAAATAATTACAGCTAACAGAATTTGCCACAATTCTCAGTAACAGAAAATAAAGAGTTGCAACAAGTGACAGATTTTCAAAGTCAAACCGAACAATTTAAACTTTGCGAATTTGAAAGTAATTTAATTGATTTGCAAAGTGATGAAAATGTGAATTTAGATTAAAGTTGAAGCCAGAGGAATAGAATAGAATGGAATGGAATATAATAGAATGGAATAGAATAGAATGGAATAGAATAGAATAGATGGAATAGAATAGAATAGAATATAATGGAATGGAATAGAATGGAATGGAATATAATAGAATGGAATAGAATAGAATAGATGGAATAGAATGGAATAGAATAGAATGGAATGGAATAGAATGGAATGGAATATAATAGAATGGAATAGAATAGAATGGAATAGAATATAATAGATGGAATAGAATAGAATGGAATAGAATAGAATAGATGGAATAGAATAGAATGGAATATAATATAATGAAAAATAATAGAATATAAACATAGAATAGAATTGAATAGAATAGAATAGAAACATCTAGCATGCAGCAGTAGGCAATAGAGAAAAGAACTGATTGTAAATACAATACAAACATCACGAATAACTTGAGTATTTATAATAACATATATATATATAGCTTTTATTGACACTTTTTCATACCAGAAATGATACATAATATGTCACATATCTACTCAATACGTCTATCTAAAACTTCTCATTATTTTATACATAATATACAGCTTAACGTTCAAGGTCCCAGTTGCCATAATTTGATGTTTTCTGGGCAGAGTCCTGCTCTTAGACATTCAGTATTAAAGCGAAATAATATATAAGTACATAAAAGATAGAATAACAGAAAATACATTAATTCAGTATATAAAATTTTAAAGAATAATGTGTGATACATGCTGGAAAATAGAGCTTTGTCCATTTCTGTTTTTAGCACTGCTAATGGAGACAAATATATAAAATACATTGTTCTACCATTCTAAAAGGTAGTTCATAACAGTCGTCACTTCTATTCGTTGATACGACACGGCAGCAATCGCTTTCATGGACTACATCGCAGTGATTCTACAAGAGCTAAGAGCATTACGGGCAGAAATCATCCCTTGATTCCTTTTTTATTCCCCAGAATAGCAGACTGGTGTGAGCTTTCTGCTTTTATTGTGGCCGCATGGGAGACCGGTCTGTCACAGGATAAGCCATTGAGAATAACCGCTTTGTCGGAGCATTATCCGTATGCCGGGCTCCATTCATTTTCACCTAGCCAGAGGCCCAGAGGGCAGTACTCACGATCTCAAGGGTACTACTGGAGTGCTGGAGTGCAATGAAGGGTACATGTTAAGTACACATGTGCACTACAGTTACTGTTTAGCATTCTGTGTTTTGTCTGATGATCATCTTAACTGCATGATAACGTGAAAATATTTGTAGGCCAGTTTGTGGTGAATTAGTACTTGCAACAGATCAGAAAGGTTGTAAAGTAATTGACCAACGTTTCTAGCCAATTCCTAATGTCCTTGTCATAAAATACTTGTCTGTGTTATACAGGCCATACGTGGAGAAAATTGCATTACAGAATAGCATTACTACTGTATAGAAAAGGGGTAAACTTTGGTCAAAAGAGGTGAAATCAAGTTTATTGCCCAGATGTTGGGGTGATTATATCATTCTTATCAAATGTTTCTATCAGTTTGAAAAGTCTTTCTGAGGATGCAACTGTCCATGCTCGCTCTAAAACTGCTGTATTTATCACTACGAATACCAAATACCAGATCAGGATAACTATTTACATAAATATCTTAGGGGTGTACCCAGAAATAGTGGAAGGGGGTAAGAGGGCTTGAATATAGTAAATATTTAAAAAGAACAGCAAAAAAATGGTTTTAATATTAGTCAAAGTTATATATTTATTATATTATGAATACTCTATGAGGTTATGGTAGGGTTTCAGGACCCCAGGGGGGGATGCAGTTACGCTTTTTGACCAATTGGGGTTTTAATATAATTTTTGTATTACAGCAGTTTTGGAGCGAGCTTGGACAGTTGCATCCTCAGAACGACTTTTCAATCTGATTGAAACATTTGATAAGAATGATAGAATCATCCCAATATCTGAGCAATAAACTTGTTTTCACCTCTTTTGACTAAAGTTTACCCCTTTTCTGTACAGTTGTAATGTTATTTCTGTATTCTTCTAGACTAATGACCAATGTAGAAACGAGAATTATTTTATGATAAGGACATTAGCAATGTGCCAGAAAGTTGGTCAATTACTTTACAATCTTTCTGGTCGGTCTCTTTCACTCCTGAACTGTCCATGCTCACTCTAAAACTGCTGTAATACTGGTTGTGGGGGGGGGGGGGGGGTCGTAGTTCTGACTCCAAAATGCCCAATCTTGCATAAAAGCAAAATATTAAGATGATCTCATGGCTATTAGTGAGAGCAATAATATACTATTTGAAGGGAGGATCTTACTCCAGCTTGACCTACTTACCCACCAGACTGTGAGCAGAATATTGGAATGGATTTTTGGGAACCTTGGGAATGAACCCTTTGAAGCGAGCAAACACCCAGTCAATCAGAATGTGGCCTGAACTGTAAGGAGAGGCGACAGTCTTCAATTTCACACCAGGCAAAAGTGTCATGTGCCTTCATGCCTTGGGCTGCATCAATCCGTCATTTCAAAGGGGAGCAGTAGTTGTAGACTGTCTTGTAAGGGGGGCAGTTTTATTCCGCACTGACCCGTAGTCAACAGGTGATGTAGGGGAAGAGCAGGAACTTATAGGGCAAAGACTTAGGGCAAGGACTTAGGGCAAGGACTTAAGGCAAGGACTTAGGGCAAAGACCATGATGCGGCATTAATTACTTTTATTTTGTGTTTTCCACAATCTTGGGTACGTTTTATGTATAATAGGAAAATAAACCCAGTTTTCGCACATATGGCTCCATCGTTCAGTTCTCAGGGTGTTTTCACAATAACCAATCCAAAATATGCTTACAATTGGCAATAGAATACTCATTAAGACAGAGTTTCATATCTAATTTCACACAAGATAAGATTAAAGTAACTGAGGGTTTGCCTGGATAAAATCTAGTGTGCAAACTAATACTTCTTATTTCTTGTATTGGAATCTTTCAAAATCAGATTTCACTAATGCCTTCACTATGCACTACACATGTATCATATACTTTTCATCGCTATATGGCATTCTTCATATGTCTCATTGACATCATTAGGATTTGTGACCCTAGGATGTACCCTTTGATGTATCCAGGCATCAGTGCACTTCCTAATGAGGACCAGAAATGTATAAGGGAAAAGAGAATGTTTGTGCAGTTGTGAAATATTCATAAGAGCTGCAAGAAATGACGCTCTGTGAATTATAACACGACAGGCAAGAGACATCCATCGGCGAATGTCTTCGGAGAAATAATTGATGAGCTTGCATTTAAGTTTACGAGCAAGGTAGCTTGCAAGGTGAGCCTTTTGCATTTGTTGTAACAGGTAATGGGATATACAAGATAGTGGACGGATATAGTTTGGCTTGACAGGCATATATTGTGTTTCACTCTCTTGCGGATGGACAAGGACCCATCCAATTATCTAAGTTTCATGTTGTCACTTTTACAGCTGTACAGTACATCAATATTACTATGCCTTTGATATTTAAATCTTTCACAGTCGAAACTAATATCAATATGACTCAGCTGTCAAATGCTAATCAAAATGAATTACAAATGTCATCGCAAATTCCAATGTTGTAAATCTAAGCAGTAAATCTATCAACTAATAGGCTGCATAAAGCCTTAGCAATGATTTAAACATCTTAAGACGCTTCAAAACATCTTGGTGTCTTTCCAAGTGCATCAGCTATCCCAGTCCTGAAGCGCATGATACATTTGTGAAGAGCAAAGGATTCTCCATAGAGATGAATCCTACAGGATCGAATAGCTTCTTATGTCGTTAGCGGCATCTGAATCTACATTAGGTAATCATGAGGTTCTCATCGCAGGCTCCAGCTGCTTTGGCCTCACATCTTCTCAAAGCTTTTAAAATTTCCGTCAACACGGCATTAATGAAGCAAGCATGTGGAATGGAATCTCTGTTCTGGTGTTAGCAGTACCTAGGGAAACCACGCTCTGTGCTGCTGCACAGGATGTGACAGCGATCGATGCTCGTTGAACCGAGTGAAATGTTGTCATAGGTGTATGTTTCATACTGTGAACATCTAGACTGCTTGCTTTTATTGTGCTATATAAAACAAGCCGCACAACAGAGGGCAATTTTTATTATGTCAGAGCAAAGGTGTAGACTGGGACAAAAGAAAGAAATGAAAGAAAAGTAAAAGGGATGAAGAAAATACATTTATTAGCTGTTTTTGTCATGTGTTTTAGCATTAAGTTTACTGTGCTGAAGGTTTTGGCATTTAGTAAGAACTCTTTATATTATGACCTGTATGAATTAAATGGTTGTGCCTTGTACTCGGTATCTGTACTGAGGCGAGTAAAAGACTCTACCCATGGGGATGAACTCCCAAGTTTTATAATCTCCTCATTGCGTCTGCTTTCTGTTGCTGACTATTTTCAGACCAGTGTATAACTGAGATACTACTACATGGCCAAATGTGCTTTTGTGTCGTGATAATGGCATCTGCAAGCCTTATGAATGCAGAGTGGCTCACAGCCACTGATGCCCATGCAAATGCCATATTCATTAGTGAATAATAGGCCTTTGTTGGTTACCAAGGTAATGGGACATTTTACCTGAATTTCCAGAGGCTAAGCTATGATACAATCATTTTCATGCAACTTTGATGAAAGAAACGCACTGTCATGAAGGGTTTTTTTTCTCTTTGTTATAGCGCAATCAGCGTCTGAGTTATATTGTGCCATTGGTATTCAGTGATTCTTTTTCATTTGCCTAAAATGTCAAGCAGACAAATTGCCTCATTTGTCTCCGGGACTTCCATCGGAAGTCTTGGACAAATATTTACTCCGCAGCATAGCATATTTGAGCATATTTGAGCATATTTGAGCATATTTAAGCTCGGAAAGGAATTGTGCAATAATCCATTTGATACTTCCCTAGCTTTTGTTTAGCTTCTATTGAAGTTAGGTTAATCAATGGTGAAATGGTGATCATGCCATAATTGTTGTTTTCATTTCAATTGAGTAAAAACAAGATGGACGAGATGTGGTATAATATCATGTGATGTGATATGATATATATATAGTATTTATTGCACACCACGGCAAACATAGGTGTAATAAAAATAAATAGACATACAGAAGTCATTATAAATTAGACACAGAATATTAGATAGTAGAGATTAGAAATGAATATTAGAAAATCGAAATGCAGTCTATCAAGTCTTTTAAATTTTCTCCAAACCCATGCAGCTCAAGAATATTTTCTAGGCAGAGATCTAGTTCCTTTATCATCCCTACACGATGCATAACTGCTTCCGTCGTTGGTGGTATGACCCTGTTGGCCAAGAAAGCTACATTTCTAGCTATTATTCCATTATGGAAGGTACTCATATAACTGATAAAGTTGATTTTTTGATTTGAGCTGTTTATCATTTGAGTGCACATCTTGTGGCATCTTTGATAAATTTGTTCCTGTACTGGTTCAGAGTCATATTACTAATGAGGAGTTCAGTCATTCTAGACACATTCAAAATGTCCAGTATATGTAAGCTAATACCTGTATACAGTTAGTTTCACAAGATATGGTCACTCTAAACAGTGGAAGCAACCTATTCCTGGCTGTAGCTATAACTAAAGCCAGCTGCTTATGTCTACTCCTAGCTTATAGTCGGCTTACACCTAACACCACCGGAAAATATAAACCTTGTCTAAAAAAAGAAAAATATGCTGTAACTCTTAACTTATACACCATATGATGCTGGATTTGAGTAGCCAGCTGTAGCCAGAAAGTTTCATTTAGTGGCAGGTAGCATCATACAGCAAACGTTGTCTAACTTTGTCCAGGTTCAATTTGACAGGCCGGTTGTATTAAAACTACCTGTATGATTTAGTTTGACAATTTTCAAGTCAAAAATTTTAATTTGAGGTTCAACATTGAAAATATCATCTCAAACATAGAGTAACATATTTGTCTGCCTACAACTTCCATGTCCTGTAATTATTATAAGCCTTGCAAGGATGGATGGCAGCATACCTGTTGCTTGCTTCCTTAAGCAAAGGCCAGCCGTGTGCATCTATTTTAGAAATCAGTTTGTTTTGCCAGTTCGACAAACAAATTAGCCTGGTAGGCAGACATCTTAGCATTTGTCATGGTTTGCTTACTTAGCATGTGCCACGAGGCGACCAGAAGTTGGGGTTTGTGTAATAGGATCATTTTAAGAGTAATTGATACCCAAAGATGCCTCCGCTTCCACTTTGATCCTTCAGGATGTTTGACCTGTGGATTTGTGTTATTTATTGTTTTCCTGAACCCAGTTCAGGTGAACAGAATTGTTTATATTGTTTACTACTAAATCAGTAAGGGTGCGGGTGATGGGTGGCCTGGTGCACCCTTCACATTTTGTTTTCTTTTAAGTGTGTTTATTTATGAAGCAAGTTGGTCAGTGAAGTTCAATGTACAGAAAACACACTTTGCCACAAGCTAAAACAGAACAAATGTATAAATTCAGTTCATTTAAATTTAATTTACTATTATCCATGCTCTACCTAGATAACGTACCATCCAATCAGGTATGCTATCTGGGTAGTGACACATTTACAAACGTCTATGTTGACAATGGCACTAATTTACTTCTGAAACTTACAGCAACATTTTGTACACATGAAAAAAAAGAAGTTATTGTCATAATAACTCATGACATATTGTATAGTTGACTTTTTTTTAATGTCAGAATACTTGGTATTAAACTATTATATATCCACAAGCTGCACTGAATCATACAGGAGCACAAACACCGAATAGCCATCTCAATTAATATCCAACATTAGTGAATATTGTTAATTGCTTCCCAATAGAGTCTTTTCACTGACGAGCCCTGAGTTCAGCAAGACATAAGTCCTTCCTCTCCTCTTATACTTATTCAATAAATATAACTTTCTCAGAAAAATAACAAAAATCAACTGAATGATAAGCTGTCAAATATACATTAAAATGCACTAAAAATACTGCTGCTAGGATGCACTTCGCTTCAGCCAATCACAGCCAATGGCGGGAACTTTTTCAGCCAATAGAATTGCAGTATTCTGTAATAGCCACCTGTTGCATTGGTCTAAGACATTCTAGTTTGTGAAAGACCACACATAATGTAGTTTTTTTATAGATGTTACATGGACTCAAGACAAAGTCCAGTAGTATGCTTGGCAGAGAGGGTGGCCTCTATATTGATTTAGGAACAGATTTACTCCAAACCCAGAACTGAGGGCTCTAGGGCTCCTCCATGGCTTTTCTTTCTTGCAGGCCATTGCCTGTCTTTTTCTCATTGTCTAACTGCAGGTTTCCCTGTCAGTGCTCTATTGGCTAAGAGGTTCTGGTCTCATGACCTTCAAGCATGACCTTTGGCCAGGTGTAATACATCCTTAACATTGACTCTTAACAGCTTAAGTTTAAGGTTGACATAAGTAAAAAGACTTTAAGAGTCTAAAGATATATAATAATGCCAGATCTATGAGATCTGAATATAATTAGTTTTCATAACATGACAATAAGATACCAGGTGTTCTGCAAACTAGGCTTTTCATCAATAAAAGACGTTTAAAGTATATAGTGTCTGATTGTGTAGACTATGAGACTGATATGCCTTTGGTATGTCTGTGACAATGTGACACAGGTTCCTTCTGGGTAAGGAATAGTTTAGTAGACCAGCTGCCCTTGCTGTTAAATATTCATTCCTATTTCCTGATTCCTGTCCCCTGATATAGGAACCTTGGGCTTCACCTGGGGATGCTATGATTTTATTATGATTAAACACTGGCCTTAGAGAGAGCTACGAGAAGATGCCATTACTTCAGTATGGTTGCACTTGGCTGCATGAAATGGGAATACTGACACGAAATAAACTAATATATGGCACATACATCAACTTTGAGCCAAATATGATTGGACATTCTCTATGATAAAATATCATGTTATTTAAAAATACACATCTTTGTTATTTAAAAATACACATCTTTGTCAATGTTATTTTAAAATACACATCTTTGTGATGTCTGGTATTCAATATTAAGTAAACTTCCATGATTAATACCAAAACTTATTCAATCATAATTAATGTCATATTAATATATTTTCGTTAATTCCAAAGAGTGGTCTTACAATGAAATCACTGGGCTCATTTATATGCAGTAATGAGGAATTTGATTAAATGTCAACTCACCATAATATTATATACATCTGAGCACTTCACAGACATCTTATCTACTGGGGCATTGTGATCCAATTCTCACCAACCATACCTTGATCATGACCTGTTATAGCGTACCGTATGCCACAATAATATTTTGCAAGATATTCACCCAGAAATGCATGCTCATCAATTATTTCTCATGTGACATTTACCGATGGATGTCGCTGACCTGTCGCTGACATGTCGCTGACCTGTCTCGCCATAACTCACAGAGCATCATTTCTTATGACGCTTATGAATATTTCACTAGCTGCGCAAACATTCTCTTCTTACAATTTTTATCTCCTCGGCCAATTTCCTGTACTCCTAATGATGCCTCAAGGCTGTCTGCTTCACTGAAGTCTAATCATTTCTCTAATGAAATATCCGTGCTGGGAGAGCATATGAAAGACGTTTTTAATTAAGCGTATGACAAGTCTGTATATAGGGCTTGCATGTTTCCATCTTTTCCTCTACCATTTCGTATTTTCATTCTCATCATGCTTGAAGTTTTTTCAATCTATTTTGTACGATATACAGTTTTAAAAACTTCCATATTTACAAGAATTAGCATTTTGTAATATATTTGAATGTAGAACACAGTTGTAGCAACATTGAAATTAACAGGCGCTGTGCTTGATCTACTTTTGAATAGTGGATTTTCACGGAAGGTTCTCTGTATTACCACCAGGTGGCTGAAGAAGAATACTGCAATTCTATTGGCTGAAAAAATTCCCGCCCTTGACTGTGATTGGATGAAGCAAAGTGCATCCTAGCAGCAGTATTTTAGTGAATTTTAATGTATATTTGACACTTTATCATTTAGTTGATGTTTGTTATTTTTCTGAGAAAGTTATATTGATGGAATCAGTTAGTTATTACCTACTGTGTCTGAAAAGCAAAATGAGTAATAAAAGGAGAGGAAAGACTTATGTCTTGCTGAATTCAGGGCTGTTCAGTGAAAAGACTCCATTGCATATGCTGTGTCTTATTGTGGTCAGAACCTCGTCTTGCAGGCTCACCCTGAGGAAACTAATATCACTAAGTACTACAGGCCCCGGGACCTAAACATGGCTAAAATGTGAAATATGCATACACATAACACGCTACATTGGTAAGATGTATGTATGTAAATTATTTAAAGTCGTTTTCAATCTAAAATGTCAAGTAAATGGCATTTTTAAGCTTACGCTTCTGTACGACTATAGTTACATTAAAATTTAAATCGATGAAATTGAGGTAGAAATATAGTACAATAATAATAATACATATATCAGAATAGTACAAATGACAAAGAAAAAGTGTCCATCTTGAATGTCCAAAGTATTGACCGGAGTAGTTTGACTGGCAGCAAGCACTGACCAGTCAAATTGCATATGATCGTCTTTGATGTGTGTGATTCAGCAAATGAAGGACTCTATAGCTAGCAACTTTGCGCTGACCTAGCTAGTGTCTTTCAGTTTATATGCTGCAATATCGGCATGTAATATAGGAGGCACTTCAGTCATAGCTTTTCAGTGTAGACAATAGTATCAGCCTAGAGATCAGTGTGATGTCAGCCACTGATCATGCTGATGGTCAACGTTATAATGATATTGACATTATCTAGCAAGCTATCTGGAAGCGACACTAAAACTTGAAAAAAAAGAAGAGCAGTGTCCCTCAAATACCTTTGTAAAATGTCCCTTCATCACCGCACCGTATTTGAAAAAAAAGCTGTCATGTTTTCTCAAATCATTCCACTGACCTGTTATTTTCTATATTAGTAGCTGAATAGCCATTAATGTAAAAATACTGAGATTAATGGTGGAACAGCAATTGTTATCATAGCAAAATCAGATATGGTTTTTGAAATTCAAGGCATGTAATTTTAGGTACTAATTAAGACCTTTTTTTTCAAATATCACACTGTTAGACTAGGAGAAATATGGAGAAACAGCAAATGTGTCCCTCAGTTACCCCTTGAAATGACCCTTCTACCATAGCAAAAGCTAATTGCTATGTCTATTAACTAAGTGAGTGTTATAGCAGAAATTCTTCTTTGATCATAAAATTTTTCATGAACTGATTCTCAATTACTCATAGTTACTCTTTAGTATAACAGTTTATCGCATTGTTATAACATGGGTACAAATAAAATATGACTACGACAGCGGATGCTGCAGGAGTGGCGCCACTCATGAGATCCTACCACAACATCCAATAAGGGCGGGGGCCTAGCTCAGCAGTTGGAAGCCCAGAGTGCTACCTCTAAGTCCCGGGTTCAATTCCCGGTCGAGCCTAAGTTGGATGGCTGTTTTATCCTTCATCTCATTGCCATGGTCTCTGCCAAAAATAAAGGATGTAAAGCCCTAATCACACACAGACACACCACAACATCCAAACTCTAGTCCATTAGCGCCTGTTAGTAACTCTTTGTGGCTGGTATTCTGCATAGTGATACTTTAGCTTTTCCTTTGAAATGATGCTGTTCCTTTGAAATGACAGATTGACACTGCCCGCGGCATGAAGGCTGCATGACACATTTGCCTGGTGTGAAATGGATGACTGTCGCCTCTCCTTACAGTTCAGGCCACATTCTAATTGACTGCTTGGGTGTTTGCTTGCTTCAAAAGGTTCACTTCTAAGGTCCACTGAAATCCATTCCAATAGTCTACTCTTTGGCCGCAGGGCGAATAATCAGATCTTGGCAGGCTTCCTTTAAATCCTATCTCCTTGTAGTCATCTCCTGATTCGAGCTAAATGTCACTCTCAATTGTTGATTTATAAGATGAAAAAGAGGGGTGGGGTGGGGTTGGGGGGGGGGCGGTGACATTTTATATGTTCATACTCTTTCTCCGTTCTCTCCTGAGTAGGACCGGGTTGGGGCCTAGCTCAGTGGTAGCGCGCTGTGCTTGCAACCACTGGGTCCCGGGTTCTATTCCCGGTCGAGCCTATGTTGGATGGCTGTTTTATCCTTCGTCTCATTGCCATGGTCCATGCCTGTCCTAATTAGCTCAACAGGTGCAGAAATACAGGACGTAAAGCTCTAATACATCCACCCACTCCTGAGTAGGACTAACTGTAAAATGTTTGTACAAACCAGCAAATTTTTACATCAATCTTATCTGCCTCCGTGGCGTTTACTTATCATTCTTTGAGTGATTTCTTTTTCTATTATTCTTTGTTCTGCATTTTGTAATGATACAAATTATTGTATTTCCACCAAAAGTACATTATACTCATATATTCATATATTCACATACTTAGTTACCAAACAGCTACTTAATGGTTTTTATGCACCAGATCGCATTTTTTCCTTACCATGTAGCTTACTACACCATTTTGGTACTATGAGGGTGAGCTTCTAATACTGGTAACTAAGTACCCTTCTCCACTATAATTGTCCTTTTCTCTGGTGCTATTTTTGTAGTGCACTTCAGCATTACCCTTGAGAGCAAGAGCACTACCCTCCAGCGAAACGAAAATAAATACATCCCGGAACACGGAAAGCGATCTTACAGGATTTTACCGACCCGCCGTTCCCTGGGGGTAATCCTGTGACAGATAGATCTCCTGTGTGGCCACCATGAAAGCAGAAAGCTCACATCAGTGTACTCCTAAGTCTTAAAAAGGAGCTAATACAGTTGGTAGAATTGATACGTGAACTTCTCATGTCTTCTTCTGCGAGAAACTGCATTGATTAGTCACACTCCTAGAATGTGTGTTCTATTATGGCTGTTCTATCCAATGATGACTCGTAAGGTAGTTATGACTCATCTTGGGGCCATTGACCTTGCCTTTGAAAGGTCAATTACTGTTACCTGAGTTTCTATCACAAGAGGGATGGTGGTGTGACTGTAGCTTATCCTTGTTATTACTGACAAGGTTCAGTGAATCCAATACACGAGTCATTAAGGCAGCTTAAACTTCAATACAAAATATAGGTCCATGCATCACCAATGAATGCAATTTTCATTTTACAGGTGACCAAAAGTTTATTTATCAATTCCACTAATTAAATCTGTAGGCTGAATGGTTTGGAAATTTATCAGTAACTAGAATGTGTACAAACGCAAGTGACTCTCATACCACTGCTTATGCAGAATTATATGGGTTTTCTTTCTCATATAATCTTTGACTTAGTGATTTCAGAGGACAATTGACATTTCTTTTGTAATTATCATTGGATTTAAACATATTTCATCCATATTTTTACACTGAAGACTTCACAATCCCATTGGTACCCTTCGCAATTTCTTTAACTAATTAGCATTCGCTGGACAAACTGTAACTACTTCAGCTGCCTTAAACGTGGTCAACATAAACATGCTATGCTGAAATGATGACCTAAAAACATGGTTGTTCGTTATTGGTAACCAGATAGAGTCCCGGCTGCTCATTACCTGCCCAGTACCCTAGTCCTGTGGGCAGGTTACAGGTGCCCTTAGGTAAAGATCCTCCTTAGAAGGAATGATTAACCATCTGGACAGCTGCTCTGGGAAAAATGTCCAGGTATCCTACTTCTCAATGCTCTTGCTTTGTAGATGGGCCAAAGGAATTGTGCAAGGAGCTATATTGTCACCATTGCCTTTCCTGATGCAAACTCTGTTAATAATAAAATAACACCTAAAGTCTATTTGTTCCTTTATTGAAGATTTGATGTTACACAAAATGTTTAACTCGTAAATATTGGTTTTCAATGATATTTAAAGTACTCCACAACTGTAAGTCTCTTTGATATGTTAAATAGATTGATACTGTTTCTTTTCTCTTCCCAAAATCACTGTGTGTGTGTGCGTCTCCACTGGTTACATATATTTAGTATATAACTATAAATAGAGAGGCATGGCCAAATGTGCCACGTGCGTTTTCCATGTGAAGGATAAACGCATGGAAAACGCATGGTTTTTAGCTAATTATAATAAGGAAAAAACCATGCGTTTTCCATGCGTTTATCCAAACGCATGGAAAACGCACGTGGCACAATTGGCCATGTAGGTCACCCAGCAGCTGCTATACTTAGTATCAAAGTCATTACCTGTATGTTATGATTATGTACTATGAGCAAAAATAAATGAATTGAATTGAATTAAATATTAACAAATAAACACATACTATAAACCTGTCACAAGGACCGAAGTGCTTGTCACACTATCAGTAAATACAGTGTTAAATTGTTTATCTCACTGAAAAGAAACTGGTTGTTTTAAGTGTACCTGTCTAGTCTACAAAATCAATTTTTTCCATAACAATAGATTTTATGCAAGGTTTAGTAGTTTCAAAGCATTTCTTTTTATTGAAAAACTACTGGAAAACTAGCCAAGCAAGCATTGCCCTCATTAGCCACAGAGTTCGTATATTTTTTTGGTGGGATTATATGTACACGCAGTTTTACAGCCTTCCCTATCTACCTTAATCTATTTTATACTGATAAATAATGAGTGCGCACACTATTACTAATCTTGACATGGTGCTATTTTTCCACAATCATCATTTTCATGCAGTGAATCGGCAATTTCACTTCCGGCTTCCAAAAATTGTCAATGTTATCGCTGAATGACTTAGTCATCGCCGATAAAAACCTAATTACTCATTTTCAATGATGTGAAGTGGTGATAGTTGGCACTGATCCGTGTATACTATGCAAACAATGTTTATTCATCCTGTTGCAAAATACCACCAAAAAAAGACAGGACTGCTGCCAGACTAACTGAAAACTCAACTTGGTAACGGGCATAAACAACGGTTACTACTGATAGCTACACAACTAGAACAAGTTTATTTTAAGCTTGTGTAGCTTTGTTCAGTGTAATATTTGAAGTGCAATGCATACAATGTATTGCAACAAGAATTAAGATCTCTGGTCAAACAAAAACCCCGTGCAAACAGCTCAAATATTCAACGTTACAGAATAAATATTTGTACAAGGCTTTAAATGGAAATCCAGGACAGGTGAAATGAGGCAATGAGGCAATTTGTCCGTGTGAAATGTTAAGCAAATGGGATGGAAATACTTCTAAATGTCGTTGGTTCAGGTGTTCTTCAGATTTTCAGAGTACACACGCAAATAACATTTTTTTGGATTTATCATAATTTTATTATTTCAATTCAGCTCCTTGTAGCATTAAATAACATACCATCTTCTATTTTTGAATGAAAAGGTGCTAAAGCATTTTAATTACAAGAGGTGAGCTATACCTTGAAATAAGAGATTTAAACAAATCTAACGAATTTAGTTTAGCAGCAGGGAATTCTTCGGCTTCGCAGTACATTGTTTTAAAAGAAAATCTTCATGGGAGTAATCCGAAAAGCATTAATTGCCGCATATCTCTCAATTTCACCAAACATGCGGTCGCCCAGGTATTGTGCTGACAGGAGAATGGCAATTCCCTCTCCGGTGCTTGCTTCATTAAAGCCATGTTGACGGAAATTTTAAAAGCTTTGCGAAGGCTTGATTTCAATCAGAAGCAAAGCGCAATTGGAGCCTCCTATGAGAATTGTATGATTCCCTGTTGTAAGTTTTAACGCTGCTAATGACATAACAAGATTCTAGATTTTCTATTATGCATCTTCAGTATTCAGGGAATGTGTTTTGCTTTTTTACTCAAATTAATTGTCTACTCTAGGAATGAATAGTGAAGCACCATGGTGGTAGAAGTGTGTGTGTGTGATTAGGGCTTTACGTCCTGTATTTCTGCACCAGTTGGGCTAATTAGGACAGGTAAGGACAATGGCAATGAGACGAAGGATGAAACAGCCATCCAACTTAGGCTCGTCCGAGAATCGAACCCCCGACCCAGCGGTTGGAAGCCCAGAGCGCTACCACTGAGCTAGGCCTCCTCCTCATAGTGGTAGAAGTAAATTATATCGTAACAATGGTCCAATATAGTACAATAACTCAATATCACACAGAAGCATTCATTTTTCACATGTCAATGGAAATAAAACCCAGATATTATGCTACATTGGCTATACATTGGCTAGACATTGGCTATACATTGGCTAGTTGGCTAGACATTGGCTATACATTGGCTATACATTGGCTAGACATTGGCCAGACATTGGCACAGCGATATCCACAGATGGTTAACGTTGGAACGATGTATACGTTGATCATATCTTGCATGCTATCCGGGACTCCAACCTCCTTGTCACGACCTTCACATTATGGACACTCATTCTAACCCCACTAACTGCAATTCTTAAATAATTTAGTGGTGTAAAGTAGAGGAGATAAAGTACGTTTTAACTTTTGCACTAATCCACGGACCCCATGGAGACATTGGTCAACTCTAGACATCTTTAAGCTGTAGCTATAACTGGATAAAGCTAGCTATTTCTGTCCACTGCTAGCTCATAGTTTGCCTTAGCCTACCACCACTGAAAATGTGCAAACCTTTAAGAAATGTATCTAATATATCATGAGTATGTATGAGCAATAGACATCATGAATCTTTTCAACAAAGATTACAAATATGCGTAACTCTCAACTTATGCACCAAATGGTACTGCGTGTACTTTTTGATCCGGCTTTGAGTAGCCAGCTATAGCCAGACAGTTCAGTTTAGTGGCAGGTAGCAGGGGCGGATACAGAGGGGGGGGGGTGGACCCGGCGTGCGCAACCCCCCCCCCCCCCCGCCTAAACATTCGCCGAGCGAGAGTATGACAAACCAGACTTGCTTTATTTTGTATTCGACCACAACATTTTTATACGATATTCAGGGAGTGAATAACCAGCTTTGTCATGACATATGACTGCTCCCCCCCCCCCCTCTAACAGAAACTCCTGGATCCGCCCCTGGGTAGCTTCATATTGCAGAAGTTGCCTAGCTTTTTATCGGGTTCAATTTGACAGGCCGTTTTATATGTAACTAACTGTAGCTAAAACTTGCACACCATCTTGAATAAAGTCTTCAGTCATAAGCATTATAGTGCAGTATGACAGTGATTAATGGCCCGTTGAGACGAGAACTTTCTAAAATTACTTTATTGCAATATTCGAAGGTACAACTGCAGGTGACTATTGAAAGCAGGATTTGGAATAAAATGTTGTCATAACAATTAGATTTCCGTTCAGTTCTTGTCTTTAATATTCACCTTAAATGTTTTTGCATATTGGAATATTGCTTCATGGATGTATTGTCAAACACACTCGCTATTATTGTTTGAAAACGACATTCTTGTCTCTGGGTAATCTCATTTTCTCTCGTTTATATCGCTTTAAAAAAGTCAGTTATCATTAGAATTTACATTAAAGGGATTATTTAATTATTGTTGAATTGCATGTTTCAAAGCTTTCAAGCATTGAATATAAAGCACATAGAATGGAACTTTTTGAAATAGGCTGACTTTGGCATGTGTGGCTAGCAGACTGCCTTTTGTTACCAGAGATATCTGGTCCTAAATCTAGACCATATTGTAAGTCACAGCTCAGCTAAGAACGCCTCACCATTAATATGAGTGCCACTAATAGAGTCTTTTCACTGAGCAGCCCTGAATTTAGTTTGACATAAGTCTTTCCTCTCTTCTTATTACTCATTTTGCTTTTTAGACGTAGTAAATCATAACTAACTGATTCCATAAATGTTTCTCTGGGAAATAACAGAAATCAACTAAATGATAACTTGTCAAATATACGTTAAAATGCACTAAAATACTGCTGCTAGGATGCAATTTGCTTTAGCCAATCAGAGTCAAGGGCGGGAACTTTTTCAGCCAATATAATTGCAGTATTCTGTCATAGCCACCTGGTGGAAATACAGAGAACCTTCCGTGAAAATCCACTATTACGTATTAAGTATATATATATTTTATTGACGGACGATGTCAGACAAGACATATATGTCACGAGTACAAAAGATAAAAAGAAATTAAAGCAATCAGAAAAGAATCAAAACTAGGGAATACAACAAAGACTATAGTTACAGATGGTTCCAGCCACCAAATTAAAGTATTTACATAGAAGTTAACATTAGTTTAGCTGTTTATCCACTCCTTAAATCCAATCAGAATATTTCATACATACAGCTTGTATCATAAACAGTTATATTCTACATATATAATTCATATTAACATGTTCAACAAAATACATTCCTTATATAATGTGTACGATATCACTATTTACAGTATGATTTTAAGAATTATGTTGGTTTGGTAATGTTATGTTTTATTCATTTATGCCATTACAGGTGTAAGCAGGCCTTGATGCTCAGGTGGTCCATGTGTAAAGGTGAAATTATTCCATGAAGCACGAGAGCTTATGTTGCTGTAAATAGAGACAAAATGAAAGGAGCATGTTCCAGCATGCAGATCGAGGTCAAATGCACCACAATAGAAAAAATATAAAGCTTGCCAAGATGTATTTGCCTTACAAGAATATGGTGAAGATTGCATTAGGCGGATGGGCTTTATAGCATATTATCAAGATAGCACATCCCATATCATTCAATTAAGTATATAGTCTGCCAGGATACTTGCAGCTTGTGTACATATATATATTTTGATATCTTATTGATTGGGTGACCATAGAATAGAATAGAATATAATGTAATAGAATAAAATAGAATAGAATAGAATAGAATAGGATAGGATAGGATAGGATAGGTTAGGATAGGATAGGATAGAATAGAATAGATGTGTTGTCAATTTGTTTTACATGCACTTGAATTTAAAATAAACATGCTCTTCTTAAGGCATTCTTGAGACGTTCTTAAGGCTAGAACATAATATAATACGTAATAGAATCAACATGCTGCAAAATGGATTCAAATGTCATGTTCAACAGCAAACCACTCCCTAGGCCTACAGCTCTCTTGTGGGAAATGCTCATTTGCATTTAAGGGACGTAGCAGCAGCTCCTTAATTCCTTTCTAAGTCTTTGCAAATTCATGGCATGAAGTCTTCTATTTTGCAAGAGCAAGTAAGTGATTAGACAAGCAGCTGCCGAAAGAATCTTCTGGATGCACTAATCTTTTTCCTAGCAGCTGGTCTTACTTGACTTGAGGCAGATGGAAGTTCTCAGACTGATTACTTGCATAATGAGTTGCACACACGTGATAAGAAAAATCGTCTCAGAAAATCACCTTGCTGAAGGCTTTTTATATTATTTTGCCATACACAAAAAAACTGCATTTGCTGCAGCTATCACGATAGGCTGCCATGCATGCAAGGATCGACAGCACAACATAGTATAATCTGAGGCTGATGAAACATTGATTATATATTATGGAATAACCTTCGACTTCATGAGATATGACAGCTTCATTGGGAGTAAAATCCTGTATTCTCAAAATAGACGTGTGGTGACTTACAGGTTCTAAAAATAAACGTCCAATCTACAGCTAAAACGTAGCTAGCTAGAACACTATCAATTAATAAACAACCTGTTATCTGCTGCCATAAGAGCTGTTTACTGAAAAATATAGCAAAAATACATCCTGTTTATTGTATCATTACAGAGCATGTGTGTCAGTTTTAACACAAATCACATGCAGGGTTTCAATTTCCAATAGTTAAGCCCCTTCACACATAGCCGGATCAGACGCCGGAGCATCCCGGGGTATCACTCTGGCATACTCTGGGTGGTACCGGCATTGTCAATTGTCAGGCATTGTCCGGCATTGTCCGGCATTGTCGGGGGCGATCCAGGACCACTGTGGGCCTCCGGGGGAAAAATTAAACATGTTCAATTTTTCATGCCGGAGGTCCTGGAGTAATTTAATATGTGTTGCTCATTGTTGACACCATATTGCCATCGTGTACACCGCCAAACATTTCTTTTTTTGTTGTCATTTGCAGCTCTCTGTTCCCGGACCACCCCAGAGTGAAAGAAATTTTACTCCGGGACACTCCGGCGTCTGATCCGGCTATGTGTGAAGGGGGCTTTACATATATCCAGCGGGGGTGGGGGCCCATCTCAGTGGTAGCGTGCTGGGCTTCCAACCACTGGGTCCCGGGTTCAATTCCTGGTCGAGCCTATGTTGGATGGCTGTTTCATCCTTCGTCTCATTGCCATGGTCCCTACCTGTCCTAATTAGCCCATCAGGTGCAGAAATACAGGACGTAAAGCCCTAATCCACCACCACCACCACATATATCCAGCTGCATTTATTTTGGGTCTGCTTGTTGTGGCTTCATTGTGCAATGTATTGTAAATGTCTCAAGGCTGCTAATTTATCTTATATTACTAGCTCCAAGAGGCGGCTGATGATGATTTGATAACTAAGATGACTTTGGTGAATTATATATATATATATCAAGTATAAACATCTGAGACCTGTATGGAAACTGAGGGGTGGCAATGGGCTGTCAATGTTTAGATAAGAATATGCTTATCATCAGCTATCAGGCTGGGTTGGTGTGTAATTACAGATATGTAGAAACTACGATAGTCACATGGACAGAAATAACGAGAGAGACAAAATATCAGCAGGCAATGACCTGATTAATGTCATTACATTCACAGGCCATGGTGATATAGTTCACATAGGTGATCTGGTGCATTGCCATGAATACTATTGTACATTAAAGTTGCTAAATAATCCATTCTTTGTGACACAGTTTGCCATTTGAGCTGCTTTACAAGATCTCCGCCTCTAACATTTAAAAGATCAAAGTTGGAACTGATGTTGGTCCGACCTCGCCTACATAGAGCCGAACGTCAATACGATGTCGAATGCTATCTGAATAGTATATGTTAAATAAATAAATAAATTTAATAAATGGAAATTCCACCATGACCAGTGTTAACCAATGATACCAATATCCAACTAAACCTCTGACTGTACTGTATTGAAGAAATGCTCACTCTGCAGTCATACAGTACAACGATAAAGACGGTTATATTGAAACTGAAGTATCATCATGATCATACACAGAGTGATGGATTGGCATACTGTTATATTCACATATATCATCAGATATATGAATCTCCAACCAACCTAGTAGATTTGATAAGGCATACAGCAGGGTTCTTCTGTTGCACCCTAATATACACCGTAAGTCGAGTGCAGCATTTTCAGGTCTTAATGGTGAGGTGATTTTAATTAGTGATCTCGATCAAAAGTCACTTAAATTGCTGAAGCCAGGTTTTGGATCAAATCACTATGGTCTTAATTGTGAGGTGGCCTTAATAATAAGATCTTAATTAGACATTAACTGAGTGTACTATTTATTAGAATGCACTTAAGTCTGGTTTGTAAATTGTTCTCATCGAGCTTATATTTCACCTACAACAGAGACACCTGGATATACAATTTTTTGTTTGCTTTATCTAGGGCCAGGTTTGTCAATAGCAGACCTTGCTACAATGAATTACATATTTTTAGTGTAAGTTGTTGCTTAGAATTAATTATCAAGTTGCAACAGCAGGATTCATTAAAATTTCATGCTGTTCTTGCTAGACTTTTTTTTTTTTGCATTATATCTGCTTTGAAGCAGAAATTCGAAAACAATCAACAAAGAGATTGTTTTTCTATTGGAAATGTCACAGAATGATGCATTGTATAAGCCTGCGGGGAGTGAAATCTAAGCTGTAGATCTATAGAATATAGAACACAATTTTTATGAATATTAGAAGAATAACTGTCAGTTTTCAAGCTTAGGAAATGCTTTCCTAAAATACGTATATATCGCCAACCATTTATTGGACTGTTACCAGTTTACACATGAAGTACCAATGTTATAATAAATGGTAGGAAACCTGACGTACAGCGCCATTATGGCTGGAATGCAACAAAGCTTGACATCACCATTGTTTTGAGTTTCTGGTAACCCATACAGTTCTTTTCATAAACATATATATGATAAAATGTGGTTGATTCCAGATGGCTGTAGCAACCTATTCCTGGCTGTAACTATAACTGGCTAAAGCCAGCCGATTCTGTCTACTCCTGGCTTATAGACGACTTACCACCACAAAAAAATATGAAGCTTTGGTAAATGTAAGAAATGTATATAATATATCATAACTATGTATGTACAATAGACATGCATCTTTTCAATAAAAAATGACAAATATGGGTAACTCTAAAGGGTGCTGCATGTCTTTTTAGATCCGGCTTTGAGAAGCCAGCTATAGTCAGACAGGTATGTTTAGTTTCAGATAGCATCGTATAGCAGAACTTATCCAGCCTTGTCTAGTTTCAATTTAACAGGCCCGTTTTAATAAAACTTACTGTACTAGAAGCTTTTCTTAATTTAAAGCCAATTATGTAAGCAATCATTCGCCTGTCAAAACAAGGTATATTTGCTTTCTTGTCCTTAAATATACTTTAAAACTCAATCAAGCAAGGTAATTTCATGTCACAATAGAATAAGGATTTGACTGCACTTCATTGCATACGACTGTAACGGCAAGATTCCATTTGATATTTCGCAGCGAACATGTCATGTGAGTTCAACGTGGGCCTGACCTGGCATGTAATATACCACAAATACATACTTTGCCAATATAACTCGGGTGAACCTATTAGTGAGGTGGCTAAGGAGGGGTTCCACTGAGCTATAAAGTCTAATTAGACTTTTATACTGGTTTTAGAAATCCTATTATCGCCTGTTTAATTCTCAATGAGTCCTAGTACCTGGCATTGTTCTCTTGGAAATGATATTACCTGGGACAGACAGACAGACAGCTAGACAGTCAGCTAGACAGGTAGACAGACAGACAGACAGACACATAAACAATCAAGGATACCCCGTTTACAGCATCACTGCTAAACACTCTTCACATCAAGATCCATAACATTTTAGATTAGACTTTACCCCTTTGTATTGTCCAACTATGCCGTTTAGTAGGCTGATGTTTGGCTTGATAATAACCACAGTTTTCTTTTGTTATTTCAGACTCAAATGCAGCTCAGCTAAGCGACATGTGACCGCTGCCCTTGAGGGCAAATCGAGAGGACACAAAGGTCAACGGTTTCTTAAGCAACGTACTTTCCATTCTCCAATTGGACCCCAGGAGGTCCTCGAGAGCAGAAGCCTGTAATGGTCATTAAGGGCCTGACGTGCAGGGTCTGAAGAGGTCTGAAGTGGAGTGGTCAATTCTGCCATCCATATTGATGGTGGAGAACCCCGTGGAAGGGTCAGGTACTAAGACCACTATTTGGAATAAACTACTATTACACAAAAGGATTTATTTCTCAAGAAAGTGTTCATATTTTGACACAACCTATTATAAGACACTTGACATTCCAAGAGTGGACTTCAAGAGATTAGTGTCAATGTTCATCTTTTGAACACATTTTCGTGAGGAAGAAACAGTCAAATGTTTAAGCACTGCGCAAAGTGTGTTTTTTAAGACACCGATTGTCTAAATTATGATAAATTTGTTTGGGAACACTCTTGACACAATTCTGTTTTAAGTCATTCCAAAGACTTCAGGCTCAACACACTGGCATATCACAGGGAATTATATTCCTGAGAAATTGGACCAGACTTCAGGAATGACATTGGAAATTGCTGGAAATTGATACCTCAGAAGTCTGCATACCATCAGTGTCCATAATAATGCCTTTTTTTTATGGGGAGCTCACGTGACCATCCGATTTAGCAGAATTTGCCCTGGAGTCAAGTGGTGTCCCACAGTGAACAGGAATGATGGATTGCCTGTCAAAGAAACATCAGGATCATTTTCTTCGGTAGGGGCTCCTTTTTATCAGATGAAATCGCTGTCTGAGCTGAAATCTATCCTGAAATGTTTTTGTTGAAATATCATCAACAACAGGTTCAACAAGCAAATATTAGAATTATTATTTATGCCTGGATTTATGTTTAGAAATTATTATTTATAAAAAATAGAATCTAATTATTTCTGAAATCAAGGAAATCAGCCAATTTCCTGAATATCACCACCTTACATAATCACTGTAACAACAAAAATTATACTCGGTTGCCATGGAAACGCCGTAACTCAATATTTCCACGATGGATACATATTATTGAATGCCCCTGACATGGGATTATTACACGGCCATTTTTTCTTCATATGAAGCAAGATAGATGCTATCAGCCCTCACACATGAGGGAGTTGCTGCAGCAGCCCAGCTAGCTGACCAACCAGTTAATTATTCATGAAACGCAACGTCCATATAGACGTTGTTGTCAATACGTCAATGTGACGTCATTGGACGTAATTACGTTGGAAATTGGAACGTCTCAGAAATGTGATTAAATTGGATATATTCAAAGATGAGATAGCGGAGAATATAGGATGTGATTGGAGAAGCATTTGGTTATCAAAACTTGAGCAACTTTTATTTTCAAAAACTGAAGACAATCAAGGACCAACAAGAGACTGCATTGCAACCTTAATTACTAATGCACAGCAGTAGACGCAACAGGAATCCTTTGATTACACAATGACGTAAAAACGTCCATGACGTTCTTTATGACGTAACGTCGTGACGTCACTTGAGTCCATATGCATAATGCCGATGTGATCAGTGTCGCAAGCGAGGAGAGAAGTGTTTACAGACCACTTGGAACCCCTGCAGTCTCCAGCTAATAACAGCTTATTCTTGGTGTACACATAGGCTCCACAACTGTCTGAAAATAATCTTATTAGATCCTAAAGAAGATTAATAACTCTGTACATACAGGGCAAGAATGTGCATTACAATTAATAAGCTCGTTGCTATGGTGTTTATACCATTGCTGATCAGTTAACAATAGGAGGTTTGCAATATGGTATTTCCAGCTGCACAAATGTTGCTTTGACCTTTACCACAGGCAAGCAGAGGAAAGCCATATTTGGAGGTAATTGGAATACCTAGAATAAAACAGGAGAAAATGCACTGTGTGGCTCTTTCAAAACAGCTGTCATCCTAATTCCCATGCTATAAAGGGATTATCTTGAAACATTTTTGCTAAAATTTTGGAAAACAAAACATTACCATTCAAATTTGGTGTTGTGTATAATTTCTTCATCAGCATATACCATTTTGACAATGTTGTGAATGCAATGAAAACATTGAACAGCTGTGAGTCTATTGCAGCAATTTAGTGACTTCAATGTGACACCATTATAACTACATTGTGACAACTTTGTGACACCTTTGTGACATATTACTTTCCAGAAACCCATTAAATGGAGATAGAAATATCAGTGTGACTGTTGCAAGGAAATCGGTCTTTGGGTGTGAGTGATTTTGCTTGGAGCTAAGGAAGATGGCCTAAGTGGTCACCCAGACAACCTCTAGCATTTCATTATTGCTGTGCTAGACTCGACGGGCGGGCCAGGGCAGCTACTGATGCTGTTGCTGATGCTGCTGCTGAGGCAGAGGAAGATGTATTGCCTGCAGCATGATCTTTACTGTGACATACTACTGAAGACAAGTGGATTACCTGACAATATATTACTGTCTGAGCGGAATACTGCAAGTGACAATTAGAATACAGCAAGTTACAATCAGCAAATGATTCATGCTGGAATGTATCCTGAACAAAACAGAGGTGAACTGTAACAGCAGTTTCTTACACCCTTGAGCTGAAGCATCTGTGAAAGATTAAAGTACAGTTAAATATATTATATATATATACACACACATATATATATATATATAAACTTCATCATCTGTTGTTGTGGACTTTGTTCTTGAAAAGACTCATTACGCTAGATTAAAATCTGCTGAGTAGACTGGTTGTAATAAGCTACGAACAACTTTGGATTCATCTCAGCAGCAGAATTTCAGGAAGGAAAGGTGAATATTTCAACCACTCACTGCAGTAACAATCTTAAAAGCACTCGTACGCAGGGTTGACATCTTCACCCAGCGAAATCTGTGGCCTTAATTTACTTCCGGTTCTAGGTCAGGTTCCTCTATGCTCCCCACGAGCATTAGCAGAACGACAAAGTAACGTTTTTAGAGTGCAGTCACTTGGGATAGCTCCCAGCAGTCGATTTGGCTGTCCAAACAAAGTACACCTACAAACGACCTTTCTTGCATGTGGTGCCAAGCGTCGAGCTGTCACGACTGGTTTTAGGTCCCTTGCCATACGGCTTTCATGTCTGCTTCGGGGTGATTCAGAATGTGGCAGACTTAAGCTACAGCTGTAATTGAAGGATCCAAAGTGACCATCATTTGCCCAATACTACACGCGAGCCATCCGTAGGTTAATGACTTGAGATTGCTGCCGACCGATAACTCAGATTCGCTGTATATTGCCTTTACGTGGCAGCAGGCCAGCTATTTACTACTTGTACAAGAGGACAGCACAGCAGAACAGCCACATCGTTCCCTCGGGATTCAACCTAATTACATTGTGACATCATTTCCGTTCTGATGTCATTTGTAGGTCACCTGTGCGTTTGAAGGTCAGGCGATTGATGTGTTCTTGATACGGATTGGATGTACTTCCGGACCATGCCTTTCCGCCATCCATGCGGACAGGGCCATGGCACTAGCGAACGATAAAGGACATTTACCATGCATACATTACAATCACACACCAGCATGACTGAGGCACTTGTCATGTGACGTGTATCGAAGGCCATTCAGTCAGGGCACATGCAAGCAGTTAATTCATTAATACTGATATTGACAGATAACTTTTTTCAGCACTGGCCTACCTTTGATTCTTTTCTTCCATTTGGCCTTGGTATCTAAGCGACCCGGGCAAGCGGCAGATGGTCAACCTTTGCAGTCTCTAGTGCATGCAACGCGATTGAGAAATAAAACAATAGGCCAATCTCACCTTTCGAAGAGAAACAATATTCTGGGAATGCAGCTAAGCATACAATACTGACGCAATTGGAGTCACAAATCTGCATCGAGATTTCCTTTGAATTTGAGTATGATGAATGGAAGTCCTCTGTACTCAGCCTTACTTCATGTAAACAATGTTGTGCTGATGGCTCTTGTCATGCAATGCAGTGCATCTTTATGGATTACTCGGATTGCCATTCTTTGATGTTACATACAACTGGATGTTTATGATTGCCAGGTGATTTGTCAGGAAACAATGCGAGGAATAATACTTACTGCTTCATTCGGCATGACATGACGTCGTATACTGTACAAACATACAGCGGTCTTCGTACAACATGGATATACATTTATGACCAACATATTCCACGCTAGTGTGTGAAAAAGAAATTGCGGGTTAACCCTGGAATAAACTTAAAGATGATGTTAATGTGAAAAGACTTTTATGCCATTGGGGTTGATTTATTGATAATAAATCACAATGGAATACGTGGAAACCAAACCCCTAATGTACCAAACATTACAAAAAGATTTTGTGTTTAAGTGGCAAATCGTTTGGGGGAGACGGCATAAGTCAAAGCCAAAAGTGCATTCTGTAGTCTTGACATTCGTCATTGTTATGTTACTTAACATTCCAATGTGTTCTTCATTGGCAACATGCCCTGGATTATGCAGTTGCACTTCCAATCGTTATCCAGGATTTACGGTAGAGTGCACACAGAAACAGATGTTATCAATCCCCAGCATTCCCCAACACACCATGCATCTAAAGTTATCCGAGAACTCCATATCGCATCTCGGAAACCATACTTTAAGTCGGTTGTCATCTCTCATCTCCCTCTACCTTGACCATAATTTCATCTCCTCCATAGAATCTGGTGCCTTCCGACATGTCCCTAAAGTGCAAGTTCTGAATCTACGAAGGAATAAGCTTGTCATGTTAAATCCTGTTGTGTTTTCCCATCTGCGCGAACTTGAGTCCCTCGACCTTGGGGAGAACCAGATTATTGTCCTTCACCAAGATACTTTCATTCACAATCATCGGCTGAACAGTTTGAGTCTTGATTCCAACTCCATAAAGTCTTTACCAAATGGATCATTCCATTCGCTGTACAATCTTAAAAAGCTCAGTCTGCATAAAAACCCAGTCAAAGAGCTGGCCCCTGAGGTATTCCATAGACAGCTTAATTTGGAAGACTTGAACTTAAGTAACATGCGTATTGAGAAGATCCACTCTGACACGTTTCAGAACCAAATATACCTCAGAGCATTGGATTTAGCCCATAACAATATGATTTCAGTTCAAGCTAAACCTTACCAACACTTAATCAATCTTCAGTATTTTAATATCTCTGGAAATCCTCTCAGTTGTGATTGTGAACTGCTACCCCTTCAAAGTTGGTTGATGGACAGTTTCAACCAACAACTGAAGTGGAACAGGAACAATATTCCTGTTTGCTTTAATCCTCCAACAGTCAAGGATTTGACTCTGTTTGAGGTGCCAAAAGAAAACATGACTTGCAGTACACAGCCACCAAGCAGCATTACCGAAAATATTCCAAGACAGAAGTCACGACCAATAGTTGACTCTAACAAATCAACACTAGGTCCTTTGGTTTATGACCCTATGATGGGCTGGTATACAGCCTGCACATTGACTGGGATGTTAGTATTGTTTCTCGTATGCGTAGTCTTGGATAAACTGAAAAGACGTTTCTTCAAATGGAGACGAATGAAGAGAAAATTAAAGGAACAGCATCAATATGAATTCTGTGGAGACAAGGCTGCCATGGATGGTGATTTGATAAGTTTGAAAATTTTAGGTCGTACAATCCCACCGCGTCAGTCCAGCACAGACTCCTCAAGAACTAATCAATCAACGCAGTCTGCCCCAATCAGGCAGCGTAGTGTGGACTCTGAAATCAAAAAGGCTAAACTGATGCACCAAACAAGCTTTGACTCTCGTTTGTTACGCTATACTACACATCATTATCGACAGACGAGTCAGGATTCTCAATCCAGTCAAGATTCCAGTCGATTGCTGCCGCTGTCATTGCAACACTCCCAACTCATTCGTCAACTGAGTGGGGAATCATACTGGACAGCCCAATCTAGCCAGGACTCGGGGTCAGTGACAAGACAAAGCTCACAGGATTCTGCACCTTCATTGACCCCCTCGATGAATCTGAGACCCTTAAGTGCCCACGGACAGTTTATGAGGGCAGCAAGCTTTGATGCCAGATCCCGGACAGCGAGTGTTGATCATTCCTCACACGATGGATCTGCCATTCCATTTAGATTGGGTTTACAAGGACATTTAATGCGAGCATCAAGTTTTGATGCCCGGGCTATCATGAGACAGCCAAGCATTGACGGAGGTAAAGTGTTGAGAGCGTATAGTCAAGAAGCTTTCAGAAGACAGTTTAGCATTGAGAGTCCTTTTGCACGCCAGGAAAGCTTTGATGCTACGTTTGCTAAGCCACAAAAACAGCAGTCCAATCTCCCAAGTGGCTTGAGCCAAAGTCATGACTCTCCTTTGGTCACCTCACAGCTTTTTGGACCTATCTTCATCAAGAGGAGAGGATCGGATTCTCCACTGAGAAGGCAGTCCAGCTCAAGCCAGGAATCTGCAGCACCAAAGATTCCAATTGCTCGTCCTGAAAAATTACCTGTTAAACCTCATGGAGAGGGCTTACCAGTCAGCAAGCCTAGGCCACTATCACCACTTGTGAGGCAAGAGAGTCTGGGGACATACCTTAACAAGCCTTCATCCCCACTCCTTCAGCAAGCTTTGAAGAGTCCCTTGATGAAACAGAGGAGCCATGAATCTCCTTTCTTGCAGGTTCAAGTTCAGCCACGACGATCGTCTTTGGTGAGGCAGAGAAGTCATGAACTGC
This sequence comes from Alitta virens, assembly GCA_932294295.1. Taxonomy (NCBI): domain Eukaryota; kingdom Metazoa; phylum Annelida; class Polychaeta; order Phyllodocida; family Nereididae; genus Alitta; species Alitta virens. The sequence goes on along the minus strand of OW028579.1, from coordinate 1,549,382 downwards.
CTTTGTCACACATGCGACCAGTATCACCGTTGGCGCAACCGCCGCGTGACTTGAAACTCCCGTCATCTTGCCATGAGGACCAAGTGCACATTACAACATACCCCAGTGGTAATACCCTTACTGTAAGCCCCCTGAGACACCACATGACACCCCCCACATCTCCTGGGATCCATCCTGACTATGCTAGTAATAATCTGATGGTCAGTCCATGTCGCCCACCGTCTTCTCCGACACCAAGGGCCAAGCGTGCTTCGCAAGACAGCCTGCCGCGCGGTATGGCTCTGCATCTGCCTGAAATTGTCATACAAGTCTCTGACCATTCAGATTCCCCTAGTAAGGAGAACAATGTTAATTTTGATAAGAAAGATTCATTATCATGAAAGTGTTTATCAACTTGCCAGATGTTTGTTAAAATCTTTCATTTGCTTCAATATGCTGGATGTGTATTGCCATGTTGTTGGTATTGTTGTGATCCCTCCTATTTTTTCATGGACAGATATTTTGCTACCTACAAGTTTTTGAAAAGTGACCCTTATAATTTGTTATTTCAGAGTATACGTTTTACAATATAATCATTATAATTATTGGTGTATCGAAAAGGCGAGTGGCAAAAACGTTTTGCAGACATGCCAACTTTGGAGGAAGTATTACCGGGTCAGTGACAGGCGAGGCCCGAAATATAATTATATTTCACTGTATTCACCGTAATTTTTTGCCGGGTTCAGTGTTCAATTTCCGGGCTTGACCTGGCAATTCCAGGTCAGTTGGCATGTCTGGTTTTGGATGTCAACCTTTCTGCATGGTTGTTGACAGTTTGGTTGTCGACGTTTTTGCCTTTCGACATTTTGACTGACAACATAATGAGTAATGTGATTTATATTGTAAGTATTTTAAATTTAATACTAGGATTTTTCTGACAAAAATATTTACGCTGCATATTACTTTTAACCACCATGCCGAAAATATGAGGTGCTTAATGTTTTGCCATTTTATTGTTTATCAATTACTTGAGATCTCTTTGTAAGTGATAAATGTAATGTCATAAACTCTAATCTTTATATTTTTTCATGGATATTCTTATAGGTCTACTGCTGCTATCCATAAAATATTAACCCAGGAAGTTTGCATTGATTGTTAAAGATGCTTGAATTAAATTAATGCTAGTTTTCTGATTAAATACGAATAATGTAAACAAGAAACAGTCATGGCATAAAGTAAAAAATTACATTAATACATATTATAGTATGCATTGCAGCATTACATTTTCTAATACATTACAATCCTTGTTGTCAAATTAATGGCTGAATAAATGATTACTGTTGGTAAATTGTGTAAAATCTTTGTCATGTTTTTGTACCAGATCTAAATCTATTGAACACCTCTAACTTAAGATATCCTACTGCTCAAGAGGTACTTCTATGATCAGGTTTACAAATTTATTGGAGGATTGGTACAGTTTCGTCATCACTTTCTGTGCATGCCCATAGAAGGTAGTTCTGTAGCTGTGTTGCTCTATGATCAGTTTCAGCCGATTTTAGCCAAATATTGGTTACCAAATGTATGCAAAATGCATAAATTAACATTTTAGACATAAATGAATCGATAACCATGGTATTTTACTGCAATAAAACAAGCTACACAACATGGGTCTTACAAGGGCTTCACCACATGGCCTACATTTGACTGTGATTTACTCCAAGGGAAAGTTGAACTATAAATAGCCTGCTGCAGTGGCCAAATGGTTTTGTCTGGTATGATTAAAAGTAGGGGTTGAAGGACCTGGGTACGAATCCAACCAGGGGAAAGTTATTTTTTATTTTTTTATAAATATGTTTACATGTCATTTAAAGTAATTTTTCAATTTACAAAAAAAAAAAAAAAAAAAAAAAAAGAAAAATTTAGCACAATCTACAATAATCTCAAACAAGTCTGGTACGGGTTTCTTTTTTTAAAGACAGCTTTTCTTGTTACTTTTGTGCTTGCAGATTATGATTTATCTATTTATCTATTATTCATGAATATTGTATGATACAGTAACTGTAAAGCTGGCAGAATCATGGTATTTTAACAGAAAAGTAACTTCCCTACTGTAAAATTAACAATATAATGTTTACAGTGTATATTTCCATGAAGTTGGTGAACTGAAATTCAATAGGTCCTGTATATATACATTAAAAATATCAATAACTATAAATTTTGATAGCTGGGAAGTTTGTTGACTTAAGAAAAACACCATGGAATATTGTTTTTGATTGTAATTTATTATTAGAATTCTACCCTTTGATTTGCAACACTGCTTTATAAATTCATGGTACATTTGTGAACAATTACGCACATCTTAATGACTAGATCTAACAGACGACAAAAAGGCAACAATATGATATATAATAGGAGATATAAAATATGTTTACGATGTGTGAATTAAAATGCAAAACGTAAATGTCACAAACAGGAAGAGGTGAATTGAACTCATTTTCATGTTTGGAAAATTTGCACCAGAATCTGTAGTGGGAATATTAGTTGAAGACGACAAATAGCTTGCAATGCTTTCATTGATTTCACTTTCATTATCGCCAGAGGGCGCAAAAGTTGACGTCGGACTATTACCGCCACCTGGTGTATTTTGCAAAGACGTCGATTCAAGTGAAGCTGTGACGAAAATGGCTGTGAAAACGTCTGCAGCTGTGGTCTGATTTGAAACGCTGTGTGTGGTTATGGATGAAATGGATGATGTTGATTGAATGGATGATGCAGTAGTGGATGAAATTGATACGGTGCTGGTAGACTGGCTGGTAGTGCTCTCAGTTGTTGTAGTTTGTGTTGTTATGTATCTTTGCATGACTTCTTTTGCAACCACCTGAAATATTAATTTGGAAATAAGTTCTGAAAGGAAACCGTTAAAATTAACTAGGCCTATGTAGCCTATATTAAGACATTAATTATTAAGTAATTGTGGCTGAAAGCTGTGACACAAGGTTGCAAAAAAAAAATTATAGTATCTGGTCAAATGAAATCGTATATATATATATATTTATTTATTATATATTAAATATATCTTTATATTATGGAAAACTTTGTGTTTATATTACACTTTTACTTTGTATTATAAAAGGAAAAATGCTAAATCTATATATTGTGTAACCTTGAGCAAAATGGAAAATGATCATCTAGTTTAAAACAGTTTTAGTATAGGTATAATGTGCTTCCAAATTTAAGAGTACCCCACCCCAGACAGGCAGACACAAAATTGCTGACGCAGCAATCGACAGGTCTACTAACCAACCCCATGCACCGACATCCAAGAGGTTACCTAACTTTTACAAACATGTTGCTAAGTAACGGTAATTGAAAACACACCTTGATTCCAGCCCAGGTCTCCAGGGCTGTGGGTTCTATCTGTTCCATGGGAAGCAAAAATCCAAAATCACCTAGATCTCGAAGTTCTATTAAAAAGGGGAACTTGATGCCCGCCACCCCTCTCGCCCAATCCGGTGACCCTCCGGAGAAAGAATCTAAACAAAAGTAAATAAATGTATAGTTCATAAACTGATTAAGGTAAGTACTGTTGTACTTTGTAAAAAGTGTCAAATATTTAAGAAATTTTACATTCTCCTATATAATGATATTAATTATTATATATCTTAGATAGTATGGTTGACCTTATCATTTGATTGGTTAGCTGAATAACCAATCAATTGATTGGTTAATTCAACCAAAAAATCGTATAATGTCAACCCTGGTCACATCAGTCTATTTGTAGAGCCAATCCCTATATATAATTCCGTATAGTACACCATTAATTGATTTAAATTTTCTGTATGAAATTGCTTTTCTTGATTGGGCAATTTAAGGCCTAATTATCTTCAAAGTAATCTGTCATGATTAATAAGAAAATTAGAAAACAGTTTATCTCAGTGAAATAAATAGAAACAAATCAGGTGATCAGAATTAATTACGATAATGATAAAATATTCGAATAACTAAACCAGATAAACGAAAGAAAGAAAAAAATCATAATAAAAATGAAATATAACTTTAGTCAGCTTAAATCCATGGTAAAATCATATAAAAAAAACTTAGTGCACTCCATAATGTTTATTATACGTTCCACTTGATTTTGTAATCATCAACTATATTGTAAATAATAACTGGGGTTACAATGAGTTACAACACTGGAAAGGAAGTGGGGTTCGTGCATAAGCTTCATTATGCAATATAAAATGATATATAATATTTGTTGTACGCTAAATTGCTAATATTAGTATTATTGTGATGTGCTGGTTGGGAGATATTCGGATATCATTCTACAGTCTACACATTGAGTTAGTTCACTTACAAGCTGAAAGTCAAAAGTCAGAATAGAGGTTATAAGTTAGTAAAAGTAATGTTTAACATGTAAATTGTCATGTATGAATGTACAATGTCATGTACTTTGGTAATATAGAATATCCAACAAAAGTGTGTACCCTTAATAACTCAGTAAACTGTTCAGTAGTGGCATACCCAGAAAGCATTCCAAATCGTTTCAACATCGGCATGATGTTGGCGATGTTGATACGATGTTGTAACGACATCGGCCAATGTGGAAAACGATGCCGGGCCGATTTGGAATGCCATCGGGGTAGTTTCCGTGCATGTATTTTTGGAAATTTTGCAACAACAGCTAACTTCAGACAATGTTCACTTCATGGTCATTAACACCACACAGTTATATTAAACTTTGTTTGTACTAAATGAATATATCGCAGTGAATAGAGGTGTACTCAGCTATTGTTGGAATCTGTGAAAGCAAAAATACCATGACAAAAAAATAATAATATTTTATCTCATTTACTTACATAAAAGTTGGGCAGCATTGCCAGCTCTGTATAACTTATTGTTGACATCGTATATAGCACTCACAGCCCTTTTTGAGATATTCATCTGTGTTAAGAAATAACATGGATGTCATAAAAGATTATACCAACTGGTTAAAGTTCATGTTTTCGATGGAAAACAAAATTTAGGCATTGACTACAGTTCTACACATAAAGAAATTCCAGCCAACAGTAGATAGTTTTAGCTCCCCCAGAGCTACCTCAAACTGCAAAAAAAACCAAACTTAGCCGGAGATACCCATATGAGGTCCTTCAAGTCTAAACCTAATAGTGGATTTTCACGGAATGTCTCTGTATTTCCACCAGGTGGCTACGACAGAATACTGCAAGTCTATTGGCTGAAAACGTCCCTCCCTTGGCTCTGATTGGCTGAAGCAAAGTGTATCCTAGCAGCAGTATTTTTAGTGCATTTTAGTTGATGTATATTTGACATCTTATCATTTAGTTGAGTTAGTCATGACCTACTATGTTTAAAAAGCAAAATGAGTTATAAGAGGAGAGGAAATACTTATGTTTTGCGGAATTCAGGGCTGCTCAGTGAAAAGACCCCTATTCCAGCATTTCCTATAACCCCTCCAATTCCTGCAATTCCCAAATAGGAGTCAAATATGGGAATTATAAATTATGGGGTACATTGGATATCCCAATGCTTGGCTCAACTCAAAATTTATACTGGCAAATAATGTAAGTAACTCCTTATTATAATTACAAAGTAGATTTGTGTTATGACTAAATGCTAGTTATACCGACTTTACAAATGAAAGGATAATTATAATCAGGCGATGTGCTGAAGGTGTAGCTTCTGAAGTGGACATCTACATCGTTTGATTGTGGTCTAGCTTGGTCTATTGGTAACAAAGGACTGAATATGCATTTATAACAGTCATATTTTTCATATGGGATTGTGCAAGGCAGTTTACTGCACCCTCACATGACATGCATGATGACTCAAGCTGATTTTAAATAGTGTATTTTCACGGAAGGTTCTCTATATTTCCACCAGGTGGCTATGACATAATGCTGCAAATTTATTGGCTGAAACAGTTTCCGCCCTTGGCTGTGATTGGCTGAAGTAAAGTGCATCCTAGCAGCAGTATTTCTGTTGCATTTTAATGTATATTTGACATCTTATCATTTAGTTGACTTCTGTTAGTTCCCAGAGAAAATTATATTTATGGAATCAGTTAGTTATTACCTACTGTGTCTGAAAAGCAAAATGAGTAATAAGAGGAGAGGAAGGACTTATGTCTTGCTGAATTTAGGGCTGCTCAGTGAAAAGACTATATTGACAGATGCACAACAAAGGGTTCTTATAAACTTATAACTCCAATAAAACAACTCACCAGGTCATCATTATCATCTGGGCTTTCATCATTAGTGTAAGCCCAACGAGAAAACCATTGTTGGGTGTAGGAATGTAGTGAAAAATAAGCCTTTATGACGTCACTGTGCTGCAGTAAAAAGCGGGCTACGTGTTTGGTTTCCTGTTCCGACTCTGGTGAGGGTCCTTTGTACGTCGCTCCGCAGGGCTGGCCATCCTCCCCTCCGCCTTTTACGGTAAACAAAGAAATAAGGGTTTATTAATTATAACAAGGGGTTATTCAGAAAATATACCAGCATTGTCCCCCAGCAGCATTTGGCAACAATATGCCTCTATGTTGCCAGTTTCAACAAAGAAGTATAGGCCTATATTATGGTCGTGTAGGACATATTCTAAATTGTTAGGCAGTTATGCATTAAATCAGTTGTTTAAAAACGTTGAAGATTCAATGTCTTTCCCATCTTAATTTTTTCGGATGTGTGCTAATTTCTATGCATAATTAATTTATTAATTATCTTCCAAGAGTCCACGAATATGCAAAACTAATTTCGGTAAGACATTGAACACTTCTCAAGAGCTTCATACTGTACAGAAAAGTATGTTATTAAACACTGGTGTCCCCACACGTTGTGTTTGTATAAATATTGTACTTTTTCTTGTTGGAAAACTCACTGCTAGTTCCCCACTGGTAACCCCAATTCCTGTTGAGGTCCACTCCCCAACAGCTGTCTGACACCAGCCGAGTGTTTTTCCGCCAGAATCGGTACTGGGAAAATACACAAATTGACAGAATATCAGTATAAACGATATGGAAACGTGTAAACATTGGATTATATTGTTAAATGGGAGCAAAATCAAAAAAAAAAGACGAAAATAAAATAATGAAATACGAAAAAACTAACAAAAAAAACAATGTGTATTAAAGCATGAATAAACGTATAGATAATAAATAGTGGATGGGGCTGATGTCGACCCGATTTAGAGCCCATGTAAGGGGTGGGGGTCTAGCTCAGTGGTAGCGCACTGGGCCTCCAACCACTGGGTCCCGGGTTCAATTCCCGGTCAAGCCTATGTTGGATGGCTGTTTCATCCTTCGTCTCATTGCCATGGTCCCTGCCTGTCCTAATTAGCCCATCAGGTGCAGAAATACAGGACGTAAAGCCCTAATCCACCACCACCACCACCAGAGCCCATGTGACATGCTGTCTGGGAGGCACCAATACTAAGATTTATAAATCTGCTACTTACATGATTATGTGAATATTCATATCCATCAGGATTGGCAACTACCAAGAAATACCAATCCAGTTTATCCATCAATTCTTTGATTTCGGCCACCCAGACATATTTGGTAAGTAGCTGAAAAAAAAAAAATTTTAATTGAATGATATGGTGCAAACCGTGCTATGTTTTTGACTCAATCGATAACTAATTTTGATAACGTTAAATGCTGCAGATTACATGTACCTGGTTGATAAAATAAATAGCAACTGCAGGGGCCACCCATTCTCTGGCATGTAGGCCAGCGTCTATCCAAATTCCTGGTTTGTTTTCTCCAGGGCTACCTATCTGCAATAAAGATGTGATTATTTTAAGAAACTGTTTTTATTTTGCAACATAATATATAGATTTTTATTGACCGCAAAATATCAAATTGATACATGTGTCAGCATGAAAAGATAGTAAATGGCAAAAAATAAAAAGATAATAGAAATACATAGATCAACAGTTAAAATAATTATATAAGTAGAGCTATGTTATGACTAATACTAATCAACACTACATAGTCTGTCTAAGAAATTCTAAAGCACCTGGAACTTATCATCAAATAATAGTAATAATACTGTTTAAAAAAGCACCAACAAATAGTTTTAGCACAACAATTCAGGTTCAATAACAATACTAAACACTAAGCATAAGATATATAGATATATAGATATATATATACATGATGTACTCTTGACTGTTATCAACATGGTAAACAATATGAAGTGATATACAATATGAGATGGGAATGTTGACATACAATATGAAGTGACATACAATATGAAGTGACATACAATAGTACAAATATACAAATGTACAAAGTCCTACACACATGGAAGCAGTTTCGTCAATGTGCCACCAGCCACTCAGTTCTAGGAGACACTAAATTACTATTTATATAAAACATTTGCAGGAACATAAGGATGTTTGTGTCTGCCTAATTCAATATTAAGGTTGTGTGAGCTTAGTCTAAAACGTGCTATATTACAATAGACGGATTTAGGTAGGGTATAATTCAGATAGGGCTCAATTCGAATATCATTCTTGAAGGTTTTATATGTTCTGAGTTTTGGGTTTAGCATACTATCATTTATCTCAGTGAGCATCTTAGTATGAGCCTTTTCAAACAAGGATAAAATGAGCTTGTTTATGCTGCGGACAGGCTATCTTTGAGTTATTAACATTAAAATATAAGCAATCTTTGATAAGAGTTCGAACATGTAACATACCTGCGTGTAATTGGGGGTGGGGGCCTAGCTCAGTGGTAGCACGCTGGGCTTCCAACCACTGGGTCCCGGGTTCGATTCCCGGTCAAGCCGATGTTGGATGGCTGTTTCATCCTTTGTCTCATTGCTATGGTCCCTGCCTGTCCTAATTAGCCCATCAGGTGCAGAAATACAGGACGTAAAGCCCTAATCCACCACCACCACCACCACTTGCGTGTAATTGATATAAAAATCAAATAAAGGGAGTCCCAAACAGTATATCACATCTGCTTCACTTTGGGCCAGTGCTACACCTCAGTTGAACTCTCATTAAATATTGCTAATATTTCTAGTTATTAACACTCAAAGATAGCCTGTCCTCGTTGATTTAATGTGGACATTACTGGACCAGGTTTTTCAAAATATGATACAAATGTATTTTCGAAAGACGAGCTGAAATAAACACTTTCTAATTAAAAGCTAATTGATGCTACTCTTCTAATCTATGAAGAAAAAACTGGATACTTATTTGATAATGAAGACAGGTTGTGAAATTGCTCCACATTTTGGTAATACTGATTAAGGGTGAACAAATTTTTGTTTTGATACTTTGTGCAAGACTTATGTGTTCAAGAAGTTATACACTTTCTAGAAAATATAAGCTTTGATTCTAAAAGAAAGTTTACAGGTAAAAACTGCACATTCTTAAAATTTGTAACATTGTTTGGCCATTTTGGCATTTTAAATAAGGAAATTTGTTTATTTGCTCATCCACCTACCTGGTAATGGTTCAATAACACTTCTATGACTCACAGGTATACCATTAAAGCTATTTTCAGTAGTTTCATTATTTGTCACCAATATCCAATAAAAATAAAAAAGACTTTAGTGGATTGTTGACTTGAACTCAGCGTGTATGTAAATCAATGCTTGCAAAAATGAAGTGTCGTCTCTAAGACAACTGTGACTCATTGGTAATAATCTTAGACTGGACCTTAGAGGCTTTAAGACAGTTGCATATTGTTATCACCTTCAGTTAGTCAGTGAGTCAGTGAGTCTGTGAGTCGGTGAGTCAGTGAGTCGGTGAGTCAGTGAGGTGGTGAGTCAGTGAGGTGGTGAGTCAGTGAGGTGGTGAGTCGGCGAGTCAGTGAGTCAGTGAATCAGTGAGTCAGTGTGTCAGTGTGTTGGTGAGTCAGTGAGTCAGTGTGTCAGTGAATCAGTGAGTCAGTGTGTCAATGAGTTGGTGAGTCAGTGAGTCAATGAGTCAGTGAGTCAGCGTGAGTGAATCAGTGAGTCAGTGTGTCAGAGAATCAGTGAGTCAGTGTGTCAGTGAGTTGGTGAGTCAGAGAGTCAGCGAGTCAATGAGTCAGTGAGTCAGCGTGTCGGAGTCAGTAAATCAGTGAGTCAGTGTGTCAGTGAGTCGGTGAGTCAGTGAGTCAATGAGTCAATGAGTCAGTTAGTCGGTCAGTCAATCAGTCACTATCTAGCTAAAACTTCAGTCAAATAAAATGCTGGTCAATAAGACTAAATTAGTTCGTGAATCAATAGATAAGAATGTCAATCAGGCAAGCAGTCAGGCAGTCAGTCAGTCAGTACGACAGACAGTCAGTCAGTCAGTCAGACAGTCAGACAGTCAGTCAGTCAGTCAGTCAGAAATTAACTACTGGCACAATGAATAAGTTATTGCATTTTCCTCTTTCCTTTAATTTAATATTTTTATATAACAGAGCAGGTTAAAGCACTGAATAATCCCACTCATGAATATGCCAACCCGCAGGTAGACAGTCATTCAGGTGAATTATTGACTCGTTTGAACCCCTATGTGTTGCAAGCATTTTATGACCAATGAGACAAAGGCATTGTTGTTTTTGAATGAACCAGAAAACGTTCTAGAATCTTTAAAACAGCAATTATAGAACCCCTATGGGGTTTTGTTTCAGAGTAACTGAGGGTAGATCGATAATTCCAGCAATTAGGGATGTTCTTACAGGCCTCCAGTTGTTCGACCTCAGAATTCCATTTAGGATGACCTGATTTTTGTTATTCAACAAGGAAGCAACTGTTATCGTTTTTGTAGAAGTCAATAGGGCTTAATTGATTTTGCAATAGGCGGAAGCAGCACAAAGATTAGGAAATGTGAGAAATAGAAAATTTAGAGGTTTATCTAGCTTTTCTGAGCCTTTTAGCATTTTAAAGGATACACAGTGAGTTGGGCAAGCACCGAAAATAAGTGCTCATGGGACGTAGATCATTGCTTTGTTTTGTGAAACAACTGTCCAAAAGCTATTCAATTTGCTCAACCAGGCGAGAGTTTTGACCAACACAGGGATTATCCTAAAATGTTGATTACTATGTTTTATGAACAATCGAGCTTGCCTGGAGATATTTAATGGACTTTAGCTGCCTAAACCTACTAACAATAATGACTTATATGACGTGGCAGAAGCACTTTGAAAGTGGTGGTGTTGGTGGATTAGAGCTTCACGTCCAATATTTCTGCACCTGATGGGCTAATTAGGACAGGCAGAGACCATGGCAATGAGACGAAGGATGAAACAGCCATCCAACATAGGCTCGACCGGGAATTGAACCCGGGACCCAGTGGTTGGAAGCCCAGCCCGCTACCACTGAGTTAGGCCCCACCCAAAAGCACTTTGAAAGACTAAAAATTTAGATTGTTTGCAGTTAAACCACTTTTCTGTTATATATGAATGTGCTGTTGTGTTTTATATTCATTTCAGGATGGGTAGTCTGTTATATTTTTTTTTTTAAGCATGTTGTACTTCTTAATCATTTGTCAATGGGTTATGTTACCACAGTATATGATTCAAAATTATATCTCTATGATTTTGGTCGTACATATTTATTAAAAGTATGGAGAATAATAAATGAGTATACATGTTTGCAGTAAGTGATACCCCTACTGTCAAATGATTAACACTTTATAAGTTTAAACAACAGAAACTACTAACATTTGTATTTTTCTCTGCTGTTTTGTATCTAATTCTAGTCCTTTAGTTTTCCCTTTTTTCTTTGTTTTTTCTCCCTCTTTTATTTAATTTAATTTGTTTGCTCTTCTTTCCCCCCTGATTCTTATCTCCCTTGTACTTGTATTTTCTTTACTTAATGGTGCACTCCACTTACAAGCTTTGCTTTTAGGTCTATTCCTCTAGGTTTTGTTATTTAGGTTGCCTTTTGGAGACAGATAACTGATTTATTTGTAAATATTTTTTGATATGTCTGTATCTCGCACCTACGAAATAAATTCAATTCAATTCAATATTGATAGTTTCCATGGCAATTCCTGTAGTCTCTCTGAGACCATGACAAATATGAACAATGATGACAAGAAGACAAAAATATTGGAATGGCAGGAAAAACTTGAAGTTAACAGTACAAAGAGGTGGTCATCATAGCAATGTGTTCTTACGTAAGGTAAGGTTCTGTCTTATGAATTATGTATAGTTAAGGATTGTTTTAAGCTAAATATACCAACCTTATAAACGATGATATCTCTATTTTCATAAGTTTGTCCCAGCGTTATATTTTCAATGTACGGTGAGTACAGGGACCTCATGTGCTCCAGCCATTCTATAATCTGAAATTAGATAAATAAAAAGTCTTAGTTTTAAGAATTACTTAGAATCAAAGAAATGAGTGATGAGGCGAGATAAGAATCTTGACAAATATTTTATTACATGGATTTAGGGTGATACAATTTCAAGATATCAAAGGGGTGAAGGGCATGCCACTCGTTTTGGGACAGTGGGCATGAGTTAGGGGGGTTGAACAGACTAAGTTGGGCTACCTCGTTGTTGTGAATTTATTCTGTATATCTTACAAAAAGGGCGATCAGAGTAGAGACAGAATTTAATGTTTCGGGTGTATTCAAAGACATTTTTTTTGCTGTAAAATGTATTCTTGGAATTGATCCCTCAGGACAATGGTGAAAAAGAAAATGAAAGGAAAAAAGATAGAAAGAATTTCAAAAGAGAATAGCTCATTGTAACAAAACACTTAAACAGGGAAGACACGTTTCCATGGAACACAGTAAAAAAAAAAGAAAAAAAAGCACACATATAGGGATCGACCAACAAAAGCGGAATCCTGCTTTAAGACCACTTCACTATTAAGACCACCTTACCATTAAGACCACACATTAACTTATGCTAATAATGATATACATGTAACTAACTAAAAACAACAATGATATACATGTAATTAACTAATAATAATAATGATATATATGTAACTAACTAACAATGAATGGATAGATAGATATGGAAATTGCAGCCCTCTAAAGCAGGTTATTGCTGCAATTGAGGGTTGATTGATGAGGTGAGAGAGAGGAGTCCACCCATGATACACATGTACCCCATGGGTGGGATATTTTACTTGCCTCGGCATAGAAACCAAGTACAAGGGGCCACCAATTTAACGTCTCATCTGAACAACATCCAGCTGCTGGGATGATGCTCATGAAAGGTTGCCCTGGCCTGGGATTGAACCCGGGTCCTTCAGAGGAGCAGGCGAGCATCTTAACCACTAGACCATCCAGCTGCATAGCATAGAAGAACTAACACTCTAACATCTTATAGTAAATTATCCTCCCACTTCACAGTGTTTGACTTTCACTTATGAATTACAGGGCAAGGTACGAGTTTCAACTTCAGGTTCTGCTCCAATGACTATGATATTTGGTTTCAAATATATCTGAATTTAAAACCATTGGTAGGCCTGCAATTCTGAGTATTTAGATGCTTGCTATATTAGTGAACTGCAAAATATAAAATTTCTATTCCAGTTTTTAAAATTGTGATGGAAGTATTTCCTGAGTTTGATCCAGGCTTGTTAAGAATGATATGGTTCTATGCTCTTAATAGTGAGGAAAAATATAATGAAAGAATTGTGTATTACTGTATGTGTGTGTGTGATTAGGGCTTTACGTCCTGTATTTCTGCACCTGATGGGCTAATTAGGACAGGCAGAGACCATGGCAATGAGATGAAAGATAAAACAGCCATCCAAATTAGGCTAGACCGGGAATCGAACCCGGGACCCAGCGGTTGGAAGCCCAGAGCGCTACCTCTGAGCTAGGCCCCTGCCCTATAATGAAAAAATTCAATTTGGTTCAAATTATGCTCTTAGTGGCAAGGTTGTCTTATTAGGGAAGTTTTAGGGGAGAGTTTTAAATAAAATGTCATGGCGATTCGACGTTAGGCCAGCGTCCGTCAACATAGGCTAACATTGGAACAATATTGGCCAATGTTCCAATGACATCAACCCAACATGGCATGTTATCTGGGGATGGTATTATATATATAATGAATACTTATTATAATTACCTCATCATATTTGACATATTTTCCAACAATAGTTTTGTGATTCGATCTTTTTCTTCGTCTTTTCAGGTAATTTTCTCTTTTGATCAACCTGTCAATATATAAACAAAGAATTTAATGATCATTTACATACCACTGGAAATCGCACAAATTAGTGTAAGTTAATAGCCTTATATATGCATATTGCATAATATAAACACTTACTTGCTGACATCTTCTATAAGAACCTTATAAGAAATGCGATTGTTGTGTAATTCCTTTGTGACGTCATATTGGAAGCGTTTTTGGATGTAAACATCAGCATGATTTGTTAAATGGTTAGGTTCCTTCCAAATATCTAATTTCTGCAATAAAATGATATTCATTTTAAAAATGTTTGTCATACTAAGCCAACTGGAGTACTTTAGTGACTTGTTGATATATTTGCTGCCTTGTACCCAGACAGCATTCCAAATCGGTCCAGCATCGTTTCTATATAGGTCACTGTCATTACAACATCATATTAACATCGCCAACATCGCGCCAATGTTGAAACGATTTGGAATGCTGTCTGGGTACTTCTTATTGGCCTAAATTATGTTTTCAATTCAAACCAGACAACACCTCAGATAGCATTCCTAATCGGTCCAGCATCGTTTCTATATAGGCCACTGTCGTTACAACATCGTATTAACATCGCCGACATCTCAGCGACGTTGAAACCATTTGGAATGCTATCTGGGTAGTGTCCCCAGACAGCATTCCAAATCGGTCCAGCATCGTTTCTATATAGGCCACTGTCGTTACAACATCGTCTTAACATCACCGACATCTCAGCGACGTTGAAACCATTTGGAATGCTATCTGGGTAGCATCCCCAGACAGCATTCCAAATCGGTCCAGCATCGTTTCTATATAGGTCACTGTCATTACAACATCGTATTAACATCGCCAACATCGCGCCAATGTTGAAAAGATTTGGAATGCTGTCTGGGTACTTCTTATTGGCCTAAATTATGTTTTCAATTCAAACCAGACAACACCGCAGATAGCATTCAAAATCGGTCCAGCATCGTTTCTATATCGGCCACTCTCGTTACAACATCGTATTAACATCGCCGACATCTCAGCCACGTTGAAACCATTTGGAATGCTATCTGGGTAACGTCCCCAGACAGCATTCCAAATCGGCCCAGCATCGTTTCTATATAGACCACTGTCGTTACAACATCGTATTAACTTCCCCGACATCTCAGCGACGTTGAAACCATTTGGAATGCTATCTGGGTAACATGCCCAGACAGCATTCCAAATCGGCCCAGCATCGTTTCTATATAGGCCACTGTCGTTACAACATCGTATTAACATCGCCGACATCTCAGCGACGTTGAAACCATTTGGAATGCTATCTGGGTAACGTCCCCAGAGAGCATTCCAAATTTGCCCAGCATCGTTTCTATATAGACCACTGTCGTTACAACATCGTATTAACATCGCCGACATCTCAGCGACGTTGAAACCATTTGGAATGCTAACTAGGTCTTGTATATATATGTACATCCATTAAATACTCACATCAAGTGGGATGTGCTTGGAGATTAGATCCTTGATGTTGTTCCAGTTTGTGCTGTTCTCCACTGGAAGCCTAAGAACTGTATCTCTGAAAATAAATTATAAAAATTAAAGAAAATATATAAATTAATTTAATTTTAATACGTGTATTTGTCTTGTTATTTTTCTTATAATAGAAATATCACCTGTACTGCTGAATCGTTTGTCATATATTATTATCATTATTATTTTCATTATTATTATTACTCTCTCCTTTCTATTTTTTTTTTACTAACTTATACTATTATTATTAAAATTTTTATTTTTTTTTCTAGTATTATAATATTAATATTGCATCAATTTAAGGTGGCCCCTAACACAACCCACTGAGGTTCTTTGGGGTCTCCTGGCAAATTTAACACTAATAGAATATGTAATAATTTTATATTTATCATGCCAAAAAAATAACAAAATATCATGCTGTATTCTTGTTTAATTGCCAAATAAATTATTTTCAATTAAATTCTGCATCGATGGCTAGCCGATATATCGTGTTATCTGGGTACTACTGATAGTTACACTCTGAACATTGGTTTGTAATTCTGTTTTTGTAAACTATATTTAAGGTCAGTGGTCAGAATGGTTCTTTGCCGTAAGTATATTATTTCAAACAACATTTTATATTTTTATTTTTTCACCAGGGGTGGATCCAGAAACTTTTTAACTGGGTGTGGGGGGGGGGATTGAAAAATTTAAATGTATTGCTGGGAGCGCTAAATTATTTTTGCAATTTTTAAGTAAAATGTACTAGGCCAAGGGGGCGAGGTTTAAACCCTCTAAACGCCCCCCCCCCCCCCTTAAATCCGCAATGGTCACCACATTTAATTAAAATACATTCAGTGTATCCTATTCTTTATTTCAACGTCAGTCTTTATAACTCAGGGTGTTAGTGAGATGGATTTCCTGCGCTTATTTGATTTATTCATTCTCATTAAACCAATTTAATCAATTAAAAAAAAACACAATTTACCTGATCCATATTCCTTAAAATTACCTTTTCCACTTTTAAACCGATTTACTTGGAAAAACAATTAAGCTGCACTTAAACATAACAAGAGTGTCTCAGCAGGCAAAAATGCATTATTCCTGTAAATTGATTGATTTGCTGTTGTTTGGGGATCAATATTTAAGACCAGAGGCCTAGCAACAGTGAGTTGCTCATGGACTACCTTCAATAAACAAAACTGACTGAAAGCTACTTCTAGTACAGGAAATGATTTGTGGAAATAGCTTGGAAGTTGAGCATTTCCTTCAAGACCAGCTGATTGATGGAATTTGTTTTTCTTCAGTGTGTGTGTGTGTGTGTGATTGGGGCTTTACGTCCTGTATTTCTGCACCAGTTGGGCTAATTAGGACAGGCAGAGACCATGGCAATGAGACGAAGGATGAAACAGCCATCCAACTTAGGCTTGACCGGGAATCGAACCCGGGACCCAGCGGTTGGAAGCCCAGAGTGCTACCTCTGAGCTAGGCCCCCGCCCTTGTTTTTCTTCAGTAAAAAGAAAGTTTAATTTTGGAAATATATAGCCAGGAAGAACTACCTTAAGCAAATCGAATAAAGCCAATCAAACCAATCAAGCCGTAGATCTACATGTATGTCTGAGCCATGTATTTCCCAGATAGCATTCCAAATCGTTTCAAAGTTGGCACAAAGTTGGCACAATGTTGGCACAATGTTGGCACAATGTTGGCACAATGTTGGCACAATGTTGGTGATGTCAAAACGATGTTGTAATGACGGCGGCCGATATAGAAACGATGCTGGCCCGATTTGGAATGTTATCTGCCAGTGGGTTGGCTCATCATTCTGAAGTACCACATTAGCATAACTACTGGCCTACCTTGTATATCTTTTATAAATGCCTATCAATTAAATATCAGTCATTATGTGGCATCAAAAATTACCAGGAAATAGATTATTTAATATTGTGGAATAATTAGCTACAGCTTCTAGTGGACAGATGCTATGGATAGCTGTTTGGCTTTGTGGTAGATAGGATAATAGTAGACCCCCATGTAATTGCCACTAACAAGGGTTAATTGATGAGTTTGGGGAGATGGGAGTCCACGCCATGTTTGACATTAACCCCATCTGCTGGGTCTTAACATTTCATCCCAACAACATACAGCTGTGATGTAACTCATGAAGCCTGGCTTTATCCATTATAGGCCACCCAGGCTATAGACAGATAGATAGACAGACAGACAGACAGAGAGATAGATAGACAGATAGATATATAGCATACTTTCATAGATGCACATACAATGTATGTATACTTTTATTTATTTATTTATATTGAATATATTCAATCAGCAATACAATATTAGTAAAAACTGTTTTTTAATTGGTGCTGAATCTATACATAATAAACAGACTCGTCTGCATATTTGCTCGTAATTAGCTACACCATCTATTTTGGCTCTTTCACCCTCGCCCATGCATAATTACTTTAGAAATAAAATAAAAAGTAAACTTAAAATAAGCATACCTTTTCTCTCCCATTTAAACCATAACTTGTAATTAAAAAGTTCTTTAGCTCTTTAGTTACTCAAAACGACACACTTGAGTCACCTGACCTTGTAAGGTCACAGGAATTGTCTTACTGCTCTAGGCAAGGTCACCTTAAATGACCTTTTTTCTGTGACCCCACATATTCACAAACACCTCTTGTACACAAGCAATGACATTGCATACTGTTGACATTGGTATACACCACCCTCAGAAAATGTAATGAATCTTTAAAAACTCAGAACATGCTCTGAAAGTTCTGCTTTGGCATTCAGCCTTTGAGGGGGTCATCCATTCCCTTGTAAATGTATGTTATTTTATTCACTTTAATGTTCTTTGCATTTGAGAGCTTTGAAAGAATAAACCTTATCTGAATCAAGTGGCATTATATATTTTAGATTATATTTCTGTGAATGATCAATATAGAGACTGTCAACATGCCATTGTGCACTGGTTTTATGATAATTGTTTTGGAGTGGAGGGTCTTTCATACCTTTTTTGACATTTTTGCTAGGTTTTTAGACATTTTTAACAAGCTTTTGACTAAAATGCTCACTAAATTGTTTTTTTATTTGTAACAACACACTTCTGCCAGCAGTGCAGTATTGTCTATTGTCAGTTAAAAATGCTGTATTATGAAAAACAATAAGTGACTAATAAATTTAGATTGTGAAATGGGTCACCCTTTTTGTGAATAATGAGTTAGGGTGTTTTCCCTTTACTTGATTCTTTTTCCAAATGCAGAATTTAAAGCTTGAAAAAAAAAAGGAAACAAAAAGAACTCACTGAACTGTGTACATATATATAACCTAAACTTGGTTGAACCTTCACAACTTAAATGTATACATAGCTTTAGTTTATGACGACACGGCTAGAATGCCACTGAAAATGACAGTCTTATAATGCTGTTGTGGTCTTAGATAATGAGGTAGTCTTAAAGTGGAGTTCTACTGTACTATGTTAAGTCTGGGTCGTTGTACCCAGCATAGTAACATCAATCATGTTTTTGCCTTGCACTGAGATGCAGTTGCAAGAAATATGCAATAGAATGTTATGGTGGACTAACCAGAATAATTGTATTTACACAAGGAGAATAAGATAGGACGTTGAGCAATTTCTAACGTGGGTTTCTGATACAGGATCAACGTACCAACACTGTTGTGTTTCTTTTATTAAACCCTAACGTTAATATATTTTTATTTTATGTCTGTATGTAAAATGATCGACCACCCCAATAGCCATTATTAGTGACTAGCAAGTTATACTGAGCTTATCGGAAAAACTAACATTGTGAATATAAATCTATTTTGTATTGTGTATATTACTTAGTTTAAGGTGGTGGGTGGGTGATTAGGGCTTTACGTCCTGTATTTCTGCACCAGTTGGGCTAATTAGGACAGGCAGAGGCCATGGCAATGAGACGAAGGATGAAACAGCCATCCAACTTAGGCTCGACCGGGAATCGAACCCGGGACCCAGCAGGCTGGAAGCCCAGAGCCCTACCTCTGAGCTAGGCCCCCACCCTACTTAGTTTAAGGTAGTGTGATCAATCTCACAGTCAACTTGGTAATTTCATTGTGTTCTCCCTAATAAACTGAGACACATTTTTGTCTTTGGGGAGTCTCCTTATTCATATAATGTTTATTTATTCTATTTATATATATCTATGTATCATCTCATCTCATTTCATCCCACCTAAAATTGTATAATTTGTATAAATGTAATAAAAGCTATTTGTCTGTCTGTTTGTCTGTCTATTACAGTCATGAAAAATGTAAGTAATTTATATAATGTATAATTCAAGTTTATGTATACTTCAGCTTCGACTAATTATATATTCTTGTTGCTACCACAGCCCGTTGTCAGCACACAGCAATAAGATGATAAATGTACTTTGAATTATTTATAACATGCAGATGTACTTTGTGTTGTTTTCAAAACAGAAACACATTTGTTAACAACTTCCTCTGACCACTCCTCTGACCACTGATGAGTTCATTAGGTCAATTTAATGATCCAGTGTTTACAAACACAGCTGGTTGAAGACATATGCATGTTCGCCATACACTTGTTCTTAATTAAGATGGTGTATACTTTCAGAATAAAGGTTTACCCCAAAGGTAGGCCATTAATTTGTACTGCACATGTGTCTTTGGTATGGAGAGAAGTGAGTGTGGACTCCGAGCCTCATTTTTCATCATTAAGATTAAGCTTGAAATAAGTTGCATTGAGACCAATGCATACAATACATATAATATTGCCCAGTTTATGAATATGAATGAATGAATGAATGAATGAATGAATGAATGAATGAATGAATGAATCAATCAATCAATCAATCAATCAATCAATCAATCAATCATGAGAAGCATCCCAGCTGGATGTAGTTCGGATGAGACGTTAAATTGGCGGTCCCTTGTACTTGGTGTCTATGCTGAGGCAAGTAAAATACCCCACCTATGGGGTAAATGTGTAACATAGGTGGACTTATCCTCTCTCTCATCAATCAACCCCCGTTAGCGGCAAGAACTTGCCTTAGAGGGCTGCACTTTCCACATCAATCAATCAATCAATCAATCACTAAAATTCTTCTTGAAATCATGTTGTTATTTTGATAGCAATTATGGAACAGTTTGTTAGACCACTTAACCATTAAAACATAAAATGACATAATTATGTGGTTTTAGCTTAGATAAACTAATTTTTTAGAGATTTCAGTAACACTCTGTTGGTTGTGTAGGTAACTTCTTGGGGCAGTGTATTTCCTGCATGAGCAACTTGACCATTAAGTGGACAGTGTCCACAAATGACCTATTATAGCACTTATACATGAACTGAGTATAAAATGAGCTCAAAGTGGTCTCACGTTTCATGCTAGATATTGCAGAAATGCATTTAATATTAATTACTATATTTATGTGCAAAATAATTGTCATTGATACCCATAACTGTACAGAATGATATTTCGACAATTTTTATGTGATTAGAAATATATTTTGGTTATACAATAGAAGTTGCTGTGAAATTATTAAATGATTATTCTGCAATGAAAAATTCACTACACTTCCGATTTAGGACCACCTTACAATTAAGACCACCTGTGTGTAAAGACCACTTCACTGTTGCGTTCTGCTTACTATTAAAGACCACCTTAAATTAGACCACCCAACCATATAAGACCATTCATTTGACCCATATAAGGACTACCTCACCATTAAGAACAGTAAATTTCGTTACTACCACCTTTGGTGCAAAACAGTCTGGCCGTATAAGTGAGAGAACATGATAATTATATTAAAAAAAAAAAATGCAATTGATTCTGAATTGGACTTTATAGTGAGATGGTCTCAATAGTGAGGGTAGTCTTAAGGTGGATTAGTATAGGTATATTGTAAGTTAAAAATAATACAAAAATATGTAGAGGATGCCACGTAGATATGGTGGGATATATCAACCTTAATTATCTATTCAATTAACACGCTGTCTTAGAATGTGTACATGAGTGGATGATTTATTCATTCAATGTAAACATTGCTGTGCTGGATACAATACTGTGCACACAAGAGAAACCTCAATTGGCTCTTTGCACAGCACGAAGGTCAATGAATGTCTATGAACCTGTCTGGTGGGATATACCCAATGAATTATTAATAATGTACATTGTATTTTCCGAAGTCTTAAATATATGCCATGCACAATGATATTAGTGTAACCATTAACGCCAATATTTACAGTTATCACTGCAATTTTCGGTTGTTGGATTAAAGTGGATTGTAAAGAGCTAATTATAACGCCACAAAAATGAAAGTATGAAATATGAAGATATTATTATATAAGAGAGGGGTTGTGAAATTACATAACGTCAGCTGATATTGATTAAGGTTGCGCGTGCCATTTGTTGGATGTTGAATGTGAAATCATAACTATATTGCTTAATAATTTCCTCAATTAGATTGAATGAAATTATTTGATTAAAATTTTGACAAAGACTGACATTGATGTAAAATAACTGTTCGATGAAATAGTAACTCACATTGCAGGTAGGTAGCTAAGGTATGTTTCTGATATACACCATATAACAACAGTGCTGATCTGTGTCCCCTGGATGTTGACTGTGATTTCACTATCTCATTTCGCTTTAATTAGTTTAAGAGACAAAGATTGATTTAACTGGTCATAATCACAGTTATATGACATAATTTATTACTGAAATTTGTAATATTCCTATTTATGTAGGTTTACTCATTTATTTTAACTGCCTAGACTAGTATCACTACTTTGTAGCGAGAGTACACTCTTGTCTGTTAACCAATTGTTTAGAAACCTGATCTAAACAAAACAATGGGTCACGCAAGAGCCCCTTGACTTACCCCACATACTGGAGATGCTCCAACTGATTTCTAGTTGCTATGGCAACTGCCAGAATTGTTGACAGAAGCGTTGCTAAGTTGTGCATCTTATGTAAGATGT
Source organism: Alitta virens (assembly GCA_932294295.1). NCBI lineage: Eukaryota > Metazoa > Annelida > Polychaeta > Phyllodocida > Nereididae > Alitta > Alitta virens. Next base: position 1,526,802 of record OW028579.1, on the reverse strand, counting down.
TGCAACGGTTGATATATTAGTTTCATCTTTGAAATTAATCCATATTGCATTAAGTGTACTCAGATGTGCTTTACATGTCATTGTTGTCCATTTTAAAGTTGATTTTAAAGCGTTATCTTGTTAACAAAAGTCTTGGAGTCATCTTGATGTGTTGTGATGCCAGCCAAGTGTTGCACACTGCAGGAGTATAAACACTGCTTAGTCAAGTCAGTGTGTACGTGTACTGCTTGCCCCTGAGTTTCGCTGCCAGAACTCATTGCTGGTAGGCCGTGAGTTTTGAGGGGGGGGGGGGGCACTATCCAGAAATTTTAAATCTACCGTAAAAAATGAAAAATTCAAGGTGCCTGTATGTATTAGGGTAAACTCATCTTTGTGTTATTAGTGAAAACAAATTATTATTTCATTGTATTATTGGTGTATACAATAAGTATTTCATTATCACAATTTATTATTTGCACGTATTAACCTGTTGAATTTCATGTGCGTTTTTGTTAGGTTTCGTCTTTATTTGAATTTCTTACATTAGAAAATAGGTGTACACATTTTCATAATCACCGTAAATCTGTCAAATTTGATTAAATGCAATCGATTTTGAAATCGATAATCAGATGATTTGATAGCACACTATAATAATTGATCAGAAAAATTTAATTGTTAGCATCATCAGCCAAATAACATGTGGTAGTTGTGTACCTATCTATCTATCTGTTTATCTATCTATCTATCTATCTATCTAACTTTTTATCTATATATATATCTATATATCTATCTATACATCTATCTATCTATCTATCAATCAATTAATCAATCTATCTATATATCAATCAATATATCTATCTATCTATCTATCAATCAATCAATCAATCAATCAATCTATGTATCTATGTATCTATCTATCTATCTATCTATCATTCAATCAATCAATCAATCTATCAATCTATCAATCAATCAATCAATCTATCAATCAGTCAATCTATCTATCTATATATCTATCTATCTATCAATCAATCAATCAATCAGTCTATCTATCTATCTATCTATCTATCTATCTATCTATCTATATATCTATCTATCTATCTCTATCTGTCTATCTGTCTGTTTGTCTGTCTGTCTGTCTGTCTGTCTGTCTGTCTGTCTGTCTGTCTGTCTGTCTATCTATCTATCTATAAGTATATATCTATTTTTTACAACATTAACACGTCTATAAATATATAATGCTGAACAAAAAGTAATTATTTTTTAACAGATTTTGTGAGAGAGAGAGCGAGATAGTTTACTTTTGTTAGTATTTCTGTCTTTTTGTTGAAAACGATATTTCAATCTGTCTATTACTCTACGGCACTTCCTCTTTCTTGCAAACTCTTCCTGTTTCGTTTGCTCTCTATCCAACTCTTTCTGTCTGTCTCCGCAGCTTCAACTCACCCTAGAATAAATCACATTGTAAGAGCATTCTCATTCCACTAACTAGCTGCCTAATCTAGCTTCGCAGGAAGGTTCAGTGATCACAGTCAACCACATCTGTGGGAGGGGGTAAATCTTCAAGGCAATATGGTTCTGTTTACCAGAAGGGCATTTATGAACCCTATAGCCCCAGGGTAGGGTACAAGAGAGCACAAGGGAGCACAAGGGATGAGATTTGTGAACCCTTTTAACCCTATTTAACAGTTTAAAGTGTTGGGGTAATCACCCATTTATTATCATTTAAGACAGCAGTTGAGTTATTGCATTGTGTAAGATATACATGTAATTTGATTACATATCCTTCTAATCTATTCAGCATTTGACTTATACCAAATTATATTTCATATCATTTGTGTTGAAAGTTTAATGCTGAGATGTGTTGAAGAAAGATAAGGAGAATTTACTTAATATTTGAATCTGCTGAAGTATATGTAATATGGAAATAGCAATATTATTATTCAATGTTTTGGAATCTTCTCCTTTTCCTTCATGTGTATAGTTTTCTATGATGAATTAATTAATAATTTCCCTGTTCTTTTTTCTATCCTATGTTCCAGAATGTGCTAAAATAATTGTTAATTATTAGACAAACAGGGGTATGTCCCACTTGTGGCACAGCATCAATGATGCTATGGTGTTCCCCTGGAACAACCTGATGTATAAATGTATGTATGTAAGTATGATTTGAACAAATGTGTATGTATGTATGTTTATAAGATGTTTAATGTTGTTCAAAACTTAAATAAACCAACAAACAAGTTGTTGTTTAGTCAGTCAGTAGTTCAGCAATTTAGTCAGTCACTCAATAGAGTCTTTTCACTGAACAGCCCTGAATTCAGCAAGACATAAGTCTTTCCTCTCCTCTTATTACTCATTTTGCTTTTCAGACTTAGTAGATCATAACTAACTGATTCCATAAATATGATTTTCTCAGAAAAATAACAAATATCAGCTAAATGATAAAGTGTCAAATATACATTAAAATCCACTAAAAATACTGCTGCTAGGATGCACTTTGCTTCAGCCAATCAAAGTCAAGGGTGGAAACATTTTCAGCCAATAGAATTGCAATATTCTGTTTTAGCCCCTGGTGGAAATATAGAGAACCTTCCGTGAAAATCCACTATTGTGGACTCAAAGAATTCTCATTTCATCATTACGTGCATCTTTGGCATTCAATTAATCAAATCCAATCAAGCTCTGGTGTGATAAACAAAAATTACTAAAATCATCTTTGACCTTGTGAAAGGAATCTCCAGTAAAACCTGAAAATATGAACTCATAATCATAATTTGTAGTCCACCCTTCGCTGATATTTCTTTCAGAATTATCTTCCAGAGTCAACAATTACAGCAAGATATAAAGGCGCTGTCATCTATAATTATTTTGCAGATATTGTTCCACAAACACCTATCAATTAATGCCATGAAACACCATGTTAAAAAATACCTCCTGTACAATAGTTTAGAAACAACTTAAAATTATGTATATTATTTACTATTGGATTTAATATGTACTTAGCCGTTTATTAGTTTTCAATTATCCAAACCATACATGAATATTGTATAATACAATTGTATATAGTTTACCAAATATGCACGTATGTGCATCTGGTTGGAATTATTTGAATGTTTAATATCATGTGATCTATATAATACTTTGTATATTGTTTAAATCCAATAAATGAACTCAACTCAACTCAAGACATATTAAAAAGTATTTTAGGAATAATCATTAGATTACCTGGCATATTAGTGGTTACACAGTGAGTTGGGCAAGCCCTGAAATAACTAAATAAATGTGACGTATATCAGGCGAAAGTTTTGACCAACAAAGGGATTATCCTAAAATGTTGATTACTGTGTTTTATAAACAGTCAAGGTTGGCTGGTGATATTCAATTGTCTTTCAATGCTTGAACCTGCTAAAAATAACATAATGTGCAATGATCATTTTAGACCATGGAGAAAAGAGTGTCTCCTTTCGTTAGACCAAAGGATTAATGGGATTGCAGAACGATTTTGATTGCCAGATAACACTGACCACAGGCATTTGCCAACATATATGACATTGCTCAGTGATGACAGCACTTATACTTTAACTAATACCAAGGCTACTGACTGCCTTAATTGGCTTCTCATCTCAAGAGGCAGCTATGTCATTTGCAACAGCCAATCAGCATGTAGCTGAATACATTAGGAAATGCCCTGAGCTTGATGGCAATGATTTTGCTTACCAATTAGACTTAAATACAAACAAATTTGCCTAATAGCCTATAGGCTGGCTTCTGGCATTGAATGTCTTACACTTTAAACATGAAATTGCATATCAATTAGTTTTGTTTGCATTGAGCTCAAGACTTAGTCTTAAACAAAGATTGCTCAGTTAGGTCACTCAATTGGCTTAAAGCTGACAGCACACAGTGCTTGGGAGATATTAGTCAATCAAGAATAACATCATGTGTGTAGATGGTGAAATATGCAAATTAGCTGCCATTAGAGATAAGAATTGGACATTCCGAGCGTACAGGCAAGGAATTCCCCAAAAATAAGTGGTAAATACCAATATATAAATAAAGTTATCACTTAGAATAAGAAGGAAAATTATTGTGGGTATAATATTGCCATTTTTGAAGCGTAATATGATGTTATTGACTGAAACTGGCCCCCCATCCTTGAAGGCAGTTGCACAGGGGGAGTAAAAGCTGTTCTTGACAAAGTCAGTAGCCTTGGGTGACATTCGACTGGGAGTTTTCCGTGAAGTAAATTTAGGCCACGCCCACTTGCGCAGTGGCAGTTACGTGCTCTACATAGATTCCCCAGTCAAATAAAAATTCTGGGAATTTGCCCCTTGACACACTGACAAAAAACAAACAAGACTCAATCGTGATACATTTTATTAAACAGCTCCTTAAATTTTCGTCCAATTTTCAAAATTCCAAGTTCCTTATTTACAAAATTTCTCTTTGCTTATGGTGTGAATTGAAACAACTCTGATCTCAACTTTTTAAAATGACTTTGAAGTCGCGAATCGGTGACGCTGTCAAGTACGTTCCTATGCATAATTAGCTAAAATGTAAACAAAGCCGATCGAGTAGATTCCTGCGATATTTCATAATTTAGTTCAATCTAGACAATTTTGGTTATTGAATTCATCAGTTAGAAGCGTTTGGTTTCATTTGGATAGATTTTTGATTGTAACTATCTACGTTTTTTGCCCACATATGATCACGTGACTCCGCGAAGAAAAAAGTGGGTAAACTTCTGTATAACGAACATTTGTGCTTCACGAAAATTTAGGATTTTTGTTAATCTCCAGTCGAATACACTTCGTGCTTTACTAAACGTAAGTGCTCCACGAAAAAGCCCAGTCGAATACCACCTTGGTCTTATTGTATGCTAACTTGCTTGTGCAGTCATGATGGCAAACGCCTGTGCACTGACCAACAAATAATGAAGAGATGTTCAACAATGGAATTGCCGTCATTTTTAAATGTCATTTGTGCCAGTTCACTTTCCATGAAATTCCATGTTATCCTGTAACTTTGAAATTACCTTAGCATGTACTTAATATGATTACATTTAAAGCATACAATTTTGTAGTGAACATATTTATTTCATTAGTTTACTAAAACATACATTTCATTGTGTAAACAGTATGTATTTTAACCCATGCACTGCATGCAGTCATTCATAGGTCCTGTAGAACTCCACTAGATTTACAAACTATGACACTACCACTAGCCCAGGAGGCACACTCTAAGACACATTAATAGCATTGCTATCAAGTGCCCTCCTGAGTTTCTGAGAGATCCAAGCAAAACGTTATTAGTGAATGACAATGGCATATTTTTACACAAGGATGTCCCTTTTTTATAGAAATCAAGCATGTTTGTAAGAGGAGATTACCATGTTATCTTTTTGATGACATTTATATACTATATCCAACTGAGCATTTTATTGTACATTATCTATGTAGCCAATAGGCTGAGCATAGACTGAAGAAATTGTGTCTTAAAAATACAAGAGAAATGGATTCATATTTCTTGAGTTTAGGCATTTTTCCTGAATTGCCTGCTTGTCAGAACAAGAATTGAATAAACGCAGCACATGAACATCTAATTATTCGGTAATTTCATTGTTAGAACTTTAATACCATAAGCCAGCCTATAGACTATACGAGAAATTGATTAATTAATTTAGATGAGTAAACGAGCAAAACATGTACATAATTAGGTCGCTGGGCTGTGAGGTGATGACACACCATGTATAGATTACTTGTGTGGTGGAGCAAGACCTGTGTTTATCCGCTAGATGGCGACAGTGTACAATCGCACGCCACCTGCCAGTAAATATGAAGCTGATATGAGCAAACATATGTCCAGCGTAAATCACAACGAAACATTGGAAATGGCAATGCATACTGGAATGCCACCCCTAAAGTCTCTTGATTTGATAATGTATATTGCATAGTAGTAGTAGACTACTAGTAGTAGTAGTGGGATAGATAATGCAATAGCAGCAGGCCTCTCATACACTGTAAATAGATTATATTCATTGTTTCAGCTTATTATTATATTATTGTCACCTGTATGAAAGCAATTAAATTTGTCTTGAGTCGACATAGTTTAACCAAACAATTGGTTTAATTAGGTAAACTAGCAAAGAATGTCCATAATTAGGTCGCTTGGCTTATAGGTAACGACGCAGTTTATATGCCCTCAAAACATAAATCTTATTAAGATGTCAAGGAAATTTTAGTTAAATAGAATAAAAATATTCTGTTGATAGTTGCTTTAAATATTATCAGAAGGTTTTCCGCAGTCTACAATTAATACTAATCTGAATGTTGTGACGATTTTCTATTACTATATAGGGCTTTTTATCGAATTAAAGATATTGTTTCTTGAAGTAGACATTTTTATCTTGTGACAATATCTTATACAATATTGTGATAATCTGCTGAATTAGTTTTAGTTGTGATATAGAGAATATCTTTTTCTCCAACTGCTGAATTAGTTTTATTTCAAAATGGGGAGATATCCCTGTCTAGCTTCAATATAAACCCCACAGCAGGAATCAAACAATTTATCTGATAAGATAAAGGTCGTCAAAATATTACAGCAACCCAGATAGCATTCCAAATTGTTTCAACCCAGATAGCATTCCAAATCGTTTCAACCCAGATAGCATTCCAAATCGTTTCAACCCAGAGAGCATTCCAAATCGTTTCAACCCAGATAGCATTCCAAATCGTTTCAACCCAGAGAGCATTCCAAATCGTTTCAACCCAGATAGCATTCCAAATCGTTTCAACCCAGAGAGCATTCCAAATTGTTTCAACCCAGATAGCATTCCAAATCGTTTCAACCCAGAGAGCATTCCAAATCGTTTCAACCCAGATAGCATTCCAAATCGTTTCAACCCAGATAGCATTCCAAATCGTTTCAACCCAGAGAGCATTCCAAATCGTTTCAACCCAGAGAGCATTCCAAATCGTTTCAACCCAGAGAGCATTCCAAATCGTTTCAACCCAGAGAGCATTCCAAATCGTTTCAACCCAGAGAGCATTCCAAATCGTTTCAACCCAGAGAGCATTCCAAATCGTTTCAACCCAGAGAGCATTCCAAATCGTTTCAACCCAGAGAGCATTCCAAATCGTTTCAACCCAGAGAGCATTCCAAATCGTTTCAACCCAGAGAGCATTCCAAATCGTTTCAACCCAGAGAGCATTCCAAATCGGGCCAACATCGGCAACATTGACACGATATTGTATGTGCAGTTATAGTCATGCATGAAAGATATGCGTAACTCTCAACTTGTGCACCAGATGGTGCTGCGTGTACTTCAGTCTGATCCTGCTTTGAGTAGCCAGCTATAGCCAGACAATTTTTTTAGTGCAAGTAGCATCGTATAGCAGAAGTTGTCTAGCTTCATAGCTCTTCTTCTGGGTTCAGTCTGACAGGCCATTTTCAATGGAAGTAATTATTTGCTCTTCCAATGTACATATGATATCAGTGATTACAATGAATGATAACACACAATTTTGTAGTTAACACTTTCATTTTATTTGTTAACTAAGAAATACATTTGATTGCGTATAAACTATAAACAGGATGTATTTAACCAACGCAGTCATTTATTGGTCCTTTTACCCTATACCACTAGCACCACTACCTCTGCAGCTATTACTACAAAACCTACTATCTATTCCGCTACTGCTAACTATAATCTACAAATACTTTTACACATGGATCAAGCGACCATTCCGATATGTTTTGCCATGTCCAAAGTTTTGTCGTGATTTACTCTGGACATATGTTTGCTCATATCAGCTTCATATATACTGGCAGGTGGCGTGCGATTGTACACTGTCGCCATCTCGCGGATGAACACAGGTCTAGCTCCACAACACAGGCCAACATACTCTATGCCCATCTTCTTGCATTCCTGAGCAAATGTATTGACTTGAGATCGGCTGTTCAGCCACATGTCTAGATCCAGTGGAAAAGAATGTTTTCCTGAAAAATTTCAAATTTATTGTCATTGTAAAGATCATGAAAATAGCAAATGGCAGGCTGACATCTACAGAAAATTAATGCAAATGTATTATATGATTTTTACCAAGATTCTTTATAGCTCATAAATTACATTTGCATTATGAATGATTGACTAGAGAATAAATCCACATAATTACAAATAGTTACAAACAAGCTAATTAACACAAAATAAATAAATCACAAACTTGACGCCAATACCTCATCTTTCAAGGTTTATATTGTACTGGATAAATGTGTGTACAGTTTTGTCTAATTGATTCAGCAAATATCAAGCAGGTTTAAACACTTAATTTGGAAGTAAAACTTTTGACTGACCTGTTTCTTTATCTTTCAGCGCAAAAAAAGTGGGCATTTCAGCTGTGCACCTGTAGGGGACTGGCATGCAAGCAAGTGGACCCTGAAATTTGGTAAATTTAGAATTGAGAACAAGGCATTCATGGCATGCAAGGGTGTTGCCCGGGACAGTGAGCTGTTCTCTTCAGTACCAGTCAAAGGAAATGGCATTAATTGAGATGGCTCGAAAATGAACAGCTGGTAAGTGTGAAAATCACTGATGACTGATTTGATACCCACTGCTTTATAACAAAACTTTATATATACTGTGGTTTTTCATGCGACTCATATACAGTAAGATAGGAAGCCTGTAAACAGTCCCACGCGACACTGTGTACAAGTCCACTGCTGGCGCCATCTATATTAACTTTAATTACTGGGCGAGCAGCACAAGCATCAATAGATACTTATCTAGAGCAACTCACTAAATGTCTCGCACAACTAACCCAGTCACTTTTGACCTGTGGTAATCGATTCAAAGTTTCTCAATATTTTTCAAGGAATCCAAACCTGCCGAAATAGGATATAATACGCTCTAGAGCAGCAAACATTGACTAATTTGTTCGGTCAGCAATACATTGTATGTGCTTAGGGATCTTGTAAAAGTAAGTCACTTCAGTTTCCCTGAAGATTCAAGGGTCCCGAGAAGAGACAGCATGTGACTTGTAATTTCAGGTGTGCCAACAGTCAGAGGACACTTGCATTTGTGCGAGTTGGCACACCTGAAATTACAAGATATCGGTAATTTTTTGTGATCACTAGTGCTCACAACAAATTACCGATATCAATCGAGGGGGTGTCAGGAACAGCAGAGCTTTTGCAAGCAAGGGTAAGAGTTCAGGACATTCTGTATAAGGAATTACAGGAATAGAAATAAATGTAATGATTTGCACTTATAATAATATATTAAAACCTTGTCAATTATGTGGCCACCTTTTTACTGGAATTTCAGTTGCAAGGCTATATCACAATCTCATTAATTGTATGAGCAAGGAGCTATAGCAATAGCTCTTCTGTTAAAGTGAGGTTTCATTTGAGTGGAGTTATCAGGTATCTCCAGGTAGTTATGGTAAAATTGTGCTTGTTTTGCTTTAAGTAGTTTTTCCAGCTCTGGGCGGTTATGGAGCTGCACATTGTTTATGAGTTATACTGTACCTTGCAGACTTGTCTGATCCGTTTCATCCATGGTAGTATGGTCACAGGCCCCAATCCGCAGTTCAGGCCTACAACATCAGCTCCGAGCTCCTCCAACTCTCTACACGCCGCGCCAAGCTCCGTCCCATCGGAAGTGTAGCCGCTGTTGCCTGGGTTGAGGGTCACCACGATCGGTAATCCTAAGAAGAGAATAAAAATTCAACTTTTCGAGTTATTTCAAATCTGAAGATGGTTGATGTGTGGATGTCCAGAAGTACATCCACCCATTCACATCATAACACCCTTTTCGCGCAGCAGCCATGTTGGCATTTTTGCCTCAGTGACCTCATTTTGATTATGTCATATATTATGACCTAATTACTTTTCCATTGTTCTTGCACTGTGACTACATCATGGCCATTCTCTACTGATGACGTCATAATACTATATCTGAGTGCAAAAAGAGGTCAATGAGGCAAAAATGCCAACATGGCTGCCTGTAGAGTCAAATTAAATCATTGTTTACTTCTATTGGATAGTCAATGTCATCGTCTCAATTCTACTGGTCTGAAGCATAGTCAGCTAATATGACCAGCTGGTAGAGGCAGACATAATGATGAGATGATTAGACATGGATTTAACTCCCATGTTACACATTTACCCATGGGTTGGGTTGTTTTACTTGCCTCAGCATAAACACCGAAAACAAGACAACTCCAATTTAACGATATCCTGCAGCTTGGATGTAGCTCCTGAAGATTTTATCCTTTATTATGTACCTTTTCCAAATTCTTTCATTGCTTTCACAGCCAATTTTGCTTCCCTGTTGTCCATGTAAGTCTCACCAAGGATGTAGTCAGCTCCTTCCTCCACTGCCCATATGATCTGCTCCTAAAATTATATTATTACGCACAAAGAGATTCTGTTAGTACACGATTTAATAGAAAAAATATTCTTTGGTAATTTTTTTTTGCACAATTATACAGTGACTGGAAAAGGAAGAAAAGTCAGTTGTTTGTGAATACTTAACAAAAATATTAAAGAAAAAAAAACACGAAAGTCTAAATATATGAATGATCAGCAATTTCAAACTGAAACCAAAAAACTACAATATGTTATAAGGGTATATTCGATTAAATTGTTTACTTTAGTCTTTCTAATTTACATTTTGTAACTGAATTTTCTTGTACTGCGATACCTCATAGATATCAAAGGGTAGTCATGGTGATCTTCGCTGGTGTTTGGAGTGATCGCGTTCTGAATTTCTGAATTTCAGGATTGTGATTCTTGCTACAAGAAAGTCATTATACTACAGGGTTAGGGTTAGGGTTACGGTTAGGGTTAGACATGGCCAATTGTGCCACGTGCGTTTTCCATGCGTTTGTATAAACGCATGGAAAACGCATGGTTTTTGCCTCATTATGATTAGCTAAAAACCATGTGTTTTCCATGCGTTTATCCTTCTCATGGAAAACGCATGTGGCACATTTGGCCATGTATGTGAAATCATTTACAACATATATTTTTTAACAATTTCATAAGATTATAAAAACAATCATTAACCTTGAATATCTCATAGACTTCTTTTTCTCTTTCTGGGGTTGATTCATAGATTGTTGTGTTGCTTATATTTCCCGCCATAAGGAGACCAAACTCATCTGCCACCTGGCGGGCTATTTGCAAAGCTTGCCTGTTGAGTGGCTCCAAAAACTTTTCTTTACCGATCAGACGAAGTTTAGCCCTGTGTCCATAGTACTGGAAATGCAAGAACATTTGTTTAATTTAAGAAGTGCCTAATAAATGAATATTTATTGAAAAATATATGTTTATTCACACACATGCATCATCATGATAATAAGTTACAGGTCATGGTGTTTAATATAAAAATACAAATATTGGTAATTTAAATAATTTGTAAAAGTTACAAGACTTTAAAAACATAATAGGTTACATAATAATAATAGGTTATATACTGAGCATTTAGGCAGAAAAAATTGCTGTCACTGATATTAATGTTGTCATTATCCGACATAATTAATTGCGCCTTTACAAATTATATTTCATACGAACGACCCCCTTTTGAAGATAAATGATACTTTCTGTTCCATACACTTTTCATTTTGATAAGTGTAATATCTGCCAGCTGAGTATAAATAACACTGAGTCAACTGTAATTTCCCATCCCATACCTGTGGACCAAGGCCTCAACTAGATAATTCACCTCACCGTTCAAGTTGGGACTCACCGTAAAAGCCAGAACCACATCGCTTCCACACTTGGCAAATTCTTCATAGAGACATCTGAGATATTCAGGGTTGTCTTTGATGAAGATAGGCACAAAAGGTCCTGCCTGGAGGTAACCTCTTCTCTCCGCCTCAAACACATAGCCCTCTCCCACAAGAACTGTCTCCTTCCTTTGGATTCTCTCCATGAGTCCTGAAACTAATAAGTTGTGCATGCATCAATATATGCAACCCAGATAGCATTCCAAATTGTATCGATGTCAGCACGATGTCGGGGATGTGTGTGTGTGTGTGATTAGGGCTTTATGTCCTGTATTTCTGTACCAGCTGGGCTAATTAGGACAGGCAGAGACCATGGCAATGAGACGAAGGATGAAACAGCCATCCAACTTAGGCTCGACCGGGAATCGAACCCGGGACCCAGCGGTTAGAAGCCCAGAGTGCTACCTCTGAGCTAGGCCCCTCCCTCGATGTCGGTGATGTCAAAACGATGTTGTGACTTTGAGATCGAGTTGACATCAGAGCAATAGCATGGCAGGTCAACAATGGCTGATATTGATCCTACATAATAATGTCAAAATGACATCCAATTGATGTGATGTGTTATCTGGACAGGTCAGTGAATAAGTAGGTCAAAATAGAAAGGGGTGTAGGAAGTAGGCAGTTAAATAAGTAAGCAAGTAAGTTATAAGCAGTACTCGGGGTGGGGGCCTAGCTCAGCGGTAGCGGGCTGGACTTCCAACCACTGGGTCCTGGGTTCGATTCCCGGTCGAGCCTAAGTTGGATGGCTGTTTCATCTATCCCTGCCTGTCTTAATTAGCCCATCAGGTGCAGAAATACAGGACGTAAAGCCCTAATTCACCGACCCACCCTATAAGCAGTACTCAATAGGGTGAAGTGAAGAAACTAACGACAACCAAAATTAAATAGAATGAAATAAAATACAGCAGGGCCAAGTAAGTGTGTGTGTGTGATTAGGGCTTTACGTCCTGTATTTGTGCACCAGTTGGGCTAATTAGGACAGGCAGAGACCATGGCAATGAGACGAAGGAGGAAGGGCCAAGTAAGTAAGTAAATAAGTAAGTAGGTAAGTATATCAGTAACTTAGTTAGATGTCAAACAGTAACTGTTAAAGTTCAATCAAGTTTCAAAACCTAAATAAAAGGGAATGAAATAAAACTACTACCTTTCGTCTTTCCTGACATGATTGCAACTTGATGGCCTTCTTTTCAGTGCTTCTCGATCAGCCTCTGATGAGCTTTGAGATGCACCAATGCCTTTTATAGCCCAATATATTATCAGTTGCAGTGGTTGTTCATTTTATGTAGGACAAATTTCTAGATGGCAGCAGACCTGATGTTCTAATAAATTAGCTGCAATCAAAACAACTTATTTCTCTCCAGATAATACCAGTTAAAACCGGTTCATCTCATAAAAAACTGAGTTTTATTGCATTGTAATTTACCTTTAACCTTAAGTTGGAGTTGCTGATGCTATAGCAAGTTTTCACGAAGAAATGTACATTTGCACAATCAGATTTGCTTTATTTTGCTCAAATTTTGATACTCAACTGAAGCTGATTGCGATAGAAATCATTTAGTGATTGGTTTACCCCTCTCAAGAAAATTCTGTGCCATGATTGGTTGATAAGAGAAATTAAACTTCTTTAGTTTCTAAAGCAATATACAGTAATTTAGAGGTTTAGTTGGATATTGGTATCATTGGTTAACACTGGTCATGGTGGAATTTCCATTGATTAAATTTACTTATTTATTTAACATATACTATCCTGATAGCATTCGACATCGTATTGACGTCGGCTCTATGTAGGCGACGTCGGACCAACATCAGTTCCAACTTTGATATCATAAATGTTAGAGGTGGAGATCTTGGGAAGCAGCTGAAATAGCAAACTGCGTCACAATGTCTTGATTATTATTTAGCAACTTTAATGTACAATAGTATTCATGGCAATGCACCAGATCATCTATGTAACTGAATCGCCAACGTCTGTGAATGTAATGACATTAATACACGAGCAAGTAATACTCTTAAAGTTCAAATGCCTGAATGTAGAACAAATGCTATGAAGAAGACATTTATATATAGGGGCTCCGTTGTGTGGAATGACCTACCTGCCAATGTTCATGAGAGTGCTTCGTGTGGTGTTTTTAAAACGCATGTCAAAAATGTTTCTGTTAATTGTTGTTTTAACCACTGTTTTTATTGTGAATTTTACCTTAACTGGACCACATGAAAAACTGTTCTTCAGATTGTGCATCCAGTCAAAATATGTTTTTAAATAAATAAATCAGGCCAACATTGGGCCGACGTAGCATGTTATCAGGGAAAACCAAGGGTATTAAATAGAGCTAATTTTCATGGTTTTTACATAAAATGAATGCACCTTAGTTTGGCTATATAGTGGTGGTGGTGGTGGATTAGGGTTTTACATCCTGTATTTCTGCACCTGATGGGCTAAAGAGGACAAGCAGGGACCATGGCAATGAGACGAAGAATGAAACGGCCATCCAACATAGGCTCGGCTGGGAATTGAACCCGGGACTCAGTGGTTGGAAGCCCAGTGCGCTACCACTGAGCTAGGTCCCTACCCCACTGGCTATATAGTTGTTATCCATGTCACACTGAACCAACAAACCAAACACTTATCAACCAACCAATCAACCAACAGCAATGAAAACATTGAAAAAATCCGGGTTAATTTATTCACAAACAGATAAACTGAATGGGCTCATCAACAATTCCATGAAATAAGAGATATGACTTGGAACACATAGGGCATTTTCAAGATGCACTTATCTCAAAGACTGCCCACATTTCTAACACAAATTCATAATGGCATTGAAAGTACTCATGTACTTCTTGAGATAAGATTGTTTTGCTCTATTATTTACTAAGTTAAATTAATTGAATTAACACGGTTCTTTTTTGGACACATTAGTTTCAAAATACCTTCGGTCAAAAACTAATGTGTCCCAAAAAGAACCGTGTTAATACAAGGCCTAATTCAATTTCACTGCAAATAAAGATAGTCTAAAATCGAATTCAACCAGCAGTCTACAATGAAATGGCTGTCATTTTATGAGGTTGAAATGATGCATCTTAAAATAGCTATAAGCAGGATGCAAATAACATTGTTTGCATTGATTTTCAAACGTTATGAAGTCATTATGACATTTGTTAACACATGTAGTGTAAAAGTGCCATTTTTCACATATAAGCAGATAGCATTCCAATCGTTTCTACGTCGACCCGATGTCGGCGATGTTAGTACAATGTTGCAATGACAGCATCCTTGGTCCCAATGGAAGCGATACTGGGCTGATTTGGAATGCTATCTGGGTATAGATAGCATTCCAAATCATTTCTACATCGACCCGATGTCGGCGATGTTAGTACTATGTTGTATTGACAGCATCCTTGGTCCCAATGGAAACGATGCTGGGCCGATTTGGAATGCTATCTGGGTATAGATAGCATTCCAAATCATTTCGACATCGACCCGATGTCGGCGATGTTAGTACAATGTTGTATTGACAGCATCCTCGGTCCCAATGGAAACGATGCTGGGCCGATTTGGAATGCTATCTGGGTATAGATAGCATTCCAAATCATTTCTACATCGACCCAATTTTGGCGATGTTAGTACAATGTTGTATTGACAGCATCCTCGGTCCCAATGGAAACGATACTGGGCTGATTTGGAATGCTATCTGGGTATAGATAGCATTCCAAATCATTTCTACATCGACCCGATGTCGGCGATGTTAGAACAATGTTGTAATGACAGCATCCTCGGTCCCAATGGAAACGATGCTGGGCCGATTTGGAATGCTATCTGGGTATAGATTTGTATATATGTAAATAGTCAAAAATGTCTAGGGGGAGTGACAGTACTACTTCAGCAGTATAGTATATCTTAAGTTCAGTCCTGATGGCAACCAATTTCATATACTCCGAAACTAAATTCAAGATGACGTCATGCATGTGGATCCAGGAATCCCATTGGTTGAGGGACTGTCTCAGTCAATAGGAGTCTTGGATTAATTCTTGGATTCACATGACGTTCTCTTGAGTTGTGTTTCCAAGTCTATGAAATCTGCTGCAAAATTGCATTGTATTATATTGTTCCAGTATTACATAATTCATAAGTAACCCAAACATCAGATTTTTAATAACTTCCTTACTGGGTATGTGTATAAGGTATATCATTTGTCACTTTTGTAATCTTAAAATTTAGAGTAAGCTCACATAATTTACGAATTGAAATAGGTAGACATGAAAACCCTATATTGCCAGCAGTTGAGAAATTATGCCTAAAATGCAATATGCATGTAATCGAAGATGAAAAACATTGTCTCATAGTATGCCCACATAACACACTCAGACCTCTTTAAAATAGCTAATGATCACATAGAAAATTTTGAGCAATTAAACAAAGAAGACAAATTTAAGACCATCATGAAATCGAAAGAGCCTGAGTTGTTAAAATCCCTTGGAAAATTTCTTGTAAATATTGATGCCTAATGAATGTTTGGGTCATCATGTATCATCGAGCACCCCCCAAACTAGCAGTTTCTGCACTATAAGTATTGTGATCTATGTGCTTTTACATTCATGTATATAACTGTTGATTATGCCTTGTTGTATATACTCCTAAATTCAAATTTGTTACTTAAATTAACATTGTGATTATGAACAGTATTAACTGCAGTAATATATGTATTTAGGGTTATTGTATATACATGTGATATATGTCTATATATATATATATATATATTTGACAAATTTATGTAAACAAAAATTAATGCTCATATTAACGTGCTATTGTTCAGCAACTGGGACCATGGATATGTAGATAATCTATTGATAATGTATACCTTTAACTTTTATACCAGGTAGATATATATTGAATATAGAAATAGTGAGTAGAATTTGACGTAGTACATGTTTTTTGTTTTTTCTCTTATTATTGACAAATGTATCATGTATGATATCACTGTGTCAATAAAAGCATATATATATGTAATTAAGTAGTTAACAACAGTAATATAGGGCTTCAGCTTAGCCAACCACTAGGTATGGCTTTATCTGACTCGCTGATATCAGGTGTCTATGCTGGGGCAAGTACAACATGGTGCAGACTCCCGAGCCTTATCATCTCATCATTACATCTGTCTCTGGGAGTGCGTCATATAAGCCGTGGCAAGTTTAAGCTTCAGACCAACAGCGCTTAAACAAAACCGATAAATAAAGAATGACAGCAAAAATCATTTTTAAACTCTTAACATTCATTTAAGATTACAGAGGACAATATGTGATTTTAGTTTGCTCTTATTTTTTGTTCTACTTTTCTCAGTATAGCTGTCCGTGTCACCACTTTTTGCAATCTTGCTTAAAAAAAGTATACATTATTATGTTACTCTTAAACCCATTTCTCTTAAATGTACTGTTGTTACATAAAGATTAAAAATATATCCGATGTGTGTCGTGTTTAAACCGGTTTTAACTGGATATTGAGACATGTCATCATATGACAGACACTTTGCAAATGAAGATAATGCCTACATTGTTACAATTTATGAAAACATTAACCTCATTATAAATACAGCAGAATTGCCAGACCCTAAGGATTCACTTTAAAGGCAATCAACATTTTTAGATAGTTTGACCAATTTTCGTCACTTTAGACATTTTGAAAGTGTATTAAATGACTGATCCCACTTAGCTATATTTGACTGACAATTAAGTTAGCTTTAATAGAAAAGTTGGTAGGTCCTATGTATGATATATATATATATATATATATATAGTCATGTCGACTAAGTTTTTAGTCAAAACATGTCAGTTCACATTGGCTGACACTTCACATGACTAAAGTGGGGGGGGGGGGGGCCTAGCTCAGTTGTAGCATGCTGGGCTTCCAACCACTGGGTGCCGGGTTTAAATCCCGGTCGAGCCTGCATTGGATGGCTGTTTCATCCCGCATCTCATTGCCATGGTCCCTGCCTGTCATAACGAGCCCATCGGGTGCTGAAATACGGGATGTAAAGAGCTAAAACATGATTAAAGCTGACTTATCGGAAAAATGGGCTGATTAAGGTAGGGGCTGTGAAAAACTCTATAGAATCCCATAAAACTGTTTTTCTTATCGTCTCAGCTCAAGCTGCTGAGAAGCACTCTGCTTAAAACTAGCATGGGGTCACTAATGACTCCATGAAACTAGTGACTTTGGTAACTTGTGTCATGGAGTACTTAAGTTGACTTTTATCTTCTCCACCAGGGGGACCAAAAGTGCTCAAACCATTAAAATGAACGACACCTGGTGGTAGGATATAGTGTGTTGGAATGGGGTTGTAGTTACCAGCTACACTTACTGGGTGTCTACTTAGTAGGAAGAGAAAGATAGAAAGATAGATAGATAGATAGATATATGGATAGATGGATAGATGGATGGATGGATGGATAGATGGATGGATGGATGGATGGATGGATAGATGGATAGATGGATGGATGGATAGATGGATAGATGGATAGATAGATAGATGGATAGATAGATGGATAGATAGATGATAGATAGATGGATAGATAGATAGATAGATAAATAGATAGATAGATAGATAGATGGATAAATAGATAGATAGATAGATTTAGATATATAGATAGATGGATAGATGGATAGATGGACAGATAGATAGATAAATAGACAGCCAGACAGACAGACAGCTAGACAGCTAGACAGACAGACAGACAGGCAGCTAGACAGATAGATAGATAGATAGATAGATAGGTAGATAGATATATATATATAGATAGATAGATAGATAGATAGATAAACTTAAATTTAAATTCTTTTTGAGTAAAACCTATTAAGTTTAACCCTGATCTTCCATATGGCCCTCTTCTTGGCAAAAGGTTAATACGCTACCATAACTATGTACAATAAATTTATAAGATATTTAAAATATCATACATTTAAGCATAGAATATACACAGGATAAAAACACAATGATTAAGACAAATGTATAGCTTTGTTGCAACTTCAGGTTGCTCTTATTGAGGATTACTGTAGCTAGCATGTAGACCCTAATACATATGTATAATTATGTAAACTAATATATTTTATGGTGTGGACTCAATTTGAAATTCCATCAGGAAGCATGTCAACTCATCATTACGCCTACCTTTGGTTAATTAAAGAACATTGAAATTAATATTGTAAACATTGTGATAACCTAAGTTAAATTTTGTGGTAAGATTGTTAAGATGTATTTGTGTTGGCAGGATGACGTTTGTAATGCACAGTTGCATACTAGTCATTATGGACAAAGATTTTAACCTTCTAATTGTTTGTTTCTTAACTTTTTATACCTGGGTCTAGGCTATTATCAAGTATAGAACTATCATACTATGTTCTATGACAGCCCAGGTATCTTTAAGCGAACTTACGCTCATAATTTTGACAATATATGGGTCAACGCAGCAGCAGGGTAGGCAGGAAGGGGGATGCATTCATATACTTTAAAAGTCTGCTGCTCTTCTAATATTGGCTGACAGCTTTGTTTACGTAATAAACTGGGAATTGAAAATTGGACGAAGATTGAAGGCACATAATAATAAAATATATTACGAACCGACGACGCTAATGACGTTCGTTTATGCCTCGTTTTCATTTCATTGGCCATAAAAGCACTTGCAATGTAAACAAATCGGCAATTTTTGATGGCATCAAAAATTAAATGATAGGGTATGTTTATTAATAAAGAGATATGGTGAACCTAGCAAGGCCCTGATGGGATTTAATCTGGTTTTTTTTTGAAGCAATGAAATGAATGCAACCGATTTTGGTCACCATCATATTGAGTGACAATGCAGCTTTGTCCATTGGTGTAACTATGTCCAGTTAATAAACAGTTGTAAGTAAGACAATATGGTTCAATGCTGATGGCCAATACAATAAAATTAAATTAAAACATGACGTACTGAGCACTAAGAAAACTTTACCTGAAATCACATCCTTGGCTTGACCACTGCTATACTATGACCAAAAATTTAAAATTTTTTTGTATAAGAACTTGTCCACAACTATGAAAGTGGTAAAGGCACGGAATAAAAAAATAATTAAAGTAACCAGTGTATGTATTTGGTGAGCCTGAGTGTACGCCAGGTATATGGCAGTTTGCATACGTGTGATAAATATACTTTTGATCTATTATTTATATATATAACCTATTCAATGAAGTGGAACTAGACATCAACTCAGTGCAACCACACTCACAAGAGCAAGAGCATGACGTAATACCTGTTGATAAACAATTTAGTTGAAACATGTACCCAAGCTTATTCAAGTAAATCAAGGTCATCCTGTATGTATGTGGTTGCAGTCGGATATCCAGACTCTCAGGCCACGTCGTAGACGAGGGTCTGGTAGATATTAAAGCACGATGAGATAACCGATGAAAGTAGGTCAACAAAATAGTTCTTATTAAGTGGGATTTTCGATTTGTATTCTTATGATTAATGAAAATCTACACTGTCAGTCCTTGCTCCCCCACAAGGATCCTTGCTCCCCCGAATTCCCCAAGACCCTCTCCCGCGGAAAGGCCTGATTGAGAGTATTGTTAGTAAAAGTGGCTAACCGTTACTTTACTGCTGACATCGAGGGAACATTGCATGAGCTCCCAATGCTAACGCTTGGCCAACATAGAGCCAATGTGGTTTTTATCTGGGTCAGCCTCAATCATTTTAGTAGGATTCGCAATGAATTTCCGCATGTCTTTGGTCTTCTTTTCCATCAACCCGACCGATGATGATTCTATAATTTCCGTAATGATGTAAAAAATGGCCATTTATCATGATCACCGGCAATGGAAAATATAGCAATAGAACAGAACTCAGAATATTTTAATTAATATTATATATATATGCATATAATTGTACATAGATCATTACGACACACATAGTGTGGGAGCAAGGAATGACAGTGTAGATTTTCATTAATCATAAGAATACAAATCGAAAATCCCATGCTGAACATGACACATAACAAGGGTGACACCTCCAAGATATAATATATATATATATATATCACTACTTATCAAAAGTTGTTGAAGATGAAACAGCATCACTGGAAGGTGGCGACCCCTATGCCTGTGAATTTCCTTTTAGCAGAATGGTCCCACAATGATGCAGTAGCAATGTCTAAACATAAATCCATCATTATTTAATGCATCATATTGTAAATACTTTTTTTCACATTTTAATTTAAATGTATGAGTTGTACCTAATGACAGTACTTTAGATGAAAATGCACTATTCCAAGTAAAGGGGCCAAGTTCTTGCTATACAATAACACAGTTCTGCTTACTGACACTAGGGGCGTTGCAGTCAGCTTTGTGGCAGCATCCTTGCAGACCTGGATGGCTGGCTGCCATGGCTATTAATGCTTTGCAGACTTCACAGGATGGTCAGAACACTTGGTAGAGAGATACAGATAGAACTCGTGAGGACACCTAGTGGAAAACGTGGATACTATTCACAAACTCACACACCAAAACTGTGGGCTTTAAACTTTATCAGTTAAAGGTTCTCCAAATGCAAAATACTGTTGAGGGAATTTCGGATTGATGTTTATACTCGTTTGAACTATTTTGCGTGAGTTGTTTATTAACTGGAATTAACTTAACCTGAAGACATTTGGATAGTACTACTGTCAAGTAGAGTTGGATGTTTTCAACTTTTTTTACACTAAACACTGGAAACACTTAAGTGATAGAGATAGAACGCTTTAAAAAACTTTAGGAAGAGGATAGCTACATCTTAGGACAAATAGAAGGTAAGATTTAAGTCTAACTTTAAATTATACTTAATTGTGGCAAGATTTAAGTCTAACTCATTGAAGTTGGTTTTAAGCACACTTTAAATTATACTTAATTGTGGCTACTTTGTCTTGTGTATTTTGGACTTGATTCATGTTTACTGGAAGTGCTCGAGCTGTGATATAGTTAGCATTAAAATGCTGGGAAATATTGCACATCTAAAGAGGAAAGAAATGGTATCATTGTTCATGGCAAAACATATGTATACCAAGCACAGATGCTATAAAAACATTAATTTATAAACAAACGTGATATTTTAAAACCTCTTATTTTAATTTAATTTTTTGTGTATTGTGATTTGTTTTTCCTGAAACAGGCGAAGTAGAAAATGCATATGTAACTCTGAGACAGCAATTAGCAAATAAATAAAATAAAATAAAATTGATTATAGACTGGGTATAGTAAGAACATAGATTTACATGAGAGATGCATTTTAGCAAGCTGGAAATGTCATCGAAGTTAAAGAGAAAAACCAACATGTTGTATTCTCTTGAAAATGGAGATGAAATTCCATTTTAAGTCTTGCTAATTAATAGAAATATGAATTATTGAAATATTCAGACTAGCGAGAAAGAAGGCTTAATGGACAAACCTAGGAAATTTTATTGACGTGAAATGTTGCCTACTTGTCAATAAGGCATAGAAAAAGTGTGTTTTGAATCCAAAATTAAAAAAATAACTATATGTTTGAATGATGGAATTGACCAGCGAAACATCCGCATTTGTTAGTTTTCAATAGCTTTATCGAAATATGCAAATTTATCTCATATATACCAGATATTTTCTGGACTTATTATGCAGTATGATATCACTAACTCAGCTTCAATATAATATAGGCCAAAGCCCTCAAAATTTAGTTATTACGCAGCTTTATTAATTTTTAATAACCAGGTACAGCGAAAACTCTCTATACGTCCATACGTCTATACGTATTATTCACATAGTTTTTTGACAGTGATTCTAATAACTGTGAATCCAGCACAGCTAAAAAATGATCAGGGGTCTGTCCAATGCATTTCTACCTATATTTTTGAGTGTTTAATTAGGAGAGACAGAGGATAAAATCGTTATATCACCTGTAATTTTTACCATACAGGAATTTGTTCCACGAAGTTGTCATATTTCGCTCAGCCTTCATGACAAATAACAACTTCGTAGAATAAATTCCTGTATTCTCAAAATAAACAAATGTACTTAGCTGGAAACCACTACCACTTTTAGTCCATTAGTGATGTTCTACATTTGTTGGTCCTGTCAGGTTGTTAATTGCAATTACAATTTTGGATTTCAAATGTAAATATAGTTTCATTTGCACCTTAATGCAATATGTTAGAACTAGGCCTACATGCTCCTCAAGATGAGATTTTGAACCCATGACTTGGAGCATAGGCAGTGAAGAATTGTGCCAGTCTGCCAATGCATTTGAAAGTGTTAAGTTGGGTTATAAGGGCATACCTTTGTGTTGCTAATGCTGGGATTAAATTTAATATGGAAAATGCATAATTTTTTTTTTGCTTCATTTTATTTAGGAAATGAGCTATAAATCCTTAAGGATATGAAATGCATATCCATAATAGTTTTAGAAAAGCATGGCTTAGAAAACAAAATTCCCATATTGAACCACCGTGATGTTTTATGGCCACCTCTTTCTGAAAACATGAGCACTAAAATGTCCATATTAAACTATGGTAATTTCAACGATGCCGAAGTTTAATATGGGCAAGATGAATGTTTAATATGAGTACATTTAGCAGTGCTCATTTTAAACATCTATGGGCCCATATGTGTTTTTCACACTTTATAATCCTACACAAAAGTGGGAAAATACTGAACAGTAAAATTATCTGATATTATCCACATTGGATGCTTTTTCTTTTAATGTTTCACTCCTTACATGATATTTTTGCCTGACAATAAGTGTTACATAAATCACCAATGCCCATATTCCCCAACAACGCGCCTTGCATTTTAGGCTGCTCTGAGAAATTCTGACATCACATGGCCATTGTAAATGAGTGAGAATCTAAGAAAAGTGTATTCGCTATGGAAAAAAACATCAGGTTAATATATTAACACCAAATTAGCATATTCGAAAGGCTTTTTCCTTTAACGAAAACAACGAAAGAAATAACGGGTAAATATTTAAGTCTGCATTACATGAAAACAATAGCAGCCTCAAATGTGCTGTCTGCTGCTCCACAGATGATGACCTTGAGTATATAAATATAATTGAAAATTCCACCAGGTGTGAGCAATCACTGAACATGTACAGCATGTACCATTACTGACAGTTTTGAGTTACTGCAAAGTGCCCATATTATACTGCTGCCCATATTACCCAACTTTACCCTAGACTCAAGACTCAAGACGAATTTATTTGCCTTCATACATACCATAATATGATAAAGTAGAAACAATCAATATAATCTATTTACAGTGTATGAGAGGCCAGGAGGAACACTCTAAGACACATTAATAGTATCGCTATCGAGTGCCCTCCTGGTTTTCCGAGAGATCCAAGCAAATCATTGTAAGTTGCGGAGAGCACCTGTACGTCAGGTTGGTCAATTTAATTAAATTACATTTATAAACTTTCTAGTCAGATCATACAGCATATTGATAATATAAAGGCATCTAATAACCAATCAAATAGTTCAAACATTGCAATCCAATTTGGTTGAAACAAAATGAACCCGCGTGTAAAATACCAGTGAACTTGATCACGTAGTTGTCCGATTTTGACATTATATTCATTATGGTGTATTTTTCAGGTGTAGGACATTATCAAGGTTATATGTCAAACAAGATCCGCATATAATTATTTAATGCCGTTCTACATTTTGGAATGAAAGCAGAGTTATCAGTATCTTTTATGTATTTCGTGAATGGGGTCAATATATACATTTTTTAAGTGGCACAACCCAGATAGCATTCCTGTTTTGTCTGATGTTGGCTCGAGGTCAATCTAATGTGTCCATCCCAATGTTGAAATAATGTTTAGTCAATGTTGAACCAATGTTAAATCGGGTCCCCCCCCTCCCAGGCCATCCTGAAAGAGATTGGCAGCTCATCATGAACAGATCTGAGATTAAAGTTTATACTAATTACCCTGTGACCATCACACACAATATGTAGGTTTTTGATATGATTTCAATATATATATATATTTTTTTTATGTTTATTTATTTATTTTTTAATAATATATTTTTTTTCTATCTTCCATATAAAATAACTTTATTTAGTTTACTTGTTCTGATGTTAATATGTAGATTATTTCTGAAATGTTCCTACTTGAAAAATGGCTAATAAATGAATCTTGAATCCATCTTGAGTCAACATTAAGGCAATGTGACATAATGCATCAAGGTCATATTTACAAATTTATTAGTTTCCATAAATTATGAAATATATAATAATCATAAAATGTCATTTTTGCCTGTGCTTCTGAAAATAACTTCAGATAGAGTCTTTTCACTGAATTCAGCAAGACATAAGTCTTTCCTCTCCTCTTATTACTCATTTTGCTTTTCAGACAGAGTAGGTAATAACTAACTGATTCCATAAATATAACTTTCTCAGAAAAATAACAAAAATCTACTAAATGATAAAGTGTCAAATATACATTAAAATTCACTAAAAATACTGCTGCTTGGATGCACTTTGCTTCAGCCAATCACAGTCAAGGGCGGGAACTTTTTCAGCCAATATAATTGCAGTATTCAGTTTTAGCCACCTGGTGGAAATACAGAGAACCTTCCGTGAAAATCCACTATTAGTGGTCAGCGAAGGGTAAGAGAAATGTGGCTGTTTAACGCAGGTTGCCGTTTAATAGAGGGTAAAACAGAATTAGATTGCCATTTTACAGCAATTGGCCGCTAAGGCAGGTTTGACTCCTCATCCATAATTCTTTATTAAGGTCAAATAGATACTAACCAGTGCTATTTCATACATTAATATCAAAGATAAAAGTATATCCTGTTTATATAATATCATAAATGGTTAATGATGAAAGGATCAACAAATTGTTACTTGTAAACATGAGTTTTTTTATTGTCATAGCCATGAAATTATTCTTTTCATGTATTTACTATAATGGTTACTTTTTACTATGGTTTCCTTCTACAACTGCATGCCAGAAAAATGACATTTTAACGGATGATGTACACAGACTTTTTGACATAAAAATTGCCTTTTTAGTGGCATCCGCAGCCTTGACATTTTCCAAAATGGAAACATTAGTTTCTTGTCAGAGTGTAATAGCTTTGATGTGTCTCAGGAATTTGTGACTGAAAAAGAATATCTGCATGGTACCTATATAAAATAGGGTGTTTATCCAAGAGCTGATGCATCCGTGGTCTGTTTTCCTCTCTGTAGAATGATTAGATATAATGATATTTAATATTATTGTGGCATAATTTGCGCATTATATATATCTCCTATTAGTAACATATTTTACCATTTTTATATTAACATTTTATATTTACGTATCAACATTGTTAGACTAATTCACTTTTAAGACTACCTTAATTTTAAGACCACCTCACTTTTAAGACTACCTTAATTTTAAGACCACCTCACTTTTAAGACTACCTTAATTTTAAGACCACCTCACTTTTAAGGCTACCTTACAATTAAGAATACTTTTTCTTAAGATAGAATGCATCCACACCTTCTTATTTTACCTTACTATTAAGACCACCACACAATTAAGGCTTGTACATTTTCTACTTTCAGTTTTAATTACAAGGGCACTACTTTAAATTTAATGTTAAAAAATCCCTACTTAGTTGGATTTATAACATGCTGTGTTAAAACTTAAAGGTGCACTGTCTGTCTAATTTGCACATGAAAGTAATGATATAAATCAATACTGCCTTCTTGTTTCATGATATATTTTACCATTACATGCCCATTTTTGGTCAACAATTTAGTTTTAATTTACAATAAATAATATAAATATTAGTTTTTCATGCCATCAAAAACTCAATATGTAAACAAACCCAGTGATGATGTCACAATACTGAACAATGGTGATGATGTCATTTCCGTTGCATTTCCAATGTTTTGGTCTGGATTTTCTCTCAATGTATTATTCTTTTTTTTTTAGTAATTAATGTCTGATAAAATCTTTAGATCACACACATTTAGTGTGCCCTGATAAATAAAGGTTATTTTTGAACTATTTGATTGAGTCTTACAAAATCGCAAATTTGACAGACAGTGCGCTTTAACTTTCTTGATATTTATGAATACAATTTATTTCTTATTACAGTACATGTTTACGTCTAAAAGGTCACTTAATAGGTTATTACGTACAAATATTATAATTAAGCCACTGCGATAGTAACTAGAGCCTTATGGTGCTAAATCCAGAAGTTGCTGATATTGTACATGTAGTGGATTGGTAGAGTGTTAGCGCTAGAGTACTACCAAATGGGCTATATAGCGGCACGCACGTGGCACACTTGGCCATGTTGTAATTGCATTCCTGGACAGGTCTGAAAAGGTGATATCCAATTAGATCCAATTAGCGGTGTTTCCCGCCATTTTTGCCGCTTGAACCTAGTTCTTAAAATCGCCACCAGGGGCACTGAGGTGGGTTGCATACAAGGCCAAGAGCCACAAAAACAGCGAAATGCCGCAAAAATAGCCCTAAATTAGCATTTTTTTTAGACAAACTGATATCTTTCTAAAAAGAACGAGCCGAATATTTGTGATCAATATGTTTTAAAGCATACTGAGCCCTATGTGACACTGTTCAGCTTGATATCCACTGAGGCTATTCATTTGGAAATTTCCCTGAATGTTCCACTCTCTTACATCTCATCCTCTGACAATATCCTGAAGGCTTGCTATGCAACCATCTGGATAAAAATACTTGTGGTCCTTAATGCTAGGTCATCTAACAAATTTAATCTTATCTAATCTGAAAGTTTATTTCGAATGAAAAAGTGTGCACAAGATAGACTATTCCAAGTGATTATATTCTTTTTTTGAATGGTTTGAAAATCCATACTTTATTTTTTACAGAGAATACGTCATATGTGATAATAAGTTCTAAATAATAGGTCAATAAAACTAAATTGTTATTTTTGATAGGAATGAATGAATGAATAAAAGTCGCCCTAACAATTAATGGATCTGTGAAATCTCACTAAAATATCACTCACAATCACTGGATTAAGTTTGTACTACACATTCTTGTTGCATATATATATATATATTCTTTTATTGACAACGCAATATAAGTGCAGATACATGTGTCATGAAAAATAAAAAAATGAAGCAAAGGAAGAGAAGAAAATAATAATATATACATATAAATAAAGAAAATATAATAAAATAAAGGCATGAATTTTTCTAAACGCTATAATAAAAACATAAATAACTATATACAGCACCAGGTAATGAACTAATAATAAATATATGTATCTTTGAGCACCTAGTACAATTAACACAACTGGTAATACTGATATATAATGAGCACCTATCGTGAAAGTTGAGAAAAGATGACATACAATTCAGTCTACACATAAGTAAATACAATGAACAAGATATGTACAACAAATTAAACACACACACGCATATTTATACAAATGACAATCCAAACACTTGGAAACAGCTTTTTCAATGTGCCACCAACCACTCTGATAGGTCCAGGAGGTAATGGACAAAGAACAGTAGAACTGCAATTTCCAGTTATTTAAGTAGATCTGAAGTAGACGTCTGCTAATTGTTTTGTAATTGTTGTTCTAGCAAATTGATGCCTTGTAGATCGCTCATGAGCTTAATTAGAATTAAAGACATTTGTTAACACAATGATTTCTGGACTGGAATGATTTATACCCTTTGTAGCTAATTAGTGGAAGAAGTAAATGAGGCAGAATAGCTTCTTTGTGTCTTTAAATGTTGATTAGTGCAACATTTTTAAAACAAAGGATAACAGAAAACATCCAGTAATGACCGAATCAGAATTAGGTAAAGAACTACACAATATAAAACACTTTAATGTTTCGTTTTGTATTCCTTTATCGCCTTTGTAGAGTTATTTAAATATCCATGATTACAGTTGTTGAAAATGTCAGACAGATTTCCTTGGAAAACAAAAAGTTTACTTACAGCAAAATCCGCTAATGTATGATTTCCAAACATGTGTAGCAATTTCGATATATCTATCTATCTATCTGTCTATCTGTCTGTCTGTCTGTCTGCCTATCTATCTCTCTGTATATCTATCTGTCCCATCTATCTATCTATCTATCTATCTATCTATCTACCTATCTATCTATCTATCTATCTATCTCTCTATCTATCAATCTGTCTATCTATCTATCTCTCTATCTCTCTATCTCTCTATCTCTCTATCTATCTGTCTATCTATCTATCTATCTATCTATCTATCTATCTATCTATCTATCTATCCATCTATCTGTTTATCTGTCTGTCTGTCTATCTATCTCTCTATCTATATATCTATCTATCTATCTATCTATCTATCTACCTATCTATCTATCTTTCTATCTATCTATTAGTTCTCTATATGTGGGTCCAACCGTAGAACTCATCAGCATTCAGTCAACTTGGCCAAAGTTATCTTAGAATATTTTTTTGTCCTTCTAAGCTACCCAAGCATATCAGTGGGATGGCAGACTATATGCTGAGTGTCCATACAAATAGTGGCAAAGTGATGAATGACCATGAGTCTATCTTGACCTCTGGTCAGAGTGTTGTCCATCCGTCCATCCCAAAGTGATGATCCTGCCTCCATACGCAACAAGCAGCCCACTGCTGTTGGCCTTATCATGATCATCCGTGTTAGTGTGTTCAAGTGCAACAGACATGTGAAAGATAGATGATGGGCAGATGGTGTATGTAAGCTGTTCACTGTACATGTAGTGTGGTCATACATTAAGACCACCCTGTGAGGTATATACAGTCAAACTTGTGTTGAACAATCACCCATGGCAATACTTCTAAGAAAGAATATAGTAGTTAGAGGCAGGTTGCCGTTAGATATGTATAAACAAAATGAAAAGTCAGCTCAATGGATTTAAATAGGGGATTTTCACGGAAGGTTCGCTATATTTCCACCAGGTTGCTACAACAGAATACTGCAATCCTATTGGCTGAAAAAGTTCCCGCCCTTGATTGTGATTGGCTGAAGCAAAGTGCATCCTAGCAGCAGCAGCTGTATATTTAGTGTATATTTGACATCTTATCATTCAATTGATTTCCGCTTTTCCCCTGACAAAATTACATTTATGGAATCAGTTATGATGTACTTTGTCTGAAAAGCAAAATGAGTAATAAGAGGAGAGGAAATATGTCTTGCTGAATTCAGGGCTGCTCAGTGAAAAGACTATTGAAGAGTTCGTTTACTGTTAGATACATTTGTAGGATTGACTGTACTGGCATTAAGTAGCTGAATTGATTGAAGTAAGTACAGTCTAAATTTATTGCGACCAGGTGGCTGATAAGAGGATAAAAGGCATCAACCATATAATATCTCAGTCAGAAGGCATTCGCATGGGATGGTGTTTTGTATTCTACGTCTTTGCAGGGCGGGGAATTAGGAAAAGACCCAACCCGTGGGCTACTTTTATGACATGCTTAAAGCTGCACTGTCTGTAACACTAGCAATTTTATAAGACTCAATCAAATAGTTCATAAATAACCTTTATTAATCAAGGCGCACTAAATTTGTGTGATCTAATGATTTATAAGACATAAATTATTTAAAAATAAACCATACATTGAGAGAAAATCCAGACCAAAACATTGGAAACACAATGGAAATGACATCATCACCATTGTTCAGTATTGTGATGTCATCACTGGATTTGTCTACACATTGAGTTTTTGATGGCATGAAAAACTAATATTTATATAATTTATTGTAAATTACAACTAAATTGTTGACCAAAAATGGGTATGTAATGGTAAAATATATCATGAAACAAGAAGGCAGTATTGATTTATATCATTAATTTTATGGGCAAATTTGACAGACAGTGCACCTTTAAGATTGCAAGCCTTATAAATAATTGTATCATTAAATCTGCCTTTTACACCTAATCATGTAAGCTGCCTAGGCTTTAGACCAGTAACACTGAAAGATAGAGTGTAATGTCATTACAGGTTCAAAATTGGTCTAAATTGCAAGGTGCTGTTGTGGTGGGCTCTATTTTTACTGATTTTTTTTTAGTTTAAATCTATATTTGAGGCTAAAGGAAATTTTACATAGTGTTCGAAAGACTGTCCAGTTCACTGTTCTTGATATAGACTCATGCAGGTTGACTGACATTTTTACATAAATCTTACTTGTTCGGCATAAACATCTATTATCTAGATATCGAGCGGCCTTTTCCTGGACACCATGCAAACAGATCAAATTCTTGTTGCAAAATTTTTCCGTGTGCAATGTAGGCTGGACATCAGATGCGCAAACTAAACATATAAAAACATTCTCAAAACTTTCGCACAAAAGGGATTTTTAAATCCGAATTGTACTGAAGTTCTTTTGAAGCTGAACACGTGTCTGATAGAATGATGCAGTCCATACTGAGTACAGTGCGGGTCACTGGCTACAATCCCCCCAAGGCAGCTCAAAGACTGCCCAGTCTTGTTAGGCAATTTAGCAATTAATCGGCTAAGCAGTTGACCAATTAAGCTCTAATGCAGCTGATCTCCCACTTTGGAAAGAAACAGCGAAGTAGGCTAATGAGAATTGGCTGTCTTCACTTGGTTCCCTTTTTTGCTTTAGAAAAAAAGAAATGAGATCCCCTTTAAAAGAACAAAACTAGAGCACTGAAGGTTTTAATTAATTGGGTTCGTGCTTAAAGGACTGTCCTGATTCTCTGTGAATCTTGGAAAGTGACAGAATTGCTCGTTTTATTCCTAATTAATTAATAGGGGAAAGATTGATTTGGTTAATCACCTAATAGGTAATATGACAGGGTAGAGTGAAACTCCTTGCAGACGCAACTGAGGCTCGCCATTAAGACTACATGGTGCAAAATTGTATGATCTAGTGCATGGTGAGGTGGTCTTAATAGTGATCAAAACAATGGTGAAAAATATGATATAATATATATCATAGATAGATTTTGAATCAAGAAATTGCCATTCGCATTGTCTGCGGAAATTCCAGTTTCACAAACCGTTGAGTTTTTAGTTTAATATTACTGTGTTTAAGCTAATCAAGATTACAAAATGAACAGAAAGAGTATACAGAAAAGAGTGACATTTTGTGTTACTGACTAGGATTGAAACAGCTATGCCTATATGCAGAGCAAAGAACAATATGAAGTGGAATTAGAATCGTCGAAATTCCGATGTATCATGATGGCATACTTCTAAGTTTCTTCCAGCACGCAGGCTGTAGTTATATGTAGATTGCTTGGTTCAGCCTCATGTAGTAAAGATGTTTAAAGCAATACTGTCTGACAAATTTGCGATTTTGTAAGACTCAATCGAATAGTTCATAAATAACCTTTATTAATCAAGGCACACTAAATTTGTGTGATCTAATGATTTTATCGGACATTAATTACTGAAAACTAATTGTACATTGAGAGAAAATCCTGACCAAAACATTGGAAACACAATAGAAATGACTTTATCACCATTGTTTAGTATTGTGACGTCATCACTGGGTTTGTTTACATATTGAGTTTTTGATGGCATGAAAAACTAATATTTATATTATGTATTGTAAATTAAAACTAAATAGTTGTACTAAAGTGGATATGTAATGGTGAAAAATATCATGAGACAAGAAGGCAGTATTGATTTATATCGTTATTTTAATGTGCAAATTTGACAGACAGTGCACCATTATGTGATTAGTGTTCAAAGTTAACCAATGCTTCAAACCAGTAGTTCCTTAACAGTATGCATGGTGATACTGACAAGAAATGCAAAAGGATATCTGGGATTTACCATTAAAACCACCTCCCTATTAAGACCACACAACTTTGGACCCCAGTGTATTGCTGACAAGCACATTACCTCGCAATAAAGGCCACCTCACCAATTCGATTCTAACATGGTGTGGACTCAAAACTTATCATCATTCCATCTGCCATCTGGAATTTTGTCTGACTGAATATCATTTATTATATAATAAATGGAAGTCTTCTAAGCTCACATAATATATTCTGATATTTTTCAGTTTTCCGTGCCTAATTCTCATTTGAATTAACGTGATAGTTTCTTAATAAAAATAAATAATTTTCTTTTCCTGTCTGTACTGGAGTCTGTATCTGATTTTATCAGAAGTTAGTGATAATAACCCACTCCCACTTATTGTGTTCCCATATTATATATGTCTCTGAATACCAGGAGAGTTGTAACTTAGTCCTATGGCTTGGATTGCACAACTGCAGAGCAGCAAAGTAATGCCATCTATGCCCAATAGCCTTACTTATCCATCTTCTTATTTCTCTGATGAGGTTTTGATGACGTTCTTATCTTGCCTAGTTTTCGCTACAGGAGGTCAGAAAATTGGTGTGCCACATCTCAATAGAGGGCGTTGCAAATTAACCTCACCTGGTGGATTGGATAGAACTACGATGACGTCAGATATATATATATGGCATCTTCCCATTGGTTGAAAGTTTCGACCATAAGACCTTCATAGTCACGAGAATTGCCTCAGACTTTTTTGTCTCTTTTCCCATTTTTTTTTTCTGTTTTTTTTTTCTTTTGACCTTTTTGAAGTTTCTTACCAAGTACTTGCTCTAAGTTAGGAAACAAGTAGAAAACTTTCTTTTGATTCTCAGAGACAGTGCTAAGCAACCAAAACAAAGTCCAATAGGAAACTGTTATGGAAAGAGGAAGAAACAACTGGAAAGACCAGTTACTATTGTCATTTTTGGGAGAGTTTCTTATGATGCATATTTTATCTTTGGTCTGAAGGTCAGTCAATATAGAACATATAAAATGAGTGTGTTCTAGACAAGATTTGTGCAAAATGAAAGCTGTGAGATCTGTGAAAATGGACCCATTCCCTTGCTTTGAATGTTTTCTCTTTTTATCTTCATAGTCATAAAAAAATATCTTCTTGTGCTTTGAGGAATTGTGGTATTTGTCATGCACCTATTCTGTTTCATGAATCTCAAATCAAAGGATGCCATTTTCCGATTTTGCTTTAAATTTTCTAGATTTAAAGATGTAATTTCTCAAATTGTTGGCACCCAGTTTCTTTCAATTGCTGTTTAAGATTATCCATACCATCTTAAAGTGATGCAGTTCTTTAAAACTTTCTCCATTCCAAATTAGAACTCTCATATTTGTTTGTGCCCCAGATGAGGCTATACTTTGCAGTTCTTGACATTTCCGCTTATATATCGTTGCCAGATTGCACACCAAGATATGGAAGCAACTCCATAAACATTCAAAGTGGTTACCTGCCCGCCCCACTCAGCTTGCCAATGTCAAAGAGAACATTTATTGGATCTTAAAGCACTGCCATGAATACATGAATTCAATTCATACAAATCGTTCCCCTTCTTATCAAGCTTATCTTGATCAAAGTGGATGGTTTCATGCAATGTATGCTCGCTCACAAATTGAATCCATCAAACGCAGCAGGATCTGAAGCATGCGTTTCTGTCAGTCTGTTAGTCTGTCATTTCATATACCTCGTGAGAGAATACAGACACGAAACGCAGATAGACATAGAAGCTAGTAATGCTTAAAAAAACTCTCTTTATTCTCCAACCACCAATAGGTCTGGAAATCAGAAAATCCAGATAAAGCATTGCATGCCACATCAGCTCAATGTTCAGCATCAGCCAATGTTGGCCAAATTGCTGCCAACTTCGACCGGACTGGCATGCCATCTGGGCACACCACATCGGCTGGCATATATGTTTTTCTTAATAATTCTAAAATAAGTACAAAGCGGAAAACAATCTTACATATTATGCAAATGTCTTAAGCTACAGTTTGTGAGGACCCAGCCAAGATTTTGAACCTGGGTTTATTTCCCATCTCAGGTGAATGTTGAACGATTCCCACAAGACGTTAAATTGGAGGTGCCGTGTATTCGGTGTCTATGCTATCGATGAACTTCAAGGTGAAAGACCCCACCTATGTGGTAGATGTATAACAATGCATTGACTCCAAGCCTTGTCATCTTGTCCTTATGTCTGCCTCTGGTAGCTGGTTAATGGTTATATATCTGGCCAACTAGTCGCATTGAGACATGGACTGTTGACTTGGCTTCGTCCGGGAAAACCCTAAATTCTATACCGCCGGAAGTGATTGCGAATAAACCCGACTTGTTGCACGTATCATCGCTTAATGCACAAAAGCCACATCGATGTCCCGCACTTCTGACCTGCCATTTAGCTGCTCATAGATGGCTGTTGTCATGTCATCCTTTCACTAAGCACTTGGAATCCCTGTCATGCCAAGTAGATAATGAGACTCGTCATTTTATGACGCGTCTTTTGTGACATGCGCGATGTGACATCCATGGGTATTGGCCTTTCTGATGGGTGGGTTTCGCCATATGGCAGCTGCTTTATTCTATGGTACAATAAGATGCAACAATCGGGGTTATTGATACTATATGCAATAATAACGAGCTGATAAATCGTGAATCTGGTGGTTTCCTGTTGTAAAATCAGGCGAATTAATGCTATTTGTGAGATAAAACCAATTTCACGTTCTGACACTTGGAAAGTTAGTACATTACAAATCAAATTTGAAGCAGTTTATTTATTTTGTTCATAGAAACTGAAGTATATGCCAGGCACACAAAATGCTGTTGCTATAAATGCTGTGGTGTTGTATGCTTTAAATTTTTTCCTTCTTTTTCTTATTTGGAATATATCTTGATGAAATTAAAACCTGGTTAGACAACAGAATGTATTCATATGACAAAATGTCTTGGTCACGTTTCACCCTGTACCTAAAAAGTTATTCAACATTTTATCATTCAAGCCTTATTTAGTTTTTGACATGTGCATTGTAATGTAATACTTAATGCATGTATAATGATAAGAAATAAAATACAAATTGTTAAATGAAATTCGATAATTTGTATTTTTGCCATAAATATATCAAATATCAAAATCTCAAATCTCAGTACAGTGTAAATCATGATGATTTTGTGCGAAATACAAAAAAGGCTGCCCTTATTTTGAGCTTTCGTGCATGTATTAGCCAACTCAGGAATTAAACCCATCTCCTCAAGAGCAGCTGTTGATTACTAGACATAAACTTTTCTCAATCAGAAAACTATTTTTGCAAAGGAATTAAGTCCACTTCCCATGAAGATTAACAAGGAGGCCTTAGAAATTTGATGAGAGGGATTATAAATCCTAAACCTACCATCTTAAAAACTGGATAGGACAGAAATATAAACCATAGCGAGATGTGACAGTCTTCTGGAGGCCATACGACAGCAAAAAACCCACATGAAAAGCAAGTAAAACCGAAAAAAAGGCTTATTCTTTACAGAGAAAATCTCCCTGCCTGGCTGATCGCCAAAACGGCCATCGTTTTAGACATTTTGATTAACCGCTGACGTTTGGACTGTGTCCAGAATGCCTGACCATTCTGAGAAACAGTCAGTTTATCTGACATTGTAGTCAGCCTGTCTTTAGTCAGTGTTCTCTATGTTATTAGTCACATTGACTTCTTAAGTTCTTAGTCAAAACGTGTCTAAATGAACTTTCTTGACTTCACTCTTGGCGTTAACAAATGTATTCAAAAAATTTCTCGGTTGCAATTTATGTATGGTGGTGAAAAATGTAATGGAGGAGGTTTTTGACAAATACTTTTCCAGGAAAAGTAATTTTCTTGTCTAAATTCTTGTCTGCCCAGGGTATGGGCTGTTTTGCCAGTGTACTTAATAAAGTCAATATTATATGGAGACATTGCCTAATATTAGGCTGGTAGTTATTACAAATTTAATGCCATCAGGAGAATACGAAAGGACGGTGGCTGGGAGGGGACATGGACATTTTATTTATATCTCATTCAAACAAGAAAATAAATTGTTCTAGCGAGAAAGTAAAATTTAATCGTTCTAACGAGAAGTCTTTCTTATCTCGTTTGACGAGGTACTATCTCGTTAAGACGAGATACTATCTCGTTTGAATAAAATACTTTCTCGTCTGCACGAAATAATATCTCGTTCTAACGAAATAATATCTTGTTCCAACGATAAAGTATCTTGTCCTAACGTAAAATTAAGTTGTTCTCGTTTGGCAAGATAGTTTTTTGTTGGGACAAGACATTATCTCGTTTGAACGAGATATTATCTCGCTTGGACCAGATAGTTTTTCGTTGGGACGATAGTTTTTCATTGGGACAAGATGTTATCTCATTGAAACGAGATGTTATCTCGTTAGAATGAGATATTATTTCGTTGGAACGAAATATAGTAAAAAAATAAGTTTTTCATGTCCCCCCCCCCCCCCCAGCCACCATACTGAACTTATTTCCATCACTGTATATGATGTCCAGCTGTAATGGGTTTCTAACTTTACATTAGCATTTATTTATTTTGATGTTTTTGTTTTTTTAGTTTGGTGGCTGGCTTCCTTCATCCCTTCATCTACAACCTCTTACTGCCCTATACATTTAAAATCGAATTATAAAATATAGGTTGATTATCATATTGGATGGTCCTAAATGTGAAGTTTCAATGTAAATGCGTGCTACTAGCCTATTTTATCCATGTCGATACGAAAAAGTGTTAAATTGAACATCGAGAAGAAATTACACGTATCATTAAATTGATTAAAGTTCTTGGCGGCTTCCACCCAGCAGGAAATGCCCTGAAATTACAACGGTTATACCTGTTTAGGTAGTTGACAAAAATAGCAAAATGATGCGACTCTGGTATAGTCACCTAGTTTCTTTCGAATGAAAAAAATCATCGCGGATAGCATGTCACATTCAATTTGACTTGATGTTGGATTGATGTTGGCTGAGCATTACCAACTTCATATCAACCCCAGATAGCATTCCAAATCGACTCAACATCAGCATGACGTCGGCGATGTTGATACGATGTTGTAATGATGATGGCCAACATAGAAACGATGCTGGGCCGATTTGGAATGCTATCCGGGACGTTGAGCCAATTTTTGGTCGACTTCCCTTACTATATATCTGTAATTCATTCAGTTTCAATAATTAACTCTTGTTAGTTGCATTATCCAAGAAGGCATTCCAGATCCGTCTGACGTTGGCTGATGTTAATTGCCATGTTATCTGCGGCAGCTTCGATAACATGCTACGTCGGCCCAATGTTGGCCCGATGATGGTCCGATGTCGCCAACATGGGGTCGACGTCAAAACGATATCAGATGCTATCTGGGTGGGTGCGATTTTAAATCCCAAATTAAGTCGACTTTAAAGATGAATAATGTTTAATGACAAGGCAGTCATTAAGGACCAATAACTAATATCCGACTACTTAAGTACTTAAGGCTACCTACCAAAAAAGATAAAGATGCTTTGAGACCAGTAATCTTACACACAATCTAAATGGCTAAGATTTTAATATGTATTCACCCACCTCCTATACAATGAAGTTTTCAATGTTATTTACTGGGGTTTTCCAGGAACGCATACAATGTTTCTTGTTTCTTTCTAGATTTTATCCTCCAAAAACCAATCTCTGTAAATTTCTATTAGTAGCACCCACCTGAGCCCAACTGAATATGATTGCCTAAAAGTACACAGTTACAGACCTCTCTTAAAAGGAGTGAATATAAGATTTAGGTCAATCGGACTAAAAGCTATTACATGGAAAGAACTATATCGAAAGTGGCTGACTCTGAAGCAAACCTATCTGAACCTATCTGCACCTATCTGCACCTATCTCTTGACATACTTGCTATTCGATAGCATGTGTCCTCCATTTATGCTTCATGGCCAATTGTGCCACGTGCATTTTCCATGCGTTTATATAAACGCATGGTTTTCACCTCATTATAATTAGCCAAAAACCATGCGTTTTCCATGCGTTTATCCTTCTCGTGGAAAACGCAAGTGGCATGTAAAGCTGTGTACAGGTAATATGTAAATATATATTATTTGACTTTTTAAAAGAATAGAACCGATCAACTGGATCTTATATTTCTTGATTCCAAGATAGATTTGGATAGAGCTTTTACTAGTTAAGTATGAGGTATCAGTAGTGGCCTTAATGAGTGTAACTCCAGACTTAAGAGTTAGTTTTCAAATTTCCTAGTACTACTGTATGTGTGAAAAGGTTTAAATATATGAAATGGTGGAGAACAGACTGCTTCAACGACTGACTGACTGACTGACTGGCTGACTGGCTGGCTGATTGGCAGACTGGCTGACTGACAAAAACAAATTGTAGACAAGTATGATTTGTGAAGTTTAGGATTTATTCAGCCCTGTTCTATCACTAAATGTTAAGTAGAGATGAATTCAAACATGATAATACAATTTCAGCCTACAGAGATGTTGAATAACTTTATTATTACAACGATAAAACTATTACAGTATTGTCTTTAAACATCATAAGATCTGGTTCTTTTCATGAAAAGTTCATCTAATCCTAAAGTCTTTAAAAGTAGCTCTTAAAGCTTCATTAACAATTAAATACTTTTAAGTTTAAGGGGTAATAATTGAGATTGTTCCATACGTGTCCAAGCGTTCATGTTAAGGCCATTTGACTCATTTCTTTGAGAATTGGACCCCCAAATAGCAAAGATAGATATATAAGATAAGATAAGATAAGATAAGATAAGATAAAACTTTATTTACAGTCGGTAGTGACAATAAAACAAAGAACATAAGCTACAGTAGCTTTTAACCGACAAATAAAATAACAAAAACAACAAGATGACAAATATTTACAAATGATATGAGAAATGACATATAATGTTCTTAAAGTAAAGTTATAAGTTATTTCGTATACAAAAAATACAAGATCCACATTGACAGTTATTCCAGTAGTTGCTGTTTCCTAACAGTTGTCTAAAGTTTGCATATCTTATAGTGCATGTAACCTCTCTTTAATCAGAGTTTTATAGTGCGAATGAAAATTTTGATAAACAATGGTCAAAGGCACTTAAAGGTGCACTGTCTGTCAAATTTTCACATGAAAGTAATGATATAAATCAATGCTGCCTTCTTGTTTCATGATATATTTTACCATTATGCCCATTTTTGGTCAACAATTCAGTTTTAATTTACAATAAATAATATAAATATTAGTTTTTCATGCCATCAAAAACTCAATATGTAAACAAACCCAGTGATGATGTCACAATACTGAACAATGGCGATGATGTCATTAATTTTCCATTGTGTTTGCAATGTTTTGGTCTGGATTTTCTCTCAACGTATAATTTTTTTTAATTAAGTAATTAATGTCTTATAAAATCATTAATTCACACAATTTATTGTGCCTTGATTAATAAAGGTAATTTTCACCTGTTTAATAGCATCTTAGAAAATTGCAAATTTGACAGACAGTGCAACTTTAGGCTTTAATGATTGGCAGCATTTGGAGCAGGATGGAATGGCAAGTGTTGCTACAGTACAGCGCACAACTCTGGAGCTGCTTAGCTCGTCTAGAGAAAACTTTGTCTCTCCTGTATATGCAATCGGTTTTTTTATCAAATTTCTCAGTAACTGGAGGGAGCATTTTCTCAAAGGAGATATCTTTTGAATCAGTTGCCAAAAGTAATTTTCATATTCTATTATCAGCGTACACCCTCAAGAACTTGCACGCTATGCAAATACATCTTGTCCAAGGAAACATGACACCCACTAATAAAAAAATTCAATATAAACAGCTTTAGGCTAAAAATTGTCATTCTAGACCCCAACACACTATACATTTTTAATACTTTTTTTAACGATGGTCAAAATATTTTCAATAATGTAACTTGTCTGTAAAACCAACGGACGACCCAAAAGCTCAACAGATGAAATGAAGAGAACAATATAATGGCAGACAAGCAGGTGGGCTGTTTGGTCTTTTGATCTTTCATATCCAACAAAAGCCGACCAAACTAGGGTTTCGCTTATTAGGCGCATGAACCGCCAGAAGTAATGAAATTGATTTTTTTTTTAACATTCAAAATTGGATGTTAACCCTGTCATCTAATGTTTAACATGATGATTTTTGTCAACTTCACCTCATCCGATCAATAATTTGGATTGAAAATGTAATTGAAACCCTTCAAATGTGTTTTGAGAAGAAACGAAATGGCCCGAAGAGGCGCCAGAAACCTTACTTTTGACCCCTGCGGTGTTGCCGAGCATGAGATTATGATATTAGGAGATGAAATTAGGGGAAATTATAAAAGAAAAGTGAACATAAATACAGAGAACAAAAAGGGCCAAAATATTGGTGGCAGACATGCTAGTGGCTGTATGCCAAAGTGTCTGTGTCCAACACCATATGAAATAAATAATAATAAAAAATGTGTTTTGATGTTTACTATTACATTCTGTACATTTATTGTAAACAAAAAATATTTATGGTTGGAATAAACATCTCTCTCTCTCTCTATCTCTCTCTCTCTCTCTCTCTCTCTCTCTCTCTCTCTCTCTCTCCCCCCCCCCCTTCAATGTGTATAACTCCCGATCTTGACAAAAGATACACAAGAAATTGTTCATCACTTAATTTGATTGGACCTCTTTGACACTTCAGAAGCTTAGGCCTTTATAAGAAGCTAGATTCGGGCTGGCCATTAATATTTAGGGGTTTTTGGAGCTTCAATTGTGGCTCAGAGTTGGAGAAATTGAAAAGACTTTCTGGGATTACCCCTGACTATAGACAATTTTCGTACGAAATCCTAGTCACAGATCTAGAGTGAGAACCATGAATGATATTCATGGATGGTTGCAGTAAGATGGGGCTGTGCAATGTATAATATCACTGAAAATCTTCTTGACCGGGCTGTCAGTCAAAGATGCTAACTTGTTCAACTAACTCTTATGGTTTTTGGGCTAACTTTCAGAGTTTTTATTTTACTATTTTATTTCTGCATAGTATATTTTTTTTGTCAACGTCACAGCAGCCCCTTACTAACTTTTATACATTTCCTAATAAAATGCCAGATCGTAAAATAGCACCATCCCTGCTTAGCAGTGCTAGAGTACAGCATTGGCTTACGTATGTGAAATCTATCATGTTATGGATGATATCCAATATATCACAATTAGAAGTTATCAGTAATTCACTGCATAATGACGGAATAGTTTCTTAGAACCCCTGGGCTGCATCTTTGCAGATTGGCAAATAGATTTACGGCATCCCAATCCACTACATCATTCCAGGTTGACAGCTAGATATATCAATATCAATGACAATGGGATCCTGCACAATCGTGCAAAAGTATAACAGAAAAACTACTGCCTCAGAGATTGTACAATTTATTACTTTGATATAATTCAAATTGATAGAACCAATCATACAAACTGTTGAGCGGGTAGCCCATATAAATTCAATGGTATGCCAATATGAATGAAAATATGGGTAAATATGTTAAGTAATTGCATTAGCAATTAACTATTCACATTTTGCCATGAAATAATTAGGCCCCATTTGCGTGACAAACGTTTATATAAAAAGGAATTTTCACTAAAACCTTTGGATCTCACCAAAATTTTGATATAAGTGTTACAAGGTAAATTAAGGTAAGAGATCTATATTAAAGGGACATGTGAAAATATGCAATGAGTCAGATAAATATATACTTTAACAGGGTTTCACCCATCCCTCTAGTGAGCTTATATGTCACTAGCTTTAACAAAGTACATATTTTGGTATTGACTGCAAATTTTAATGTTTCTAATTATTGTGTTTACATTAAATGTTGTCTTAGTTACATATCCATGGTTCTAGCAAATATAATTTGGTAAAGGGTATAGTAAAAGACTGAAATTATATCTGAACAGATCTGAAACTTCAAGTAAAAAAGTGGAACCTCAGAATTATGCCCACCTTAAAATTACCCAAGTTTTTCCAACCAATAGCACTTACTGCCAAATTAGCTGACCTGGAGGTTATATTAGTTTATTTGGCCAAGACCATTCATGCTTACCATACCCAGAACATTTACTGGTATTTGTCAACAAGCCTTACGTGATATTGTTGAGATGACGCTAATGACGTTCATGACGTTCTTCTGTGCCTCGTTTTCGTATTCTGTAGTATTTGTCAGGCAATATAACTGACCATGATATTTGTCAGTGATATTTTATTCCAAAATAAAATGGTGATATAAGTTTATTTGCCGTCAGCACCATTGGATGCAGCACAAGTGGCTTGGTTTCAAGGTGACCTTTCTTCTGGAAATTTGTGTTCTTTATACATACCGCTTTGACGTCAACAAAGTGGTCTTTATCGGTGGTCCTGATTTTGGGGTACTGAGTATCTGGCTATCTTGATCACACTTGCATGGTTTTCTCCAACCTAGTACGTGCCATATTCTACTTTGTACAAACCTCCATTGGCTTGACTGACCAAGATGAGATCAGATTGGCCAAAGGTTTGCATAGGGATGCGTGACCATCCCCTCAGACGTCCTCTGGACACTGGTCAAGGCTTTCATGGGACTCAAGTGGTCAGTGAACTGCCCCTTGGTCACTTTCTCAAAGGATATATCCTCTAAATCAGTCCATAAATCAATGCATGTGGTCCCTTGTGGATATTCTTACTAAAGAAGATTTATTTTAAGCTTGGAAAGGTCACTTTTCTATTAGTATTTATCAGGCATCAGAAACAAGGTCTTTTATCTGCAAAATCTGTAAATAGTATTTCACTTTTGGCAAAAAGCAATTGAGGAGTTTGGGTGGCCTGGTGGTGAAGACTTTTGGGTAGCTCTTCTGCAGGTCCCTAGCTCTAACCCTAACCCTTAAAGTCAGTGTCTATGCTGGGTAAGCAAAATAAACCATTCATGTTATGTGTGTAATCAGTAACATGGTGAAGATTCCAAGGCATATCGAATAGTTATGCCTGCTGGTTACAAAGAGACGCAAGACATTGTAATAAAAAATATAGCTGCAGCAGTAGTAAGTTCATTGTCTCAAGGAGGTGTTGTTTAACCACTAATATTTCCAGCTGTGACTTAATGCTGACATATTTCTGTCCATTTTGTGCTTCACTATTCTTTGTAGGAAAGAATATGACCAAAAACATGCATTTTGAATGCTGCTATATCACATATCATCTTCATATTTAATGTGTACCACTTAGTTGT
The DNA here is from genome assembly GCA_932294295.1 of Alitta virens. Lineage (NCBI taxonomy): Eukaryota > Metazoa > Annelida > Polychaeta > Phyllodocida > Nereididae > Alitta > Alitta virens. The sequence continues at coordinate 1,482,954 of OW028579.1, read as the reverse complement.
TGCTCGCACATTTAACATCCAACAGTAAAACTGTTGTCTCCATCACTATTTATGAGTGTGTAAATCCTGGAGATTATATTAAATATTAATATGCCCCATCATTCATAATAACTATCCATTATTACAGCCATATCTCTGTCATGCACAACATTATTAAGATAATTAGGCCCGGAGTGTGTATAGACAAGGATTCCCCTGGGATGGTAGCACATTGTAATAAATCTTATGTTATATTAGTGATAGTAAATTCAATTACCTTCAATAATTATGATATTATTAACCTAAACATTCAACCTGCATAGTTCTTACACAATCTGCAAGTGTAGTTATGCTATAGTTTTAAACTTAGGGCAAGTTCGTGTAGATAGATAGATAGATAGACAGATAGACAGATAGATAGATAGATAGATAGATAGATAGATAGGTAGATAGATGAGATAGGTAGATAGATAGATAGAAATAGGATAGATAGGATAGATAGATAGATCTGGAAAAAATAAAAAGTTCAGCCTCCATGTCAAGCATTATCACAATGGATGGGGTATTTTACTTGCCTCAACATAGACACCGAATACAAGGGACCGCCAATACCGTCACCAGATTCAGATCACATTTACTTGCTCAAATTATTTATACATAGACATAATGAAATTAGATCCATCTGGGATGTAGCTACTGAAGGAATTCATGAAAGCTATTGGTAATTGAGACTGAGTGAGTGACTGAGTGACTGATTGAGTGACTGAGTGACTCACTGACTCACTGACTCACTGACTGACTCACTGATGAAATCAAAATTAATTAATTAATGGACACTTAATATAAATTCAACTCGTTCCCATTGTAATCTGTATTTTGGAGGTAACAACGTGTAAGGATTTGTTTAAAAAAAGATATACCTGTGAAGGGGATTATTGACACCTTAATTAACAATTCAAACATGTGCGTTCGAAAGTTGGTTAATGTGCTGCTACCTACCGGGAAAATTATTATGTTGATAGTGTCGATCATACCCTCCGTTAAAGGGGGCAGGGGCCTAGCTCAGTGGTAGCGCGCTGGGCTTCCAACCACTGGGTCCCGGGTTCAATTCCCGGTCGAGCCTATGTTGGATGGCTGTTTCATCCGTCATCTCATTGCCATGGTCCCTACCTGTCCTAATTAGCCCATCAGGTGCAGAAATACAGGACGTAAAGCCCTAATCCACCACCACCACCCTCTGTTAAAGCAAACAAGGGTCTAATATTGCCGCCTTAAATAACATAATATTTCCACAAAAAAGGCATACGGTTGACGCTTACATAAATTGGTCTGCAGTCGATCATTTGACATAGTTTAGTCATCCTGGTACAATTTGCATTTACACAAATCATCATAAAAGGCTTTATCTGTTCTTATCATTAAGGCCACCATTGTTTACATGCTGTCATGTGATGTTAATGATTGCATGTAGGTTTTTTTTACAAGAGATCCAGTTTGTTTATGTCCCTGTTTTGCAGTTACATTGAGTTTAAAATGACTTACTGGGTTATCTGCCTGCGATGCTGATACTATTATGATAATTTGAAACTGGCTGAACCGGGTAAACATGGCATGTAAGATTTGATAATCAATTTCTCCTGTAATTAAAACCTGGCATGACTGAAACTGATACCAAATTTGTACTACAATCTGGGGAATAACTAATGACCAAATTAGCTATTAATAAGCTATTAATATTGGCACGAACGTCATCAATCTGACACCGCATGCAACAACTGAATAACCTGATCATGTTTCCAGGAAATTTGTATTCTTTCTGAAACTCTCAACCTGAGCTAAACAAATGGTAAAACAAATGCAAGAGATGTCGTTAATAATTAAAATGCCAGCAAAGTATTGGCAGATTTTACGGACAAGGAGATTCTATCCATTTGCCTACCTCTGTTATTCTGTCTGTGTTGCTAGACCTGATTGCTTTCGGTTCATGTTGCTGCGCAAATCGCATTTTCAGGCATCCTGCGTTAATCTCGTTGACTGCAGGATTTGTAATTCAATAGTGTCACGTGATCGACCAATATGGCGGCTGTCTCCATTTCTTCAATTGGCGTCAGCATGTCGTGAGCTCCAGTGTCAAGAAGGTCAAAAGTGCAGCATTAAAACACCTCATTACAGGCATGTGGGTCATTCCATGTCAAATCAACCAAATTTCAAGAAGTGACCCTGCATGACCCTCTCAGATTGATTTTGGATTTTGCACATTTAATCATAATATTATAAGATAATTAAATGTAATATTTGGAATGAGTGTCAACAAATTCAAAAGTTATGATTCTTTGAAATTTAAGAAAATATATAAAAAAATATATATACTTTGAGTTCAGATGTTTAGATGTTTTATTTGTTCACAGTATGTAGTATTTCAATATGGTTAGTACATTACATAAACAATAAATGACATTAGCATACTGTGGGGGATGTGCACTAGCTTACTAAAAAGCTGTAAAATTGCCTGAAAGATAAAATGTGTGCATTTTAATTTCTAGAGTATGAAATTGTTGCATTATGAAATAATCTGACAGAAAATATGGTTCTAGTCCAGGATCGACCTGTCTGAGAATAGACTGCTTAATAAGGTGCAAGCGACTGCGAGCAGTCTACAGAAAGTGAAAAGCAATTAATTGGTGACCTACTTTTATATCGATACGCACAATCAAATGTACGGTGAACCGCACAAAATAGTTCTTATTTCATCGCTCCAGATTGACGTAGAAACAGCGTATAATATAGCAGTTTTGTATTCCTTCTATGGTAATTAAAAATATTGAGTCGAGGACCATAGGTCCAAACTGCCTGGGTTAATTGTGTGAGAGCATTCGTGAGTTACTCAAAATTAGTTTCCAGGGACCCTCAGGACTCGAGGGTCCTGGGCAGAGACAGGTTTTGGTTTTAGTCAATCCTAGGAATTGATAATGGACTCCGATAAAACTGTCAATTCACAATTTTGTCCTTGACTGTACGAAAAACTTACAGATAAGCAAACCAGCGTGGAGGCAAGGGCAGAATAGGAGTGTCATGTTGATCAAAGTTTTGGTTGCTGAGAAATGTGATCAGATTCTGGGTGTTGATGAAAACACAACTGTTGCAGGATTTATGAAACCTAACAATGACAGATTATAATCCGGTTTTATTGAAAATAACATTGCCAAGTCATCTCCTAAAAGATTGTGAATTCACTTTGGGTATAACTGCATTGCAATAAGTGATGTATGGCCGAATGCTTTTTATCAATAATGCCATAGATAGGATTTCGGTATTAATTTAGTCTCTTGTTGATCATTTTGTAATGTGTGAATGATTCAATACTCGTGATGCGAATAACGGCACCCGAACAGATTAAGGAAAATTGGAAATTTGAGATGAGGAGCAATTTCATAGATGTGGGTTTGGGGAGGAAAATCACATCTTTTGAGTGATATGACATTTTTTTTGGCCAACATTTCTGGGTCCTTTTGACGTCACAGAATGGGTTTTTATTTACTTCTGATACAATTGAAGATGTTGGATTTTCCTTTACAGCTGAGTGGTCTAGTGGTAAGACGCTCGCCTGCTCCTCTGAAGGACCCGGGTTAAATCCCAGGCCTGGGCACCAGTCATGAGCATCATCCCAGCTGGATGTTGTTCAGATGATACGTTAAATTGGTGGTCCCTTGTACTCAGTGTCCATGCTGAGGCAAGTAAAAGATCCCACGCATGGGGTACATGTGTGACATGGGTGGACTCCTCCTCATTCTATCTATCTGTCTATTCTTTCTGTCTATTATCTGTCTTTCTGTCTTTCTTTCTGTTTATCTTTCTTTCTGTCTATCTTTCTTTCAGTCTATCTTTCTGTCTTTCTAGCCATCTTTCTTTCTTTCTTTCTTTCTTTCTTTCTTTCTTTCTTTCTTTCATTACCTGATTCCTATATGCACATGAAACTTGAATGCCATATATGGACAGTTTACTCACCTTTGATTAATTGATTGATTTATTACCAGAACCAAGCAATTACAAATCACTGCCTTTAATGAAAAAAATAAATTATTCAACATGGAATGCTAACACCAATGGGCGTATTTGCCTTTTCGTGACAACAGAAAAAGTAAAAAAATCTATAAAAAAATCAATATAAATACATTAATCATACATCGATTACATAAAGAAAGAAAGAATAAAAGGAGAAGTGTACTGAAAATGTATTTTCTGATGTTATTATCTTCTCTTCAGAAGGTGACTAGTGAAAAGGGACCTATGAAGTCATTGAATAATTGTAACTTAATTTAATTTTTTTTTAATTATAACATTAGAGGGTGAAAAACAGTATTCTGCACTACCACTAACTTTTAAAATAGGTACGATTGAGATGTAAAGTACTTTCTAATAAGAAGACTTTCCCCTGGTTGGAAGCGTACTCAGGTCCTTCAACCCTCACTTTTAATCATATCAGCGCCTCTGACAATTTGGCCACTGCAGCAGGCTATTTATAGTACAACTTCCCTTGGACTAAATCAGTCAAATGTAGGCTATGGTCAATCCCTTGTACGACCCATGTTGTGTAGCTTGTTTTATTGCATGTCTAAAATGTAAATTTATGCATTTTGCATACATATGGTAACCAATATTGTGGCTAAAATTGGCTAATAGAGCAACACAGCTACAGAAATACCTTATATGGGCATGCACCCAAAGTGATGATGAAATTTTACCAATCTTCCAATATGTTTGTAATACTGATCACAGAAGTACCTCTTAAGCTGTAAGATATCTTAGTTTGAGGTGTTCTATAGATTTAGATCTGGTAAAAAAATTGTACCTGGTGACAAAAACTTAATTCCACCACTGCTGTATGTGTATCATTGATTATTCTCAAAACAATTCAGAGTCAGGTTTTTTTAGTGACTTTTTTGTGCATGAGCATGAAAATAGTTCATTATGATAAACAATTGTAAAAGGCCGCTAAGAAAAATTGAGTTATCGCTACTGTGCATGGTTCCACTTAAAGAGAGAATCTATTGCATGTTATATACATTAGGAAAGTGTAGAAATGGACAATATGAATGAACATGCTAAAAGCAACAGTAAAATGAAATTATTACTTCGTTTTTCTTTTTTTTGCTGAGTAGTTTCTGCTGGAATATGCGCTTTCATTGTATACTTAGGGTGGGGGCCTAGCTCAGAGGTAGTGTGCTGGGCTTCCAACCGCTGGGTCCCGGGTTCGATTCCCGGTCAAGCCTAAGTTGGATGGCTGTTTCATCCTTCATCTCATTGCCATGGTCCCTACCTGCCTAATTAGCCCATCAGGTGCAGAAATACAGGTAATAAAGCCCTAATCCACCACCACAACCTTTCGTATACTTAGCAATGGTATTAAACTTGAGAATCTTTTTCACATGGCGCAAACCTGTGCGTATTCCCATTGTGTCTTTAGGTCAGAGGGTCAAGCGACAGCCCTGTTGACCAAACGCACCCCTCAGTAGCTCCTTGTTTGTCCAATCGAAAGGGAATGACCATCAGGGATGTAAATATTTTGATACCAATGACGACCTCAGACCAACAGCTGGGTATGTCAGGCTTACCAGGGGCGGCTCATCAGCCTGAACTGCTCAAGTGAGCTAGGTAATCTTCAGAACTGCAGGATAGTGTAGGACAGTTCAGAACGTTGCAGGACCCAATAACATGCCACAGTTAGTTTCATGAAAAACGGTTGACTCTAGACAGCTGTAGCGACCTAAACACGCTAAAGCCAGCTGCTTCTGTCCACTTCTATAGCTAATAGTCAGCTTACATGTATCACCAGAAAAGTGTAAACATTGGCAAATGTAAGAAATTAATGTAATATATCATAAATATGTACTTTTAGATTTTGAGTAGCAAGCAATGACAGCTTTGGCTAGGCTCAATTTGACGGGCCATTTTTAATGAAACTAATTGTAAATCTGTCCAACATCGGCGAGACGTCAGCCGATAGCGACCAATGATGAATCGCTGTTTTGAGCGCTATCGGGGACATTGTTGAGTACATTACTACAGAAGTGATTTTTTTAATTTCTACAAATTAGATTGAGTTAGACCACTAGTAGTCCATTACTTGCTGCCTGCCACTAACCTATGAACTGACTGACAGAAAGACTAAAACGGAGAGACAACACCGGATAGTGCACACAATGGGCCAACATCGAGCCAACATAAGCCAACATTGGGCCAACATCGAGCCAACATCAGCAAATTGCTGCTGAACCAATGCTGAATAAACATTGAGCTGATGTGACATGGTATCATTATAAATAGTCCAGCAAACCATGAATGGGAGGGGTAAAAAAAATTAAATGCCAAAGTAAAAAAAATAATCTCAAAGCAAATATGACCTGCAGTGCAAAAAATGTCTAAAACTTTGGCGGACTCGATAAGACAGCATCAATCGTTTGACCCAGCAGTCAGTTATCTCACCCCTTTCTGTCAAATGGACTTTCAGTGTAGGCTCTTGCTGGACTTGTGAGGTTTGGTAACTGCATCTGATTAAGGAAGACCGGAGATTACATTCAGATGAAGAAATGATGTAGGTGATGGCTGGGACAGACAGATATGCAGACAGACAATGGATAAGATAGAGAGAGCAAGTTCAGAGACATAGAAGTTAAGGCATTGGTTACTTATCTAGAAGTGATGGGCTTGAAGCCACATCCTAGCACCATTCATGACTTAATCTTTGGCTGGGTGGATAGTCATCAATCTCAAATTGTATTGATATGAAATAGCTGTGGACAGAACAAATACAGTCGAGCCCATAAGTTTACACTCACCTCAGTATTTTGCAATTGCATCCAATAATAACTTGTTACATTGTCAAAATTTGTCATATAAGTTAGTGCATATATTATTATGTCTGATGCGAGGAATTTTAATTTTAAGCAAGGGTCATTTTTAATTTTTTTTTTAATTTATAACATATTTTTCCAGCGTGGCTCATTCAGAGAATTTGTTTTTCAATGAGGCCCTGGTTAAAATATAAAGGTATAATATCAATAAAATATTGTACACACTTATATACATTTAAAAAAAATTACACAAAACTAAAAGCACCATAACATGTAAATTAACTGATTAGATTGCAATAAATTATGTTTTGTCTCCAAACTTAAAAAAATTAATACCTGATATGAGAGTCAAAAGTTTGATATTCCAATGAGACATTTAAACCCAAATATAGCCTCAGTATAGCCTTATTTGTTTACATTTAAATCAACGAAATCGTGCATTAAATATATTAAACATATACAGCGCAAAGATGTCCAGATTTAAATCGTTCATTTTCATTAGAATCATACATTGTTGGTGCAGATTATAACAAAAATACAAATCATAAATAGTTGGTTGTCCCCTTTAAGAGTAGATCTGCAATTTCATATCTTTTATGAGATCTGCCATGCGTGTTATAATGAATGTCAATAAAACGAAATTCATAAGAAGTTGTTGTAGAAAAAATGTCATACCACAAAGAGGAAGACTTGTTAACTCGTTTCAGAGAAGCTGATGAAAAATCGAATGCGTTTTGGGCTACAACTGTTCCTGTAAGCCAGATTTTCTATAAGCTGTATACATGTTCTTTAATCTTCAAAACGAGGACAAAAATATCACATTTCTTTAACACTAAATCAAGCTTATCTGTAAAAAAATATATAATAAAAGAAAAAGAACAGAGAAAGTAATCTAGGCTTAAATTGATGTCTGAGTGAAGAAAATGCCTTACCTAATTACTTTTTTAAAAGTTTCCTGCACGTGCATGGTGTATCTAGAAAAAATAGAGCGCAGTTGCGGTTAATACACTTGGCCAATAGTGGATTTTCACGGAAGGTTCTCCGTATTTCCACCAGGTGGCTGAAACAGAATACTGCAATACTATTGGCTGAAAAAGTTCCCGCCCTTGACTGTGATTGGTTGAAGCAAAGTGCATCCTAGCAGCATTATTTTTAGTGCATTTTAATGTATATTTGACACTTTATCGTTTAGTTGAATTTTGTTGTTTTTCTGAGAAAGTTATATTTATGGAATCAGTTAGGTATGACCTACTGTCTCTGAAAAGCAAAATGAGTAATAAGAGGTGAAGAAAGATTTATGTCTTGCTGAATTCAGGGCTGTTCAGTGAAAGGACTCTATTCCTGGTTCGGGCTAGGTCCAAACTAGATGATACTTAATTAAATAAGGTGCATGGGACGCATTTGAAACCTGTTGTTAATGACATTACACTATCTATATATTAACAGTATATACACATGGCCAAATGTGCATGGCTTTTGCCCAATGATAATGAGGTGAAAACCATGCTTATCCAAACGCATAAACGCACGCGGCACATTTGGCCATTTACATGTTGGCAGCCATCTACAGCCAATTTCATAGACTTGGAAACTGACCTCATTGACTTGGAAGCTAAACTCCAGAAGACGTCATGTGAATCCAAGACTCCCATTGGTTAAGGCAGTCCCTCAACCAATGAGAGTCCTGCATTCAAGTGACGTCATCAGGAGTGTAGTTTCCAAGTCTATGTAATTTGAGCGTATTGACTTTCGTTGGATACTGTGGGGCCTACGGAACTTGCACTGAGCCTCTTACGAGTTTACGCTCATTCCGCGAAGTGCATATCAATTCTACTACCTCTTTGTCACATCGCTTTTTACATCAATATTCCGGTGTATCACAAGGATATCTACAGGAGGCACTTTTGTGGGGAGATCAAGTATCACCCTAAGTGATATAAGCTGAGATTCGTTCTCCAGCAGTAACGTGGCTGAATTATGTTCCATGATAATGGGGTCTTCCAGTGCACTGGGTTTGGTGAAAAAGTTCAGCCCATCTTTGGCAGCAATTTGGTCAACATAAGGTCGATAAGTGCTCCAACTGTTCCACCTCCATGCCAACTTAACGACACATTCTAACATTTAGCCCATATGGCAAATTAATTGACATTGATGAAAAAATAAACATCTTTTAAGAAGCCATTTTTGCTTCCAACAAGTTATTTAATTAGTTATGATAGAAGTTTATAATATTTTGAAATTTTTAGATTTTAGTATATTCCAACAAGGTTTATGAATTTTTGTCGATTTTGTGTTAGCAACTTAAGCACTTAAGAAATTATACTTAAATGAGATACTATACCCTTTACATTTATAATCTCTTGTCACATGCGGCATTTGAAATTATTCAAATTTCCTTTTTATCAGGGAAACTACATGCTTTTAGTTGTAATGTATGTATATGTTTTCTGTTGCCCATTATACATTATGCATAAGCATATTTATGAACCATTATCATATCCTTAATTGTTTTGTCATGTTGCCCAGATTGGCCAAAATGTTTTCACTGAATCAAAACTAACTACTCGGACTTATATAACGTATAATTTATTTCTTTTTTACACATCCAGTTTGGCTTCCTCGTTGCAACTCTGGCTTTTCAGATTCAGATCTATTTATTTTTAATTTGAGTTAAAACAACGAGCATTAAAATAACAACAATTTTACCTTAAGGCAGAGACCACAGTAAGAAAACTTGAGTTTTGCTACCGTGGGGCCACCTAGAGAGATTCTATTGCTTTGTATAAGGAAAGTGTAAAAAACTGTAAAAAACTGCTCCCATCTTGGTTTTGAATATTATCTTCCAATTGAGAAGATAAATACATCATCAATAAACATAGAGATTTAAAAACCAGATATAACAATTATCAATATAACATTCAGCAACATATGAGGTATTATGATGGCACTGCAGAAGTGAAAAAGAAAGCTGTTGTTTCATTATTCTCTGTTGAAGCCAGTTACTGGACAATACAATTTCCGATGTACAAAGAAAATGTGTTGACGTCATTGCTTACTGTGGTGAAATTAGTGCGTATCATGCAGCTGGCTCAGCATGGCATGTGAATTCAAGGATACAGGCATTATGCTCCAATTAGGGTTTGTTTACCTGATGTTTTAAGCTAATAGGGTGCAAATAACATGCATACAGATCACACGTGTGCTCCAGTTGAGGCTTTGGTGACAAGTGTGTGTGTGTATATATGCGTTTGACGTCTTGGCATTTAATTTTACATTTGAATATTAATGACATATGCGGTAATTTTCAAGCTAGAAATGTTGCTGATCTTAACCGCGTTATCAGATAATGAGCTTCAAATTAAAGCCGATATTGATGTGAGAAAAATTCTAAGATTTTTCCAGGTCTTCTCTGTTAATGATTATATAATTGGGACAAATTGCCTTTAAAAAAAGGTGGGAAGCTCTGTGAAATATAGACATCATGAAGAAATAGGAATTTGATTAGTCAAACAATTTCACAAACGTCTTACATATACAATATAATAATGAGTAAAATGGCTTGTAGTTATGCTTCACAGTATGGTGGCCGAACAGTTAATTTCTTCGTCTCATGGTTTCGTGGGGAGTAACTTTCATACCACGACAGTCCCGACTTTCGTACCACGACAGTCCAACCTTCACACCAAGACAGTCCCCATTTCGTATCACGAAAGTAAACCATTTTCGCGCCAGAAAAGTACCAACTTTCGTACCACGAACGTACCAACTTTCTCCTCAGGAAAGTACCGAAAAGTTACCGACTTGCTCCCGGTTTGAGCTAATTATCTCGGTAAATATCAAACGTACAGGGATTTAATGCAGATCCACGGATGCCTGGCAATGCCTTTTTGGGAGTTGTGAGTTTCAACTCTAATATCATATTTCTACAGCTTTTAAATTGTGTACAATCTTGAGTCGAAAACAATGAAAATGCAACTAATCTAGTTTGCATCGTTTTCAACTCAAGATTGTACCCAAACTAAAGACTAGAAATATGATATTATCATGATTAAGGGAGCAAGACATCACCCTCTAATAAGTTATTACCCAGTGTTCTAGATAAAATAGATCTATAGATATGGTCGCATTAACATAGGCTTCCATTAGTCACTGGTTTAATTAGCTTATAGTGCATTAGCGTTTGAGGAGGAGGAGGAGGAGGAGCGGGAGGAGGAGGAGGAAGAGGAGGAGCAGGAGGAGGAGGAGGAAGAGGAGGAGCAGGAGGAGGAGGAACAGGAGGAGGAGGAGGAGCAGGAGGAGGAGGAACAGGAGGAGGAGGAGCAGGAGGAGGAGCAGGAGGAGGAGGAACAGGAGGAGGAGGAGGAACAGGAGGAGGAGGAGGAACAGGAGGAGGAGGAGAAACAGGAGGAGGAGGAACAGGAGGAGGAGGAGCAGGAGGAGGAGGAACAGGAGGAGGAACAGGAGGAGGAGGAGCAGGAGGAGGACAGGAGGAGGAGGAGGAGCAGGAGGAGGAGGAGGAAGAGGAGGAGCAGGAGGAGGAGGAACAGGAGGAGGAACAGGAGGAGGAGGAGCAGGAGGAGGAGGAGAAACAGGAGGAGGAGGAACAGGAGGAGGAGGAGCAGGAGGAGGAGGAACAGGAGGAGGAACAGGAGGAGGAGGAGCAGGAGGAGGACAGGAGGAGGAGGAGGAGCAGGAGGAGGAGGAGGAAGAGGAGGAGCAGGAGGAGGAGGAACAGGAGGAGGAACAGGAGGAGGAGGAGCAGGAGGAGGAGGAGGAGCAGGAGGAGGAGACGGAGGAGGGGGAGGAGAGGAGGAGGAGGAGAGGAGGAGGAGGAGAGGAGGAGGAGGGAGGAACAGTGCAGCCACTTTTCCAAAGTTGTATACCTGCAGTTAATTGAATTAGCCTCGTTGTAGTGCGAAGATATAGTGAAAGTATTTCATGGAAGTGTTTCTTGGGGAGAAAGTACCTACTGTCCGGGGGCGAAACCTCCACTGTCGAGGGGCAGAGCTTCGCACCAGAAAATGCACTCCTGGGCCACCATAACACATTGTGTTGTCAGCCCCTTTGTAACATGTATATCACTGTGCTGTGTCGCGTTATAGCGTCCAATATCGTTCCTATTTTTGTTGCTTTGTAGGTTCAGAATAGTACGTAATTTACTATTCTTGACACACATCTACAGTTAGGCGTCATATGTGTAATATATACCAAGAGATGCCTTTCATTTCTCACATTGACTTTCTTTTTTTGTAAGGGGAGGGGGAAGACAAATGTGTAACATGGTGTGAATTCCTGGCCTTATCATATCATCATTACATCATCCTCTCAGTGCTGGTTATATGAGCAGCATTAAGAAAATGAATACATGAAAACAGTACATTTATACTTTTCGAGAGTGAATATTTTTTTCTCTGCATGAAGTAATAGTTACACCATATCTACTTTATTATTTTTATGTATCTCAATTTATGATTGAAATATAAATTCAGATTTTCTAAAGATCAATTTCCTAATTAAAGTATCTGATAAAATAAGCGAATGACGAAGATACTTGGTATGATGTATATATATAATGTGCATTTTCTAGGTGATATAACTTAATCAAAGGATTTTGGGGAAGGTTTAAAATCAAACTATATTTCTTAACCTTTTTTAAGTCTACCCAGAATGAGGTCTGTGAGATTATTTATAAAGCTGTACTGTAACCTACTAAGGGTGGGGGCCTAGCTCAGTGGTAGCACACTTGGCTTCCAACCGCTGGGTCCCGGGTTCGATTCCTGGTCGAGCCTAAGTTGGATGGCTGTTTCATCCTTTGTCTCATTGCCATGGTCCCTACCTGTCCTAATTAGCCCATCAGGTGCAGAAATACAGGACGTAAAGCCTTAATCCACCACCACTATAACCTACTAACTGTTAGATTTGAATCAAAAATAGTTCTTTGATTCAAGTACAGGTCATATACGCAAAAAAAGGCAGGGAACAAGTGTCAGATATTCTAGACATCAATTTTGCTTTGGTTTGCACAACATTTTACATGAAAATAGAGATGATATGAGATTTTGAATCCATAAACTAAGAACGTGTTGAAGTTGGGATGAATCTTGTGTGCTTTAGCACTTAAACTGCAATGTATTGATTGATCTACATCCCCTCTTTGTCATATATTTTCTACATCAATACTTGCATGTATCAAAAGCCAGGATGGGAAGTAGTCGTAGGAGTAGATCCAGTATCGCTCCGAGAGATACCCCTTGTGATATTTTCAGTGATTTCGTTGTCAATGTCTAGATCAGCTGTATAGATGTGGGTGCGCTAGCGAAATGTTATTTGTAGTGAACAATTTGCTTGTGCAACACTCAGTCATTGCATGAGAGAGATGATTATACGTCAAACTTGAGGTGCCTTGCACTGGGTGTCTACGCTGAGGTGAGTGAAAGATCCCATGTGTAAATGTGTAACCTGGTTAGGAAACCACAGTTAAAAACTAAAGATCATAAAAATCCAAAAATAAAAATTATTAAAGATTAAAGTGAGGTGAACTTAATAGAGAAAAACATGACATTTTGCACTTTGCCTGGCTTTTAATCTCTGAATCAACATGATTTACCCCCTGCTGCGTTGTCAAATAACTTGGCTACCAAAAATTAATAATCCTTATTGTTTTGCACAAGCGCTGTTAGGTAACAGACACTTTGTAATAGGTCACCTACTTGGATTACGATTTAAAGTTTTCTTCCAAGAATTCAGTCGATCACCATTTAGTTCTTTAAGTGGCATCCGCTCCTTGAGGTTTTTCAGTCATCGAATGACGGTGTGAAAACCAAATGCTGCTGAACTTGCTTTCGGCCTTCTCCACATTATCAATTAGACCAATGGGCCTTGATAGGAGTAAAGGCGTCGACAACATGAAGAAGATTGAAGAAGTTTGACTCCACTTTGCAGAAATGGAAGACGTGTGATGCCACTCTCATGTCATAATTACTCCATTCTGCCTTCTTCCTGAGCCATGATACAGCTTCCTACGAGCCCGCTATCCGTTCGCTCATTTTGTTTCATCAACTCAGTCATTCATTCATCGCAATCCTCACACTTCGTTACTGAGAAAATTAAATATAGAACTTGGAATATAGGGCTGAAGTAGAGGCTATCAGGGATGAAAAAGGGACTATTACAATAGCTTTACTATGTCCTTTAGATTCAATCCCTAAATCTGTATTATAATTAAAAGGCTTTCGCAGTGGTCGTTCTAAATGGGTATTGTCCAAAAAGTGGTTTTTCTTACCGTCTCGACAGACTTTGTAGTGGGCACTCTTAAAATGACTGCTTCTGCTAAATCACTGGATTCACAATTACTAGTAATTTTGCTATGTTTACACATGGATCAGATGAAAGTCATGAATTGAAAACATATGTAAAGGATAGGAAAATTAAGGTAATAAGTTAACTAAGAATTTGACTAAAACTTAACGTAAAAAGGAATTTTTCAGAAAGTAGTGAATAGAAACAAAATAGCATTGCAAAGTGTGAAAACCTGTAACCCCCAGTGTCCAACACAGGGCCCTGAACAATGCAAATCTAGCAGATTATACCCCAGTTGTATATCCAGCTCTCTCATGCTAAAGTGCAGAGGTTACTGCTTGTTCAATCAAACTGACTACACCGAGTCCCAGCAACCGCAACTGACAATGTAACGTATGCGAGTGTGGGCTCAAAGCAAGCAGTGAAATAGAGGGTGGGGAGGGGGCCACTAAATTAAAATTGCAAGTCTTGCCGCAATACCTTCTGGTCCACATTTAAATTTTCTGACCTTCCCTGGAATCAACAAATATTTGGGCAAACGGCAAACTTAGGGATTGGCCAGAGCTTCTTATAACAGCATGACATCACATGAACACTTCCATAAATCTCATGTGTGAAATGTAGTCAGTTTGATCGAATGCTCTATAATGAAAAACAGTAAACCATGTCGTGGTGCGCAATAGTAACACACTTGTCCTGTACACGGCCTCCACATAAAAGACACAGAAAGTATATCACTCACAACCTCAATTAAGTGTACTGCCATCGTTGCATCTAATGTGAACAACTTGAGCTGAGATGCAATCATAAAGTGGGTTGCATCTAATGTGAACAACCTGAGCTGAGATGTAATCATAAAGTGGGTTGCATCTAATGTGAACAACCTGAGCTGAGATGTAATCATAAAGTGGGTTGCATCTAATGTGAACAACCTGAGCTGAGATGTAATCATAAAGCATTTAATCAGACAAAAATTCTTGGTGTAAGCAATGAATATGTGGTTCCAGTTGAAAGGATCATGGTGATCAGGAGGGCGGGGGCCTAGCTCAGAGGTAGTGCTCTGGGCTTCCAACCGCTGGGACCCGGGTTCGATTCCTGGTCGAGCCTAAGTTGGATGGCTGTTTCATCCTTCGTCTCATTGCCATGGTCTCTGTCTGTCCTAATTAGCCCAACTGGTGCAGAAATACAGGACGTAAAGCCCTAATCCCACCCACCACCGTGGTTATCAGGAGTCCCCACCACATAAAGATCTAGATTGGTACCGGCGGCTTGACATGTTACACGATTTTTGTTTTACAGGCACCAATGCTCGGTCAGTCAGTGACCTATTGGGACAACGTTACAAAATGTAAAGGATGCATGGTCACCTGCCAAAACCTGAAGGTTTGAATGGCTACTATCAGATTTTATCTACACAATAACCTGCGTTGCCCTACAACCTTTTTGAACTTCTTAAAATGTAAGAAAAAGGTCATGTACTTTTTCTTGAGAGGAGGACTTGATTGAAATTTCTTATTTAATGCAATGAAATTCTTTTTAGTAATTTTTTTTTAGTAATTTTTCCTCCTAAGAACTACTGTCAGCCAAGGATATGCCCATTCTAAACAAATTGTGATCGACTGTGCACTGTTACATTGCGTGTCATATTAAAACTACCAAGCTTCTATGATTTAAGGCATTTTGTAATGCATAAAAGGAGACCGAAAGAAAATCCAGATTTCAAAGAAATAATAAATGACATTGAGATAGGAAAGATTGGAAAATAAATGAAATTGTGAAATGAGCATAGAAATCCATTATTCTTCTATGATAGGAAGAGATAGCGCTCTGTTGCATAATCTGAGCTCAGTGGCCTGAATATGAAAAGGAGGCTGGCACGTGCTGGCTGTTGTGATTGTAGTGAGGTCAGAACGAGGCTCCTCGTGTCAGGACAATCAAGGCGTGCGTCAATATGCACGACAAACAAATTTGTTGAGGCACAGCGTCTCCTTGAGGTACCTCATGTCACCTTTGTAAAGAAAGGTGGAATTTGGCAATAACAAAGCAGGTCTACTGCCCATGCTTCGTGTCCTTCAAGGGTGTTTGTCAAGAAGTCATTTCTCAAGAAAAGATCACGAAAGTTGACCATGTCACGATTTCTGTTTCACCTTCTGACAAAGACGGTTTTCGCTCACAGTTTCTGGCTTAAATACTGGAACTTTGCTCAAAGACGCAGAAGCTTGCAAGAATAGAAGTGCAATAGAAGTTCAACAACTTTTGATGTTTGTCTCACCTCATTTGAAGAGCAGGGTTCCTCACCTACAAATAACTCAGAAAAGGAAAGTAGGAACAATGAGTTAAAGGCACATTGAAATGATTGCAATATCGAAGATTGGAGAGCTGTTTGAATGCTTCTGGATGGTCTAAAAGGGGAAAATGCCAGTGCACCAATGAGACCTAAGCAGCTGCTAAGACAGCCATATAAAATCCAACTTTGCCAGTTCGTGATTGCTAATCTCACCCACGCACAGCCAATTACATTACAGATAAAAACTGGTGATTTGAATTTATTTAATAACTGAAAATGTAATGGTTATAAGCTGTATATATAGGAACTGCATGGCCAAATGTGCCACGTGCATTTCCATGAGAAGGATAAACGCATGGAAAACGCATGGTTTTTAACTAATTATAATGAGGCAAAAACCATGCATTTATCCAAACACATAGAAAACGCATGTGGCACATTTGGCCATGTTGATAAAGGAATTTACACTGTATCCATGTAACTGTCAATGATTAATTTATTCGAATGAATCAGTAATGATTGTTATGGCAAAAGAACTTGAATGTCGATGTGTATTTAGATTTTTTTTTTAAATCATCGAATTTTATCATATATATAGCACAACTATATTCAAAACATTCAATCGAGCTGCATATAAGACATGTAGCTCAATTAAAATTACACAATAGAATTAAAATACAAACAGATTATGCCAATATATATATGAAATTTAAATATTGTTTATGTACTAAATTTTCCCTAAACAGAAATGTTTATCCAATGTCTGTATCCATCGTGAAGCTACCATCCCCATGGCTTAAGATGACGCGATGTGATATTTTGTTATGATAATAAAACGATAACACCAATGTGTGTGTTTTATTATGCATTTCCTGCTATTTCCTTTCCTAGACAGCTATGTTGTTGATCTGACATAGATTCCATACAAGGAGGTTTGCCTGCCTCGGTGTCTCATTTCACAATCCAGATATGTACAAGAGATAACAGGGAGACACATATTCCCCACTGACTGAACACATGCTGTCCCTTTCTGCATCAATTGACACATCTAAACAACTCAATATGTACTGCCATGTAGCCAATATATGTCCCTCGGCTGGATTAATATCCACAGTTTTCTCCAAGGCACTGATATCAGTGATGTCTTCCGCTGCTGAACTATAATTTCTTCACTCCAAAGTCAAAATAACTGAACAAGGTACAGGAATTGCAATTTGTCATGATTGAATAAATAATTGATTGATTGATTGATTCATTCATTCATTTGTCGAGTAAACTCTAGAAAACACATTTATGAAGGTAATCTATGCCACGAAATGAGGAAAACCTAGCAATGAAAGGTGATATTGAGAATGACCGCAGCTCTAACTTTTGGTAAGACATAATGACATTGAAAAATATCAAAGCTTTCCACAATATAAAGAAATTTTGTTTAATATATGGGGCCATTTGATATACAACATTTTGTTATCTTATAACGATCAGCACTGCTACCTTCCTAAAGTGTTTTGTCCACATCCTGAACTTAGAATTCTTAAAAACTCCAAAGAATTAGCATCATCAATAGCATCACTAATTATCAACAAATATCAAAATAATGGAGAAGCCATTTGGTAAGATATTCAGCATTCAGCAGTAATGCTGGCCAAACACTCGGCTGGTGCAGGCTGGCATATGCTGTTGTGGCAGAAACTGGCTGGCATATGCTGTTGTGGCAGAAACTGGCTGGCCTATGCTGTTGTGGCAGAAACTGGCTGGCATATGCTGTTGTGGCAGAAACTGGCTGGCATATGCTGTTATGGTTGAAACTGGCTGGCACATGCTGTTGTTGCAGAAACTGGCTGGCATATGCTGTTGTGGCAGAATATGGCTGGCATATGCTGTTGTGGCAGAAACTGGCTGGCATATGCTGTTGTGGTTGAAACTGGCTGGCATTTGCTGTTGTGGCAGAAACTGGCTGGCCTATGCTGTTGTGGCAGAATATGGCTGGCATATGCTGTTGTGGCAGAAACTGGCTGGCATATGCTGTTGTTGCAGAAACTGGCTGGCATATGCTGTTGTGGCAGAATATGGCTGGCATATGCTGTTGTGGCAGAAACTGGCTGGCATATGCTGTTGTTGCAAAAACTGGCTGGCATATGCTGTTGTGGCAGAATATGGCTGGCATATGCTGTTGTGGCAGAAACTGGCTGGCCTATGCTGTTGTGGCAGAATATGGCTGGCGTATGCTGTTGTGGCAGAAACTGGCTGGCATATGATGTTGTGGTTGAAACTGGCTGGCATATGCTGTTGTGGCAGAAACTGGCTGGCATATGCTGTTGTGGCAGAATATGGCTGGCATATGCTGTTGTGGCAGAAACTGGCTGGCATATGCTGTTGTGGCAGAAACAGGCTGGCAAATGCTGTTGTGGCAGAAACTGGCTGGCGTATGCTGTTGTGGCAGAAACTGGCTGGCATATGCTGTTGTGGCAGAAACTGGCTGGCATATGCTGTTGTGGCAGAAACTGGCTGGTATATGCTGTTGTGGCAGAAACTGTCTGGCATATGCTGTTGTGGCAGAAACTGTCTGGCATATGCTGTTGTGGTCGAAACTGACTGGCATATGCTGTTGTGGCAAAAAAACTGGCTGGCATATGCTGTTGTGGCAGAAACTTGCTGGCATATGCTGTTGTGGCAGAAACTGTCTGGCATATGCTGTTGTGGTCGAAACTGACTGGCATATGCTGTTGTGGCAAAAAAACTGGCTGGCATATGCTGTTGTGGCAGAAACTTGCTGGCATATGCTGTTGTGGTTGAAACTGGCTGGCATATGCTGTTGTGGCAGAAACTTGCTGGCATATGCTGTTGTGGTTGAAACTGGCTGGCATATGCTGTTGTGGCAGAAACTTGCTGGCATATGCTGTTGTGGTTGAAACTGGCTGGCATATGCTGTTGTGGCAGAAACTGGCTTGCATATGCTGTTGTGGTTGAAACACCTCACCAGACATGTGAACTCATAGATGCAATAATTAGTATTGTTTACCTGATATGCATGTGGTAAACCGGAGGTGAGACACACATGCAAATAGCGGCCAGGATGTCAAGGTCATGGGAAGGACAACCATGTGTAACCTTGACTATTTAACCTTGGATGAACTAGTTCTTCCACGATTTAACACACAGCCTTGCTTGAATTATATTCTTATCGTTTGCCGAAGAACATCTTGATAATAAGAAACTATTCCTCAGTCTGAAGCATTTATGTCTGAAACATTTCTATCTTTGTGTTGGGGAAATCTGAGTAGTTGTACCAGGTTAACACAAATCAAATAAAAGTAGTATATGGTGACTTGTGAAGAAGGTAAGATTTGAAATAGGAATCTACTTAGTATTGTATAATTAATTTTGGTCACTAATAACAGTTCTGATTTATTTGTTAGTTGGTATTTACACTGGAAATGTGTGAAAATACCTCTGCTGCTCATAAATATATCAAGACAGACAGACAGACAGACAGACAAAGACATTTATTTACACAAAGAGACACACATTTCATATACAGACATTGTTTGAAACATACATAGACAAATAGACAAATAAACGAGTAAAGACATTTTTAAAATTTTTTTTTTCTGTGTGGGAGGCCTCTCTCTAAGTTCTTAAGACCGCTATCGAGAGGCCACCCAGGCATTTAAATGTAGGCTGAAATCTCCTGAGTCACCGATTACAATTTATCAAGTTAATAAAATATTTTAAGAATAATAATAGTAACAATAATGATAATAGAAATGACTGGACAGAAACATTGATGAACAAAATACTAAATGAAATTCACATGCTATTGTTATGAGCATTTTCTATTCAGAACCTGATTGAATGAAATTCACATGCCATGTTGAAGTTACTGAAATGAAATTCACATGCTACTTTTACAAGCATTTTCTGTGCAGTGAATGACTTGCTTCATCACCTCCGAGTGATCAACATACCATATTAGAGGAATAAAAAGTACACTGGATATCTTAGAACCCTATCCAATAAGATGAACTGCAGAAAATTAGTCATTAAAATTCACAAAAGGGATATAATGAGTGCAACACAGGCATTTATGAAGCAAAGCTCACCCTGAAGAGGACTGACAAATGTAACAATTTCTTATTAAACAATTTTCTTAATAATTGTTTAGATAGTCATTCTTGATATATTTTGCAAATCCAGAGAGACTGTGGGTGTAAATTTTGTTTATGATAAGCGGAATACTATTATTATAAGCCATGGGAATTATATAATGAATGCCATGTTTGGCAAATTCATGCCTAACTCGGGGAATATGGAATGCATTGGCAGATCTGGTGTTGTGTCGATTAATGTTTCTATTTTTTACAAATATGTTGTCTTGAAAGTAAGCGGTTACCAATTTGTTCTCTAATTTGTAACGAAATTATTTGGAGCCAAAACTAGATAACTAAAGATATTTACAAACATGACAGATATTTTTTGTTGTCGATTCTCTCATCCAACATGATGTACATTATTTCATTTTTTCACGACTTTCAGATTTATTTGGATGTATATTCGGTGGCTCTGAGAATGCTTCATCCACAAATGAAGTTAATTCGTATTCATTTGATGAATAACAATACTTAATCATATGGATATAAGCATACAAAAGATGGATTGTGAACGATAGAGTATGATTTCCAAAATTAAATATGCATGAAAGTCTTATCTTTTGTATGATTATGTATGATTATGTCACATTTCCATGCCAATTCATCACGTACATTTGCGAATAGGTTGCCAAAAGCATTTAACCTACAGGATAATAGATAATCTTCCAAACGCTGCCTGTTAACAGACAGTATGGATGCAAATGTACCCATAAATATGAATTAAATGACAAATGCCTGAGTGTCATGAATTTTAAGAATGTATCATGGGAATTAAGGCATTAAAATCTGCACTTTGGTATGCCCCTGTATATAATAAACCATGTATTGTATTAGTATACAAAGAGATGATTAAAGATGATATATATATATAATTGTTACCAAACTTGCCCGCGGGATGCCCACGACTGAGGGGGCGGAGTGGTGGAAGATAGATAGATAGATAGATAGAGATAGATAGATGGCTAGATAGATTTATTTTGCCAAGCACATAATAAATTGATGAATGTAACATATTATACATCATAATTCATATCGGCAAGGATACCTTGTAACTGAGCAGTAGTGGTGAGCACCCTTTGGGTTGATGTTTGTGATCTTGGAAATACTTTGTATTTAGTATTGATATGGATGAATAGTGGATTTTCACGGAAGGTTCTCTGTGTTTCCACCAGGTGGCTAAAACTGAATACTGCAATTATATTGGCTGAAAAAGTTCCCGCCCTTGACTGTGATTGGCTGAAGCAAAGTGCATCCAAGCAGCGGTATTTTTAGTGCATTTTAATGTATATTTGACACTTTATCATTAAGTTGACTTTTGTTATTTTTCTGAGAAAGTTATATTTATGGAATCAGTTAGTTATTACCTACTGTGTCTGAAAAGCAAAATGAGTAATAAGAGGAGAGGAAAGACTTATGTCTTGCTGAATTCAGGGCTGTTCAGTGAAAAGACTCTATTTCACAAAGTGTTTATGTTGCCTTATCGTTAAACCATTTCATCTGCTTCTTTATTCTCACCTACAATGGATAGCTTTATGGCAAAATGCTTATAGTTTCTCGACATGAAGGTGAAAAAAAGAAAACCATTGATATAATAATACAAACAAGTAGTGAATGCAATTCAGTGAATATGTAGAAGTTAAAACCCATGATATATAGATAGATATTGGAAGTGCAGATCTCTAACGCAAGTTTTTGCCGCTATCAAGGGTTGATTGATGAGGTGAGAGAGAGGAGGAGTCCACCCATGTCACACATTTACCCCATGGGTGGGATCTTTCACTTGCCTCCGCATAGACACTAAGTGCAAGGACCGCCAATTTAACGTCTCCTCCGAACGACATCCAGCTGCTTGGATGATGCTCATGAAAGTTTGCCCGGGCCTGGGATTGAACCCGGGTCCTTCTGTTCAGAGGAGCGGGCAAGCGTCTTGCCACCGGGTCACCCAGTGATTTGCAAACTGTTGAAAACTTGCATCGTAATAACATGACACGGAGAAACATGAGTTTGCATAGATAGGTTGTGCAAATATGCTAAATCTGGCACCAATGGGTTGTCGTGAATGCGTTAGCACCATTGTAATGTACTTTGAACTGAGATTATAATCAATGAAAACAAAGGATTCGATGGCTTTTGTTTGTTCTATTGACTACACATTCTGGCATCCTTCCGAATACATGCCCTAGATTCTATGTGTAGTGAAACTACAGCAAAATTGCAAATATTGTCATGGTAAACATGCAGTCCAAGAATTGCTTCAATAAATGATGGCGTTTGCATTATTCAGACATGTCAGATATTTCACCATTTGTTATGCAAATTTATTGAGTGTAATTTTCATAGACGGTCATGCTTTCCTTGTGTGTAAATGCGCGTTGGTGACACCTCTCAGTTCCGCCCATCGAACAAATGTTACCGCAATGTTAGGAAACTAACGTTTAATCAATGTCAGTAATATTCATGAATTTTCCATGAGATTAAGCATTATTTTCTACATTCCAGATTTCGGCCTGACAACAATACTTCAACAGGAAATTGTCAAGGTCAGTCACAAATATGTTGTATCTTAACTATTGTATACTTTTTAAATTTTATTGATTGAAATTCTTTTATTTTAGTCACATAGAGTTATTAACATTAAACACAAAAACAACAGGTATGTCAATTGTAACTCCCCAGCCCACTCGGGCTTACAAGTGACATTAAACCGCATAATTTCATTAGGCGCTAATATGATAATTAAAAAAAATAAAAATAAAAACATTGAATAACATTAAATTTGAACCAATGTATAAAAAAATTATTAAAAGCTATGTAGGCGTTGACACCTTTTTTTTCTTTGGGGATACACAAAGAAGGAAATTTAGAGGAAAAAGCTGCCACAAAGAGCTACAAGCCCTTGATTGTTAATAGTTGTTCAATTGTTTCCTTACTTGAAAATAATTGTGTTTTGGCTAGTCAAAGACATATCAGCCGAGCACTGAGTCATGCTGACAGTGAGCGACTGAGACTAGGCTCATAGGCTACCCGTAAATTAACACTGTCTAGAGCTAATTAATGCCACCATGTGAAAAAAGTGACTATTTAATGGAGTCTGCAATGTTACTCAATACGTTGTTGATCCTGATCAAGGTGCACTCACTTTGTTAGATTCAAGTGTTTGGTAGCATTGCTTAGTTCCAGCTTAAGTTAGGTGACATGATTTTGTTCATTGGTCAGGTGACATGATTTTGTTCATTGGTCAGGTGACATGATTTTGTTCATTGGTCAGGTGACACGATTTTGTTCATTGGTCAGGTGACATGATTTTGTTCATTGGTCAGGTGACATGATTTTGTTCATTGGTCAGGTGACATGATTTTGTTCATTGGTCAGGTGACATGATTTTGTTCATTGGTCAGGTGACATGATTTTGTTCATTGGTCCAAGGTCTACTTAAATAAAACCAAGCCTTAATGCACATTACATATATCTCTAATAGGACTCGCCTTATTATTGTAAAAACTAAAATATTGCACTGAATGATCTCTGCACACAGTGCACAGCCATTCTTTCTGGCATTCCTGACGTCACAAGCTACTTATTGTTACACAATGGAATGACACCAGCAAACAATGGATGATGATACCACAAGCTACCAAATATCAGTTTGAGCATATTATGCATATTATGAGGAAGTTAGCAAAATTATTAATTAGAGTTCAATAAGTGCATTTTTAGTTCTTGCATATTTATTGCATATTTATTGTTATTATTCTTATAAGTTGGTAGGATAGATAAAAATTGTGCAATAAAATGAAAATGTCAAATGGCTTTGAATAGTCAAGTTCATTCAAGACTCAAGACTCAAGAATATTTTATTTTGACCATACATTTACAAAAAATGAATCTGTCTGGTACAACTATATATAAATTATTGTATACTATATGGTCAAGGAGGCAGTGACTAAGTTGTGGTAACAACGCTATCATCATGCCCCCTTGTGGTTCTGTGTATCAGTTATATTGCTATGGATTTATAATTTAATCAGTACATGGTAAAAAACATAATAATAATAAACTAATTCTCAAGGCTTACAAAATTAGAGATAGAGAAGAAAAGAGAACATTTTTTATGATGATATATGATGATGAGCAATATAGAATGGCTGAATTATGAATGTGTGGGCATATAAAGATATTTTCAATTTAATTAAGATCTTCTGATGCAAATATAGGACAAATCTCGGAAAAGGGTATTGACCTCGTATCTTAAAAAACATTCTGTTTCCGGTGTTCATCTTTGTACATACACAAGCCCAGTCTTACCTTTGGGCTGATGTAACCTGATGACTTAGTCATTGCTAGTTACTTCATTACCTGCTGGCAGTGCTTTAGGGTGTAACTCAAGGAGTGCAGATTGTCCCAGATCTTAAAGAAATCTTGGAATGTCAGAGTTTGTTATTTTCAAGGTGTGAACAAACAGATAGATGGATAGACAGATAGATGGAGATAGATAAATAGATAGATAGATAGTTGGAGAGATGGATGGATTGATTGACTGATTGATGAAATGTATTTTACCATATATAAGAAATTATAAGAGATGACAAAACGTATGAGCACTGAGCATTCACACAAGCTTGAACTGCAGAAAATAAAACATATTAATTTTGATATTGTGAACCAGAATTCACCACTTTTAAGGAACAGCATCAGCGCTTAATTGTCTGACCTTGACAACTCAAAAGCAATTTATTCCGGGTCATTTGAAATCTTCAGGGCCATGTTATGGTAATTACATTTGTGTTAACCTAGTAATCACAATGAGTTTACACGGTGGAGAGCCTCATTTAGCCCGGTAACAACCATTTAGGTCCGTTTTGATCACAACAACTTAGGCCTATAGAGTAATAGTCAATGGACACACTAAAAGGTCACCCATATTGGGAAATGAAGTCACATAGGAAGACCACATGAGTCCCTAATCTGTTTTGACAGATCAGACAAGATGCCCTCAGAGTCTGATCTGCCAAAACAGATCTGGAACGAGATTAGGTTACACTTTATTCCCCGATTAATTTCAGCCACTTGGAACTTAGATTTTTAAAATCGGATTAAAATTGATGGAGTTATCGAATAAGACGTAAATAAAGGTAGGCTTTATTTTGAATGGGAACTAGACTGAATGAAGCGACAATGGTGTCATTTTATGGTCCAATTTTCACAATTTAAGCGTATTGTGTATCTAAATTCAAGACGTTGCTATTTCCAAATAAGGACGAAACGCGTACCGCAGTAAAAAAAGCCGGCGCGACTACAGGTGATGAAACAGATTGATACCAACCTAATATTGGCCGGCTTTTTTTACTGCCGTACGCGTTTCGTCCTTATTTGGAAATAGCAACGTCTTGAGTTTCCTTATTTGGGCATTACACGAACATGATTCTGTGTGGTATGAAAGGCAGATCACCCAGCCCATACCATTCGATATTTAAGGTGATAAAGCTGCAATTGGGGAATAAAACACAACACCAATCAATATCTTTTTTTGCATTTCTTTTTGCATTTCATAACATGTGAGGTTTTAGCTGCATTATATATATACCATATCCAGCAAAATTGAGTACAATCCCATTTAAACTTGTTCTCAGTAATAACATTGAATAAATTTTTATTGGTTTTGTTGTAATCTGTAAAGAAAAGAACTTACTTTACGTTGTTTGATATAAACGAAATCAAATGCCTGGGAAGTTTATATTGCCTCGGCTCATCAAACACTTCAATAAAGAAGACATAATACTGCCTGGAACAATGCATTCAGCAGCAGGAATCACAACATTATGACTTGCTATGTCCCCTTCTTCACATTCACTGTGTATAGTGAATTACTTTGGGGACGAGGGATTGCAATTTGCAGCCAAAGTACAATCCCCAGGCCTGAAAGCAATCGTGTCTTATGGAATTTTTGCAATCAACTAATGAGTTTATCATTCTTATCTTTGTCACAAATCTCATAACCAACTTATTCCAGCCAATATCTTACTGCTGTATGGTCCTTTAGTCATGCAAGCGTGGGCCATTCCCATATGGCCGTCTCCTCTCTATTAGCTTCTCTGATTTATCCAATGTATGTGACCAATTTGGGAGCTTGCATTATCTCATCTCTGGGTGAAAAATTATCAGGTTTGTCCCTGCAGTATTTGTCAGACTGGATTGCTTGTTGTGGCTCTCAGTGTTGTTTTCTTGGACACACACTAGGTCAGATACTTATTACATCAACTGATTGGTTGTACATGAGCCCCTTAGACCTAAAATGTATATGTAAACTGTTCACAGTAAAACTCTGTTAGACATATTGAATTATCTTGTTGAAGGTAATCAATACTATTCAATTGGAGTGCAGTGACCCAAAGAACAAGTTTCAAAGTATTTGACAACAGTGAGTACACCCCAAGGAAAATCTGACTGTCTGTTCAATGGTAACAACTTATAGTAATTATGTTTAACTGTGTTTAATGTCCTACATACAAGCAATATTGGATTTTCACGGAAGGTTCTCTATATTTCCACCAGGTGGCTATCACAGAATACTGCAATTCTATTGGCTGAAAAAGTTCCTGCCCTTGGCTGTGATTGGCTGAAGCAAAGTGCATCCAAGCAGCAGTATTTTTAGTGCATTTTAATGTATATTTGACACCTTATCATTCAGTTGATATTTTCTATTTTTCTGAGAAAGTTTTATTTATTGAATAAGTCAGTGATTTTCTTCTATGTCTGAAAAGCAAAATGAGTAATAAGACGAGAGGAAAGACTTCTGTCTTGCTGAATTCAGGGCTGCTCAGTGAAAAGACTCTACTGTCTAGTCGATACTTATTTGGCTGGAAACTACCTCAGCCATCAGACTAAACGATTAATTTCAACTAGAAATTGATTTGGTTCTGAACCTGTGCCACAGTATTTTACAGCCAAATGCAGTTGGATACCAATATCTTAGACTTGGCAGCTAAACTCCAGAGGACGACTTGTGTCCAGGTCTCTCATTGGTTAAAGTAATCCTTCAGCCAAGGAGAGTCCTATCCTATCCTTGGTATAGGTTGTGAGAAGTTAGCAAATTGTGTGTTATACAGTTGGCCAGACATTATCGAGCTTATTTTTGTGGACATATTAATTGTACCAAGCTGTGACATTGACATGACGTCATCTGGAGTTCAGCTTCCAAGTCTATATGGGTGGGGGCCTAGCTCAGTGGTAGTGCGCTGGGCTTCCAACCACTGGGTCCCGGGTTCAACTCCCGGTTGAGCCTAAGTTGGATGGCTGTTTCATCCTTTGTCTCATTGCCATGGTCCCTACCTGTCCTAATTAGCCCATCAGGTGCAAAAAATACAGGACGTAAAGCCCTAATCCACCCACCCACCTTCCAAGTCTATGAGACTGGTTTCCAACTCTATGAATTTGGCTGCAAGTGAAAGACCAGCTAAGTGATAGCATGCTTTCAAACGCTGGGTCCAAGGTAGGGTGGCTGGTTGGGCATAACTTGGGTCAGCTGTTCCATCCTATGCCTTATTGCAATGGCATCTTCCTGTCTTAATTAGCCCTCATTATTTATGATGGAATAACACAGGACCAAAAAACCTCATTCCATATACCCCATTATGGTTAACACAATAATCTGTTAATCATATAGCAATATTAGCCACTCCTTTCTAGCGTCATTTATGTGGCAGCAAGCGCCCTCTGATGCATTTTCCTGAAGGTAGCAATAGCCCCAGCATTCAGTTTAGATCCTATTATATTCTTAATTGCTTAATTTTATTAGGTAATTCAGTCACACTAAATTTCCATTGTCTGAGTGGTATTCTACTGAGTCACATAAAATGATTATCCACATAGAACTTCATTGTAGATTCGATAAACAAACAAGAAGTCTTCTAATCTCCTTTGCATGAAATCAATATCATGCAAAACATCTTTTCCTGCAGAACCTAAATAGAAAGTAGAAGAACATGAGCTGTCCCATCCCAAGCTAATGTTTTCCATATTCAACAGCTTTATGAGATTATTCTCTGAAGAAATAAATGAAATTTACTCATGTTGCTATGTAGATTGCATCATAAAAGTCAGTCCATTATCAAGGACTGTGAATATAGTAGCAAAAAAGGGGAAGACGAAAAACAATCTAACGCAGAAGGAGTTTATATGAATACAGCAGTGACTTTAATTGAACCTTCAATGGTTCAAGCAATCCAAAGTGGTCTGCGAAGTTAATGGTGAGGTGATCTATAGGGATGGTCAGATCTTGTATGACCTTGTACCCGGATGTAACATTCAATACAGGATGTCACCAATGCACAATACTAGATGACGTCATGAATAATTGGACTGTGGTGATGTCATGTATTGTATTGGTACTTCCGGACTACATGGCCAATTGTGGCACGTGCGTTTTCCATGAGTTTAAATAAACGCATGGAAAATGCATGGTTTTTGCCTCATTATAATTAGCTAAAAACCATGCGTTTTCCATGCGTTTATCCTTCTCATGGAAAACGCACGTGGCACATTTGGCCATGTAGTGAACATGTCGAGAGCTAGTTTTTTTTAATGAAATTCCTCACAAAATTAGATTTAGTTTAGTGACAAATTACCTCCTCATTCTGGTCCTTTGGTTTTCTCGCTTACATATAAAACATCACTAAGCTTTTTGCTGACTTCAGGACCAGAAGAAATTTGCAATATTCAATTGTTTATTTGGTCAAATAACTGTCAGTCTAAGTTGTACTTTAGGACAATACACACCAAGCCCTTATTCTGGCAATGATAGGACTATTGTTTTATCATATAGTACATGTTCATCTAACCATGGGAATTACCATATATAGAGGGATCACATATGCTGTTACATTTTTCATTTAGGTACCAGTAAAAATGTAAGACTGTTTTATGCAGATACAAATGGAACTGTATGCATCCTTGATATTGCCTATAAATATATATATGATATAATGTAATATCTGTAATGTGTCATAAGAGGATTGGGTATGCACTTCACCCCCTCCTAATTGCACCTGTAGCCATGCATTTTCTATGCAAATGAGCACTATTCTTAGAGGTCATTAAGTTTACGAGGGCTGTTGTACCATGGTAACAGCTCATTTAAATGTCATTAGGGCCTGTCAATCAAATTCCTGAAGATGTTCATAATTCTACATATAATTCATAATATCTCTACTTGTACACCAAATATAATTTAGAGAGTGGCATAATTCGTTTCTGCATAAATTGTTGAATCTGCAGATACCAAATTCATATGGCTTTATTGCATTGTGTGCTGTTGATAGTGAGAAATATTCAGAGATGTTTCCTCTTTGAGGGGCTGGAATCAAATGAGGCCTCTGAGCTGGTATCCCCTTTTATAGTTGTGGCTCGGTCTTTAACAGCGGCAGAAATACAGGGCATAAAGCAGCCCTGATCCACTCACCACCCAAATTGGTCAATGTCATATAGAGCTAGAACAAATGCAGACTTTATCCATCTACAACCTTTGATGAAAATAGTTAGGCAGACGTATCATCAAGGAAAATGGGGATGGACCAAAACTGATGACATGCTTAGAATGCATGGATTATACTTAACTATGGATGGGTGGTTTTATTTTGCATAGCTCTTGAATTAACTACTTAGCTTAAAGCTCTGAAGACTTGGCTCCCTGGAAATTGCTTTGATTATGCATGGCACCAGTGCATATTTCATGAAAGGTCAAAGTCAGTTTACGTCAGGTGGTCACCATATGGCTCAAAAGGCTAAGGGATTAGACCTACACAAAGGTTTTTTTATTAATTTAAAACTAAAACATGATATAAGATACTAGGTTTGATATTTTAGTGTTGTGTTGTCAGGTTTGGTAGACTATTCGTTAAAGGGGAGTACACGCCTAACCAGTATCACCCAAATAATATATAATAATTGAAAGTAGGATCCAAAAATCATTTCCAAATGTTTTTCAGGCATTTTTTATCACCAAAAGCTGGAGCAGCACAAAATGGACAGAAATGTTACTAACAAGTCGAACCCCAACTTTCTAAACCATAAAAACCCCCTCTGTGTACTATATTAACTTAAAAGTTCTTATCTTTCAAATAATATTTTTCGCCATCTTGTCAATGGAGAATATAGCAAATTTCTGGTTAATATGTGGTTCCAAAACAAGTCTTAGTATTTTTAGAGCTGAAGATAAATTGACAATTGAACAAACTGTAAAACAGCTTTATCAAAGTGTACTCACTGCTGTTTTAGATACCTGAGATGATTGGAGCAATACATTGGGCAAGAACTTACACTGATAGTATCAATTAACGTTTCTAAAATTGACATGATGGATGAAATGGACTGTCTCCTTCTGAATACCCTCATTGTAAATGATCATTTCTTTCTGATTTCTAGGCACCACTTTTCCTTTTCATTAAACTTTGATATATTCCTGTCAATTTTGTAATTAATAAACATACCATCTGCAGCCAATCAACTCTTTAGTCATCACTTTTAAATGTTATCTATTAAGCTAGATAAGTCACGCAGTCATTCTCATTTAGATAATATCCACAGGAGGCATCTCTGCAATTTTCCCTCTTCATGATAATCCCCAAGGATACATTATATTTGGTATGAATACACTAATCTACAATATAAAATCAGCAATCTATATGAAATCTCACGACAAGCAAATATAAAGAGAGATAGAAAAATATGCAAAATAAAAAAAATATATGTTCGAGTGAATTTTATGGACAGACAGACAGACACAGCTGGACAGGCAGACAAATAACAGACAGACAAATAACTTTTATTTCATTCAGATAAATCAATGTTTGACATACATTGTATATTAAAAGATATATGAATAAGGAGATTCCCCAAAGACAAAAAACGTCGTCACCTGGGAGCCACCTGGTAGACATATAATTATTTGTCAAACTGACAAAAATAAAATCAAATTTCGTTTGTTTGCCATGCTACTGCAACTCATGGAGTCCTTAACAACAACCTTTGTTATAGTACTGTAACTCATGGAGTATTTTACAACAGCCTTTGAGTTATGGCCAAGAAACTATTTACTAGGCAAAAAGATCATTTGATGTGGCAATCCAATTCTACAGTAATCCTCCCAAAAGTATCCGACAGAGACAAATAATTGGATATGAGGTTCATAGTGCGGAAAGTACATTTTGAACTCATCAATGCACCCGGAGTTAATACCATATTGAAGTCTGTCATGATTACCCTTCAGTAGCTATCCGAACCCTTGCTACTGAAAGTCAACACCCTGGTATATATAAAGCACTTGCTATGTCTTGATCCTATGACTCTTAATCACCCGTTTTGAAATGTTGGATTCTTATACAGGGTGTGAAATTTGAACCATGAATAATATTAAAGGATGAAGCATGGTTCAAATTGACGCACTTACAGGGTGAATGAAACAAATCATGCGATTTGGTTGACATGCCACTCCTGGAACCCTTACCCACTGAAAGCTAAAACCTTGATATAACCCTGGGTGCTTTTGATACCCTGACCTAATGACTCTTAACCACTCTGTATTGGCATTTTGAATCTATAACAAGATCTGAAATGTGGCTCAAAGAGTTTACGAAATATGGTTTCAACTCATGCACCTACAGTTAACTAGTCCCACAGAAGCTGATCATCCAGCAACTCCCAAAACTCTCACCCACTAAAAGCTAAAACCTTGATATAACCCAAGTGTTTTGATACCCTGACCTAGTGACTCTTAATCACCCTTCATTGACATTGTGTATTCCCATGGTGTCCTCCTGTCGGAACAGAGTGAGTCCAAAAGGTCAGTCACTCATCCATGCAACCGCAACTAAACATAAATAGGGGTCTTCACTTGCCAGGGCCTACAGGGACATCATTGTGTCATGGGACAGGGACCAACAACATCTTTCCAGTCGCAGTAGACACTGACTTGCTAGGACCTACAGGAACATCATGATGTATGGGGCAGGAACCAACAACAATTAATCTTTCCCATATTAAATGGCAGTAGTCCTTATGTGTGTGTGTGTGTGTGATTAGGGCTTTACGTCCTGTATTTCTGCAGCAGTTGGGCTAATTAGGACAGGCAGAGACCATGGCAATGAGACGAAGGATGAAACAGCCATCCAACTTAGGCTCGACCCGGAGTCGAACCCGGGACCCAGCGGTTGGAAGCCCAGAGCGCTACCTCTGAGCTAGGCCCCCGCCCTCCAGTAGTCCTTATGACAGATGTTTGCACAAAAAGGTTGAAGTCTGTTTAGATATCTACCGACAAAATGCTAATAACCATATGCAGAGACACAATGCAGTATATTTGGCCAAATATTAGGAAAGGCTACTAAATTGTATGGTGTTTGTTGGGCGCATCTTGCTAAATGGCTTTGGGAATAATGCTGTGTGAATTATACATCAAACACCTGGATAATGGGATCTTGATTAATATTCTTGATTCATAAGCATATTTACTATGGTGGACTGAGCCATATATGTAACACAACATAATTACCCCATATCAATAAAACAACATGATCCTTCTACATGAGCTGTGACTGGTGGGGGCCTAGCTCAGTGGTAGCGCACTAGGCTTCCAACCACTGGGTTCAATTCCTGGTCAAGCCTATGTTGGATGGCTGTTTCATCCTTTGTCTCATTGCTATGGTCCCTACCTGTCCTAATTAGCCCATCAGGTGCAGAAATACAGGACGTAAAGCCCTAATCCACCACCACCACCACATGAGCTGTGACTGATAGAGTATTTTGACTGAGCAGCCCTGAATTCAGCAAGACATAAATCTTTCCTCTCCTCTTATTACTCATTTTGTTTTTCAGACATAGTAGGTCATACCTAACTGATTCCATAAATAAAATATTCTCTGGGAAAAAGATGTCAAACATGCATTAAAATGCACTAAAAATACTGCAACCAGGATGCACTTCGCTTCAGCCAATCAGAGTCAAGGGCGGGAGCTTTTTCAGCCAATAGAATTGCAGTATTCTGTCGTAGCCACCTGGTGGAAATACAGAGAACCCGCCGTGAAAATCCACTATTTGCTTTCTTTGTGTGCATGCTGAAAATATTGGCATGATTATAATAATATCAAAATGAATGTCCACCCATTTTCTATTAATATCCTTTTATGCCAGGCATCGAAGACCATAGAATAGTCACATCCCAGCTGTTTTACTGATTGAATAAGAGGATTTTCAACTACTTGATAAAGTTTCAGAAAATCGTAATTTTGACAGACAGTGCAGCTTTAAAGTCATCTATCTTTCAAACGATAATTGTATTCTTCCTCTTCACCTCATTCAGGCCATGTGTCACTGTATTTCTCAGGGAAACAATAAATGTATAAATCTAGCATTAGATCAGAACTATTGTTGACAGTTAGCGATTTATACGAAATGGCTCATACCTCATTATTCACATTCTTATACGTCGGCCTAAATGACAAAGCGCTGTGTGCTTCGGGTAGTT
This sequence comes from Alitta virens, assembly GCA_932294295.1. NCBI lineage: Eukaryota > Metazoa > Annelida > Polychaeta > Phyllodocida > Nereididae > Alitta > Alitta virens. The sequence continues at coordinate 1,448,874 of OW028579.1, read as the reverse complement.
AGACCTAAATACACTACTGATGAGGGGGTAATTACCTGTGGTTATGCAATTTGGTGGGGGAACTTCCGGGTGAGAACAACGTCAAAGTTGTAATTTGGACAGACTGTTGTGACAGTCCCTATTTTCGAAATAAGCAAAAGGTTGCCTTCGCCATTCGTGAAATGTGTAGAAACCTTTGTGAAGTCTGCTAAAGCCTTGTCGTGATATTACGAGCAGTCTAAAATGGACAGAACTGACGTGTATGAATGACTAAGCTCCTTTATATATATTACTTTTCTATATTGTGCAATAGAATAAATGACTTAAATATGTAATCCAACTTTCTCCCTGACAAGTGGTGGGTGGGTGGATTAGGGCTTTACGTCTTGTATTTCTGCACCTGATGGGCTAATTAGGACAAGCAGGGACCATGGCAATGAGATAAAGGATGAAACAGCCATCCAACTTAGGCTCGATCGGGAATTGAACCTGGGACTCAGTGCTTGAATTCTCACAGGCAGGTGTCAGTTAACCGGGTTATAAATATAATAGACTGGTTTCCCTAAACATTTCAAATTTGTTCATTTGCAGTTAATAATATTTAAAAGCTAATGATGATAAAGATCATTTTACATCAAGCTGCATGTTAGCAGTTAGGTCAGGCTTTATATCTATGCTCATGTTCTGCTCTAGATCATCCTGTACACAAATTTGTCATTTCGAGAAATTTCCAAGTCTGAACATGCAGCCGTAAGTACATGGTGTTGAGAGATTGACATGCCATAGTTTGTAGCTAGTTGTTTAAATGATGTTTAATGATGTGTTAACCAAGAGGGTTATTATATGTAAACGATTTATTAATGAACCAGATGTTTGTGTTATCTTTTTTACTTTTACCCATGCAAATAGCATGCCACTTGATGTTGACCCAACATTTGCACTCAGCTTAATGTTGGCTCAATGTTGGCTCAATGTTGGCCCAGCATCAGCACTTACTGGCCCGATGTATGGTGGTCCGATTTTTTGTGGCCCCAATGTTTAGTAGTCCGATGTTTGGTGGCCCTATGTTTGGTGGCCGATGTTTGGTGGCCGATGTTTGGTGGCCCGATGTTTGGTGGCCGATGTTTGGTGGCCCTATGTTTGGTGGCCCTATGTTTGGTGGGCCGATGTTTGGTGGCCCGATATTTGGTGGGCCGATGTTTGGTGGCCGATGTTTGGTTGCCCGATGTTTGGTGGCCCTATGTTTGGTGGGCCGATGTTTGGTGGGCCGATGTTTGGTGGGTCGATGTTTGGTGGCCGATGTTTGGTGGGCCGATGTTTGGTGGCCCGATGTTTGGTGGGCCGATGTTTGGTGGCCGATGTTTTAATGGGCCGATATTTGGTGGCCCAATGTTTGGTGGCCCGATGTTTGGTGACGGCGGCCCAATGTTTGGTGGCAGCCCGATGTTTGGTGGCCCGATGTTTGGTGGCCCTATGTTTGGTGGGCCGATGTTTGGTGGGCCGATGTTTGGTGGGTCGATGTTTGGTGGCCGATGTTTGGTGGGCCGATGTTTGGTTGCCCGATGTTTGGTGGGCCGAAGTTTGGTGGCCGATGTTTTAATGGGCCGATATTTGGTGGCCCAATGTTTGGTGGCCCGATGTTTGGTGACGGCGGCCCGATGTTTGGTGACGGCGGCCCAATGTTTGGTGGCAGCCCGATGTTTGGTGGCCCGATGCTGTTTCAGTTTTTAAAGTTTGTGTGCACATACAGTCCAGGCAGTTTGACCACAATGCCCGTTTTGGGATACAAATTACTTTGATATTATATTTCACCTCTGGTGAAAGGACAGCTGGACAGATTTTAATTTCCCTCCAGTAACATAAATATCAGCTTTCTGCCATTGCCTCAGACTCTGAAGATTGCACAGTGCCGTTCATATATATACCAGTATAATATAGTTTGGAGTAATACCAAACTGTTGTAAGTTAATAATTGTGTTTATAAGTGTCATCAAAGGCGGTGAATATTTATAATTTTGGAATGATAATTAAATTCAAAGCTGGCATACAAAACAATGTTTTGCGACCATCTTTGATGTTAAGTTACTTACCTTAATGGTGAGGATCAAGGTCCTTATGAATTATGAAATTCACTCTCAGTAGCAAGAATACAGATGGATCCATGAAGTTCAAGTCCCAATCCTTGGGAGAGCATAATAGTGAGATGGTCTTGTGATGGGGCTCTATTAAAGGTGCACTGTCTGTCAAATTAGCACATAAAAGTAATGATATAAATCAATACTGCCTTCTTGTCTCATGATATATTTTACCATTACATGCCCATTTTTGGTCAACAATTTAGATTTGATTTACAATAAATAATATAAATATTAGTTTTTCATGCCATCAAAAACTCAATATGTAAACAAACCAAGTGATGACATCACAATACTAAACAATGGTGATGATGTCATTTCCATTGTGTTTACAATGTTTTGGTCTGGATTTTCTCTGAATGTATAATTTATATTTTAGTGATTAATGTCTGATAAAATCATTAGATCACACACATTTAGTGTGCCTTGATTAATAAAGGTTATTTATGAACTATTTGATTGAGTCTTACAAAATCACAAATTTGGCAGACAGTGCAGCTTTAATTGTACTGCAGCACACTAAATTGCAGTGCACCTTCAGAGAAATTTAATTGATCTTAATAGTCATACGAAATAAAATAGTGCAGTGCATGCTATTTGTTGGTCTTACACTGCATTTTGTTCAACAAACAGATCACTAATAGATAAAAAAAGAAAAGAACGGCAGATATTCATGAAAAAAAAAAAAACCTCATCCCATCAATAATACTGATACCGATAAAACCAATTGGTGCTCAACAAATTATTCATTTCGCCAAGTGCTTATCTGGAATATTAAAACGAGGCACCATTTCGAATTGACACAATTTCGAGTCGTGTGGGAGTTGAACCGCTCAAAATAGCAAAGAATTCACAATATCTGAATATATAGGGATATACTACAGACTAGTTTTTGGCTTATATTATATGCTATGATTATACAATGTTCTTTTCAGCATAAAACAGTTGTCAGGTAAAATTCTCAGTAACTACAACTGGTACAGAAATAAATGTCCCCTACACCTTGGGGAGAAAAAGTGCCACAAGAGGTCACTGCCAACGTAGCAGATAACTATTGTTTGATGTCGTAATCTATTCTGTGACGTCATCCAAGTAACAGCGGTGTAATGACGTCATCGTATTATCTATTTATCTGCTATGGTCGTACTTTTTCTCGTGGTCAAGGCCTTAGATTAGGCTAATGCTGAGCCAATGTAGTATTTATCTCTATACATATTAGTTGCATACATATGTACAGGGGAACTGTGAGCTAAAATAAATGAGAAAAGTGACTGTGAAGGCATGGAGACACTTACAAGAAAAGGGCAATGAGTCTCTGCGGGGCAATTTTCTACACCGAGGAAATGTTCCGTGTGAAACCTTGTCTTACTATACCATCAGTCTATTGCAGGGTCATTTTTAACCCTCAGCGAATGAAGTTCAAGAAGGGTTTTTGTTATCATCAATATCTGTCCGGCGGGTGGGTGGGCTGGAGTGCAGGTGGGCAGATGGGCAAGCGGGGGTAACACTTTCGTTTCCGGAGCAGAACTCTAACACAATGGACTTACCCTAACGAAATTTTCTACAGTAATACTCTATATGGCCTTGTAGTGCCTTTTGATTGTTTCCGGAGCAGAAGTCTGAAACTACTGCACTAACATGCTTAAAACTATGTCATAATATTTCTAAATGAGTGTACTGGTGCCTTTTGAAGGACTCATGGCCGTAAATACTATATGATTTTTAAACTTTAAAAAAAAGGGAAAATTCCTATTTTATTGCTGATTACATAATAATGGAAAAACGCAAAAAATTCTAAAAATTGTGTTTTAAAAATTTAGAGAAAAAAAAAAAATTATAATTTCCATTTTCAGAACAAGACTCACAGACTACTGCACCTACATGCATACAAAACTTTACAAGAATATGTCTAAAATAGTGTTGAGATACCTTTTTGGGGTTTCATGACCATTAATGACAGATACTTTTATTTAATAAGGAAAATATGAAAATTTGGTACTCTTTCAAACCCTGATATCAATGACTCTATGATCCTTACATCAGTAACATTTTGCCAATGATACATCTAGATTATAGTACTTTCACTTTTAAGCTTCATTTTGAAACTTGTTTCATCCTTCTTTTTCTTTTTTTCACAATAATTGAAAATATGGAAAAAATTCTAATAATTGTGTTGCTTCCTTCATATTCCTTAGCATCCAATACTTAGCAATGACAGCTGTAAATGTAGTACAATTCATGTGCAAACAATTATTAAATTCTCCTTATTGTCCATAAAATCTGTGACAGAGCAATTAAATGGCAGGAAAAGAATAGACGATACTTTGTATGCTCATTTTGGTTTACTCTAAACAGAATGGATTGCTGTTAATAAATACAGGGTTTCTGCAAGTTTACCATCATAAGAAGTGAGATATTTGTAAAACATTATACTATCATGCGCACATGAAAAATAAGACCACTAATACAGTAATATACACCAATATTTTTCATTTCATCGTCCAAAGAACAATCAGGGTATTGGCTATTAAGCAATAAAATAAACGCAGTTCCTGTGTATTTAAATAAAGTTAATAATTTCTATTCATTCATATTTACCAAATCGTCTAAATATAACAATGTGGATGTTAATATCCGAGTATATTTCCATTAAAAAAAAGACAATGTAAGGCTTAGTGAATGAAAGTAAGACTTACTACGGGCCATACTTTCTACAAAAATAAGGTAAGACTTTATCAGATTTTGTAATAACCCACGGAACACACACTTAACGGAATATAATGAACCAATGAGGAAATTCAAGAGTTCCAAAAATAGGACATCTTGAACTCTAATTAGATTTTATGTAACAGGCTTTGTAGGCCAAGTGGCAATTGTTTCGGTTCATGGCACACACTATATAAACCCTCAAGAAATAATATTTTTTCAAATTTTGTGAAATATAGCCGAGATATGTCAGTGTGGCTATCACAACGCACCACTAGGCCGCATAGAGTGTCACTGTATAAAATTTCATTAGGGTAAGTGCATTAGTGTTAGAGATCAGCTCTAGAAACGAAAGTGTATGTTGGAGTTCTGCTCTGGAAACACTTAACAATTTTAATGATGCCTGTGTGCCATGTGGGATTCTCTGAGGGTTTATCTGCAGCACAGCCTACGTTTTTCCATTTTTTTCAAAAACTTTTGATGACCTATAGCTTTCTATTTCACATTTAATTTTCTCCCATCTAGATTAGGTATTGAAGGATTCTGGTAATTTTCTTTATGGATCTATTTCCTGACCACCTTTCTGTCCTAGTCTAATGGAACTATTTCCCCAGACATCTAATATCAAATGAGACTAAAATGAGTTCCCACTATGTGGAGATGATTTTCTGCCTATGTAATACTTTGGTCCTTAAAAAGCTTCTCTCACGACATATTTTTACCTAACGCCTGTTCACTGAGAGCATTCCAAATTGAATGGGGTCAACTGCTGTTGCTGGACTGACACTGGATCAACTTTAAATTAATAACGTGGAACACATTATCAGGTGTTTACTATATTTTTGGATACAAATAACCTGCAATTTGTCCTACATGTATATATTTTTGTATTCATGAACATATTAAAGTCAGTTAATGAACTATGCATTAAAAAAAAGCCAGAACATTAACCACTATGCCAAAGAGTCGCATACGATTTGGGATGCAATCTGGGAATGGTATCGTTTGAAGTCGGCGTGATGTCGGCGATTTCTAAGCGATGTACCGACGGCGGCCGATATAGAAATTACAATGGCCCGATTTGGAATGCTGTCTGGGTTATACTCACATCAGGACCATAGCACTACATATATATATAATTGTATATAGTGAGAGCTATGTAACTGATGGTAACTTGCCATATCCGCTCTCTCAAACATTTGTAGCCACCTTTTTATCAGTCTGACAATTTTCAATAAGAACAAGATAACAATATCACTCATCTGATCAAGGAGCGAATCCTCTCCTGTCTGGAGTGCCATCCTCAAAAATAACCACAGACCATCTCCGCTGTTTCGCTGACAAACAGCTGATCATCTTGATTAAGTTGGCCGCTTCGGTAGTATCAAGAGGATTGCATCATTCTTTGCAAAGAAAGTCATTTCCAAGTCCTTGCTCAAGTTCAACTGGTCTTGATCTTGACAAGAATTAGTAATGAAGTAGTTGGTTTAAGCATTCTGGGGATTACCTTGAAAGGTAATGAATGGTGTAACTTGTAAGTTCTGCAACTTGAACCCAGGACCAAGTGGTTGGAAGCCCAGCATGCTACCACTGAGCTAGGCCTCCACCCTTTAAGAGCTGGCCACAGTTACTATCGTATTATGCACCTGACCGTCATGCGCTGTCATTTGGAAGGCAAATTTATTAAGTTCCTGCTTTTGCAAGACCTCCACTGGGAATGCAAACCATCTTTATGCACCAACTTGCAAATGATGACATTATACTGCCCTGTGTTTTATAATACACATATATCATTGCTTCAACTTCATGTTGTGCAGTTGCTCTCCTGAAGTGGACAATATCTTTGGTTTTGGAAGTAGGATATCTGTTGGTAGAGATACTGTTGTTCATTATATGAACATTCCAAAATTTAATGAAAAAAATCGAATCAATGCCGAAATATGCTGATGTATTATCTCCTATCATTTTGATTTCAAAGAAACATCTCTTTAAATTGCTGCAATATTGATATGATAAAAGCCTGACAAATGCAATGGAATCTTACATCGATTCTGTAACAGATATGAATTGTGAATAATTCATTTCTGATTTCCGTTCCATGGATTTTAATGAAATAAAAACTTCCAAATAGCATGCTGTTTTGGCACCCATTGCTCTGAAATAAGAGAGGTTTTGCTTCATGGGAATGACCCTGCATGTGCAATCAACCCGGTGTCAAACGTTTACCGCGGGTATTATGGAAACGCTAACCGTTTAAGATAGGTGGCCTTTGGTATGGAGGCAAAATGAAAATCAAATCACGGGACTAAGAATATAGTGGCCCTTCACAGAATGTGACCAGGTGGCAGTTAGGGCGGTATTGACCGTGCTAGTACTGTGCTACGTTACAGCTCAGTTCACGTTATCTGATTTGAGGTCAGTAAATGAAGGAATCCATTTGTGTGGTACGTAGATATAGATATATATATATATGTGGAAAGTGCAGCCTTCTGAGGCAAGTTCTTGCTGCTATCGAGGGTTGGTTGATGAGGTAAGAGAGAGAGAGAGGAGGAGTCCACCCATGTTACACATGTATATATATATATATAATATATGTATATATTTATTTATTGATTTAGACACACATAATGCATCACTATATGGTGTATTTGCAAAATACTAATTATTATAAATAAATTTAAGTTGCAAATGATAGAAAAGTTTATAGATGATGAATCAATTGTGAAAAAGTATATCAAAATGTCAGTGTGTGAGTCTGGATCCACATATAGTTCATGGTTTAATTTATGAGTGGGATCTTTTACTTGCCTCAGCATAGACACTGAGTACAAGGAACCACTAATTTAACGTCACATCCGAATGACATCCAGCCGAGATGTTGCTCATGAAGGGCACAGTCATGTATCATTCTTCTGACATGTTCACATACACCTAAGCCTTGCAAGACCTCTCTGATATATCGCTGAAATTTGTCATATCACTGTGTAGACCATGCCTTTCTGGCAAATTAGATTCAATATCGTATGGAATATACCAAAGAAAAATTACTTTGAATACATATAATGACAGCAAGCATGAACAGCACTGTATGTGTTATTTGCACTAACATTGCATGACCAATTGTGCCACGTGCATTTTCCATGAGAAGGATAAACGCATGGTTTTAGCTAATTATAATGAGGCAAAAACCATGCGTTTTCCATGCCTTTATCCAAACGCATGGAAAACGCTCGTGGCACAATTGGCCATGTTGCTGATAGAAGATAACTTTAGGGATGCTATTTTAACAATAGTGGATGGTGAGGAGTTCAGGATGCATTTTCGGATGAGGAAATATAGAACAAAAAGAGCTAAAAGGCATTTGTGAAATCACAATTTAGTTAATTTTACTGGTCATTGAATTGTAACAACTGGTGGAAATGTAATTGTCCCTTCCTGACCAATTATATGTTGAGTATGTACAACATTTTTACATGTCAGTAGACGTCATGTGAATCTGGGACTCCTATTGGCTAAGGCAGAGTCTTATTAGCCAGTTGGAGTCAATGACTCACATGACGTCGTTTGGAGTCAAGTTTAAAGGTCTAAGATTTCTCCAGTAAAAGACAATGCCAGCCTGCTGTGTACAATATAACACCAAAATGTCAATGAACTCAGCGAATTAATGGATGATATAACATAAAAATGGCCTAAGATTAGTTTGATGTACTGCCCGTCATAATGGTGTCTGTATGAAGATATATTAGCTTTCTGAATACCTTGTGATTTTTAATCTAATTTCAATTTACCGTATCCTACATGGCCAAATGTGCTACGTGCATTTTCCATGAGAAGGATAAACGCATGGAAAACGCATGGTTTTTGTCTAATCATAATGAGGGGAAAACCATGCATTTTCCATGCGTTTATCCAAACGCATGGAAAACGCATGTGGCACATTTGGCTATGTATCTTATGATGCCAGATTTAATTAGAGGCACAACAAATATATATTAATTAATCATAAAGTTAGCTTAGTTATTATCATGGTTTCCACTCTTATCAAAAGTTGACTGCTCATAGCACAAAATTAATTTCTCGCTTCCATTGTACCATAAACCTTAATAGCTTTAGATTAATATTTTCTTTGAGTTAGCAGGGTAATATGAAATACAACAATGACGCTGCCACAATGACACTCCGATACAGAAAAAAACTATATTAATTTTGCAAGACTTATTAGCACTTATAGTGAGAAGTACTACATTGGACTGGAGGCTACCCGAGGGAAATGTTTTATTATGTACGAGTAGACATACCATAAAATGTAGTGCTCCCATGGCAATGAACAACATTGTACGTTATCCAATGACATGATATGTCATATCATATCAGATATGACAGTAAAATACACATAAAATACAAAATAAAATCTTTGGATTGGTGAATATTGAGAATATAATATCCAAAAAGTGAATACTTTTAGAGAATTGCCAATATGACTTTATTCGGTTTGGTAATGTCATCATAACTATGGCCTGTTGAACGGAGTATTGTTAAGCTATTACATGGCCAAATGTGCTATGTGCGTTTTCCATGCGTTTGGATAAACGCATGGAAAATGCATGGTTTTCACCTCATTTTAATTAAGCGAAAACCATGCATTTTCCATGCGTTTATCCTTCTCATGGAAAACGCACGTGGCACATTTGGCCATGTAATTGACTCTAGATTTGAAAGAAATTAAATATTAAAAGGAGACTATGACATTATTCATCAGATTGGTGATAGTGACACTAATTTGGGTGTATTATTACTATTATTATTTTTTTTTTTTGCATTCTGTTTCATAGCATTCAGAGATTTCACAAGCATAGCTGTGGGAATATACTGTAATAAGTGTCTACCTGATAAACATTTTTATTATCATCTACTAGTTTTATTTTTTGAGTGACCTAAAGGGCCTTCAAGTAGTGATGTAGTGTGCATCGGTACATAAGTGCAACCTAGCACCCTACACTATCTGTCTTTGGTGTACAATTAATGTGCATCTTATGCAGCAGGCTGTTTCCCAGTGGTCCATATAACACTATAGAGATTTGGTACTGGGATTGATCGTACTGCGCAAGAGAATCTGGGCTCCGATATACAATGAAACCTTACCATCAAGTCCCTCATTTGTGCAACATTTACTTAAACCTTTATGGAGAGGTATGTATTCAATAGTTGCAAACACAATGGCAATAGTAAAATTGGATTTAAAAAAAAACCTTATTTAAGTACCATCTTCCTGAAGCAAGTCATCCTCCTCCACACGGCTCTGCGCGACCTTGCTAGAAATGGGCTTAATTACCTGGTTTATGCATATCCAGTTTGATTGGCCGCATCAGTGTTTATGAAATGCATCTATATGTAGAGCAGCACGGTGGCCCGTTTCGACAGTTGAGTGTTTTGAACGCTGAGTGTGTTGCTTGCATTGGCCTACCTACTTAGTCACGCACCTATTTACCACTAGAGGGCTACGACAAAAAACCTCAAGTAATGTCCTCACATCTGGAGAGTGATCCGCCGCCGTTGGGAAGATGTTTAAGTACTGGCCTTAGATGTTGTAGTTATAGGAAGGAAGGAAGGAAAATCTTTATTTTAGTGACATGTGGTAAATTACATACATTTGTACGGTAAACAAACAATAAACAAAAGCACAACCACCCGGCCACCTGGGCCTATATGTCCCCTATTCTTAAAGAGCTAACATTATTATGCATACAATTGGTTTTTTCTCATCTGGATTGCTTTCACCAAGAACTGACCAAGAAACTTCTGAAAGTGATTACAAATTCATAAAAATTTTATCAAAATTATCCATACCATTAAAATTTCTATCAATATTTCCAATTTTCTGAAACACCTCATTTCTAAAAACATAAGAAGCACATATCATTATCAAACTCGTCTTCAATTTCATTATCAGTACAAAACATACATAATCTTTCATCTATCGGTATACCTCTATACCTTTCTATTTCAAGTTGCAATGGCAAGATTCCAAATCTGAATTGTGCTATTAGTTATATTTAAAATGCTCTGATTTCACCATAACGTGTATATTGAGTATCTCTAGATACAAAAACAAACATGACTAGAAGGCACCAAGCATTTAATTAAAGACCAACTACAGATATAATCACAGATAACACATAGCCCAAAGTTACACTGCAATAATATAGTTTTGACAAGGCGAAGTTGCCGTGATTAAATGAGAGCCACCCTTCTCTAACTCCTGAACCACTCCACTGGTCACTGTTAACTTCTCCTGACGTTCGTGTGAGGCCAGCTGTGTTTAGATTTGCTTTTTCTCAAGGGACTCATGGTTTGGTTTTTCCCCTTCTTCAAGATTAGAAGTTCTGAAGAGTTTGTCATGTTTCTTAGTTTGAACTTTCTGCCCTTGCTGATTGAGCTTCGTTTAAACCCTATGCATTTTCATCTTAATGCTGCTCCAAATGAAACGACCTGTGTTGTGAACTGATAGGAGTTTTCATTTGTATTTCCTTTCAAAACTAGTCGCCAAAACGTAGAGTAAAATTCCAGTCAATTTTCATTAGTCGCCTGCTTTTGTAGCGCTAGCTGTAATGGTGCTCATTCCAAAAAGCATAACACAGTTCTTAAACGAAAAAGTTGTCATCACTCAACATATTTTTAACTTCATTAAGGGTGTACTTACTTTCCTTGCAGCATTAAAACATAACGCCAGTCATATTACTCAAAACACATAAATTAGAATAGTGACTTTTACCTAAATGTTTTAAAATATGCTCATTATTACATTTTGTGAAAATACTTAATATCTTCATCCAACTTACACAAATTTAGACATGCCATAATTTTGACAAGAGCAATTATTGAATCCGTTCGATATCCGGAGAGTAATGATTCATCCGTCTCTTTATTTCTGAAACAGAAATGCATCCTACCAAGATAGACAGTGAAGATAGCGTATTCATCCTTAAAGCTCTTTTAGGAAAACCCAAGTGCAATATGCAATATTATTTGTAGCATAATATTTAGAGAAAGACAAAGAAGGCAATATCACTCATCTGATCAAGGAGCGAATCCTCTCCTGTCTGGAGTGACATCCTCAAAAATAACCAGAGGCCATCTCCGCTGTTTCGCTGACAATCATCTGATCAACTTGATTAAGTTGGCAAGCTTCGGTAGTATCAAGAGGATTGCGTCATTCTCTTGGCGTAATGTCATCTATTCGTCCTTGCTCTAGTTCAAGATGGCTTGATTTTCAGGTGGAAGAGGATGAAGGACACTGCTTTCATTTTCCTCGCGTGATTACTTTTGCGGCCCCTGAGTTGATTACTACCAGTGTTGACCCTAGTAATGGCTGATTGAATGTAGTTTATTTTCGTAGCATTATATTGTCTCTTAACATTTAGCAGCTTATGCAATCAGCTGTCGGATGCAGATGTGACATTAAATGCTTATTATGAACATTTTATTCGCACATAAAGTACAATTTGGTAAATATGTATCAGGAATTAAAATTTGTTGTTACTCAATCATAAAGTCAGTTTCCCTAACAGTGAAGCCTGGAAAGAGAAGAGTGTTGTCCCTAAATTCTATAAGTTCTTCTACCACTGTTGGCACATACGGTTTAAACTTAAACTGGAGACAGCTAACAGCACAATGCCAACGTGATGCAAGAAATGTACAGTTACGGTTTATAATTCCATTGAACACAAAACTGTTGTTCAGGATAAGTTGTGTCACTGAATTATTGTTCTTGGAAATATTCCTGAGAAGGTTGTTAAACCTAACACCCAGCTGATCAAGTAAGCTCGCTTTTCTGCACAACGACAGAACAATGTCCGTGGGCGTTGTTATTGGTAGTCCCCATACACGCTTGCAACATTTCCTCCAGGCAGTCTCTAGCTTGCTTACACAAGTCTTACTCAGGGTCCACATAATTTTATTTGAATCTTGAATGAGTATAAATAAAAAAAACAGAAACAAGGCCAAATAATGCTGTTTGAACATTTTGGAGTAAATTATTTGGAGTGTACATACAGATACACTCTTAATCCACGAAGACTGCTAGTAAAGCTGGCCTGCACAACAAGACCTCTAAGCTGTATTTGAAGCCTTATTATCGAGTGAAGAATGGCCTCAGAAAAAAGGTCTAAGCCTGCATGCACTTATGATAATTGCTACCAAAGTACAGTCCTCGTATTTACCTGGATAAGCTCTGCAGTGATGAAGATGGCTACTGATGATAATTTGCTGCGCAATATTCAAAGAGAATTAGGTCAAGTCAATCCAGGTCATCCACATCTAGATTTGTTCAGTAAAAAGTTGCATCAGTTAGTAGCCTGTGAGGACTTGTATATATATTGATTTGACATTCACATTTTCTTTGGGTAAAAGTATCCTCTAAGAAAATGTAAATGTGAAATTGTACTCTATCTGCCCAATTATTGATGCCAACAACATCAGAAAGACTACACAGGATGTTTCATATAAAGGTATTATGGCGATTTTGTTTTTCTTTGAAAGTGTCTATGGTATATGATATTTTTCTTAAGGTGAATATATCTGCATCATCCTTTGGACAAAAAGGTAATCCCATAACTGTGGAGTAAAATACACTGCTGTGGAATTAAAAGCACAATGCATGATGTCACCAAAACACAATGTTAGAACTTAGATGACGTCATTAATAGGGCTGGTCAGTTCACGCTTGACTTAGGACCTGGAGTTAAAAGCACAATGCATGATGTCACCAAAAAACGATGTTGGATGACGTCATCAATAATGAGGAGGAAAAGTTCCACCAGAGGTCACTGAGACCGTAGCAGATAAGTATTGCTTGATGACATCATATATATTGTGATGTCATCAATGTGACAAATTAGTAGTGATATCATCTTATTGTCTTTTTAATTTGTAAAGGTTGTTGTGCCCTCTCTAAGCTCTGTTACATTTTCTCCCCACTGGGTTGTGGTGATGTCATGCATTGTATTTAGTACTTCCGGGTTCAAAGTCACACGAGAACTGATCCAGTATTCAAAGAGAATTCTCAGAATTTTTAGATGAACCCTTTTTAGTTTGATTAGTTATTTCAGAGGAATTGTCAATTCCAATAATAGCGGACATATGTTGGGTGAAAATGACTTATTTACTTAAAGGTGTAATTGCCATCCTTCTACTCATGGGTGTTGATTGGTAAAAAGAAAGGGGCAGAAAGACACTCCTTGTGTGACTCGTATTAGTGATAAAGGTCAGATATATGTATATAGGCACCGAGCAATGGGCACTGCCAATATTTTCTCTTTACAAAAATACATTTTACAAAAGTTCATTCAAACTTAATTTCTAAAGTTCCAATAACTTTGGAAAGCCATATACGACATCCCTGACTTATCATACATAATCATGCGAGTTAGTTTTAAGTTTAAATATAATATATTTCAAAATGCCTAAATATAAACCACACTTTAAAAAACTTGGGTATTGTGTGTTGGTGTTCTGTCACCCCAGCCAACATAGCAATTCCATCTCGGCTCCTCATTAATGTATACCCATGACACAGTATATTCGCCATTATGATTTTGCATTGTGTATGCATTTATACAACTACAGCGCCCCCTGTGGAGACATTTGCTACTGTAACTCCCCCTGGGAGAATTCTCATGCACTTCCATTTGCTTATGATTCATGACTAAGCAGATAACCTGCCTGATAAGCCATGACAAAATGCCCCTGGATGCCAAAAAGCCAAAAAAACAAGCCCCTTTCTCAGAACCTTGGTATATTATGTGGCTCTTTGTATAGACTTGGTTCAGAAATCCAAGATTTCAACTTGGGGATTACGTACCAAGGTCACAATTTAACTGAAAATAAGTTGTAAGTGCTGACATACTGGCATAAATAATATATAAATTAATACATGCATAGTTGTCCCAGCCTCTAGAGAGCACGGGGCAAGTGCCTGTGAGTACACTCACGTCATATAAGTTCTAACATTGTGTTTTGGTGACATCATGATTATTATATAGCATCAAACATAGAATAGTGTTATAACATCGTCTCCTCATTTTGGGCATATCAGATATTCCCATTTATCTTGATATCCTTGTAATAGGCTATTTTCTGAGCAATGCGCTGGAATAAGACTGACTGGATATAAATACTACTTGACATTTCCAGAAAGTCAACAGGTATTGCTAAGATTATCCTCTCCAACTGCCAGTCCATCTGAGTCGTTACTTGCCATTTCAGCACATGGATATGAACGTCTAGAACTGTGATCATGATTATTGATTTTGCCTTAAAGGGCATTCGCACTGTCAGGTACAAAACCTACGAGTGAAAAATGGGCTATAACTCAGTTTATCACGTATAAATTCTATCCTCGAACGTATGTGATGCAGTCGTAGATCGGTCGCCGAATGTCCTTCATCAGGCATCCTTGAGGCATCCTTGAGGCATCCGTGAGGCACTTGTAGATCGCTCGTAGATAGCGCGTACGAGTGGTTCAAGGATGGGCAAGGAAGACCAAGGGCGTATATACAGATGAACAGTGGCTATGTATGGCTACGTATGGCTATGTATGGCTACGTATGTAAAACGAACATAGAACGCTCGCTGAGTGACTCCTGAGCAAGTTACGTTACTAATATAAACAATTTACACATGGAACGTCCGCCAAAGTGTTTAAGTGCCCTCTTCACGTATGATCGTGAGTTGTCAAGCATGACGAGTAGCAATCTACGGATTAGCGCGAGTATACGTAAAACACTCGACGAGTGAATCACGTATGTCAAAGGATGACCACGAGTAAACGCAATTTTCATATGTGGTCATATGTAGCTCTTGTACGTGATAGTGTGAACCCCCTTTTCTCATATGTCTTCTTAATTTCTCATACTACGTACATGACATTGTGTCATATTAATTAGTGAATAATTTATTATATAACTAGAAGTAAGGGTTTGATATTTCGGTGAGGATATTGCAAGCTCTCCGAACAAGAAGAACAAGAAAATTCTTTAAAAAAAAAAGAAGATATCTGGCAATCTTTACCTGTCATTTTCTGCATTTATTTATTGCTACGGAACACTTATGTAAATAAGTACACCTTGTTAAAATGTAATAAATATATATATAATGTGTGAAAGCAGTAAATATGTTATTGTGAATTTGATGAAAAAAAAAAAAAGTTCACTGAGCTGGATTCGAACCAATGTCACCACACTCAGAATTGAGTTGCGAGCACCCTATCCACTGTGTCATCAGATCTGGTTGTGAATTTCAATTATGCCTAAATCTAATTTATAAACTTTAGAAGTTGTAACAAAGGAATTTATCCCAAAATTAAGGTTAACACTGCCTAGGTTAGTTGTGCATGAGCATTTCTGGGTCGAATACATTAAATAAGTCAAGAGGCCCCCGAGGGGTTCTTCATAATTGAACAACCAATCAAATTTAAGAGTCTGCAAGACTACCCCGCCTGGGTCCTTGTCCTAATTTTTTTCATCCACCAAAGCAAGTCTTCGTAATATATATCTGGCATTGAAACAAACCATATCAGCCATAGATATATTGTGTTATAGGTCTAGATGCCAACAAAACCAAAACAAAGGCTGGAAATACAATAACTTGTGCATGTGACATTTTGCCTGATCTTAAGATATGCAATGGGATTTCATACCTGTGAACCTGTTGCTATCTATGTCAAATTTACCTTTTTGCATTAAGTATCACCCAAGTTTTCATTTACGAACAGCTTTCTTTTATTTCAGTCTCCTGCCATTGATTGAATGTTCTAGAATGTTAGTACAATGACCGATTTTAGACATTACTGACATCAAAATTCACAGAATCAAATAAAAGAAATAAAATCACCAAACATACTAGTTGATGACATATTCACTCACTGACAGTAAATTTTATGTTGATCCGATTCCAAAAACAAATTCATCCTTATTGGTTGGGTTGGCTGCATCCAACAAAGCCAATTTTCTCTTGACTAATGGGTAGATATACCAGATCGGCATAACTGAGTTAAAAAAGTGGTGGAGACAGTGACATCCTTGCAGTAAACTATTTGTCAAACTTTTTTTCCCTTTAACGATACACTCCATATGTCAAAACTGTCATGAAATGATGGGTTCTACGTGCCTCTCATGCTTTATGAATGTATTAGGCTTCTATAATGTAACTTGACAGGTCTGCCTCATTGTCTTACAATGTAATTAAGGATTTCACCCTTCCTAATCACATGTCTGGGTTGATGACAACATAAAGATATTCTGTCTGACAGGAACCTGTGAAGTAATGAGGAATATAATCACGAGAATCTTTATATAAATTTGAAGCTATGGAAGTCAACTCTTTACACATTGAAGTATGTCAAGTTAGTAAGACCTTTTTTAAACTATAGATGTAATTTAGGGGACTGTAAACTGAAGTTATGTAATGTTAGTTTATGGTCGTATGTTAATGACTTTTTCTTTCAATTTTATACGATTTCTTTGGACAGGGACATTATACATTAATGTTAATAAGATATTATTTTTATTGTTATATAAATATGAATTGTGATATGTACTATGCTTAACAGTTTTGTTTATTTGTGTGTGTTTGGTCAATCCATGTTTATTTGTTTCTGGGGTTTGGAGTGTCACCGTGCACTCTAGAGGCTGGGACAACTATGCATGTATTAATTTATATATTATTAATGCCAATATAAGCAGTTAAAATAATTTTGTCAGTCAGATTAGGTAAGAAAATTTGAACAAATAGTTCCTTTAAATACAACACAATGTATCGCGACTGGGTAACTCAATGCTACTACATGGCCAATTGTGCCACGTGCGTTTTCCATGCGTTTGGATAAACGCATGGTTTTTGTCTCATTATAATTAGCTAAAAACCATGCATTTTCCATGCGTTTATCCTTCTCATGGAAAACGCACGTGGCACATTTGGCCATGTACCACAATTAAACGGGTTGGTGTCGTTTTGAAAGCGTAATTGATCGATTTATGGTCACAAATTAGTTTTAAAATGTTAATTTAATGTTTAGGCGGTCATGCATTGACGTGCAGTGCTAAATAAAATTGAGGAATTTCATGATCTGTTTTAATTCAATTGGTAGGTTCTGTCTGAAATGTTGTGCTGTCTGTGCTGTGAGTTTTTAAAAAGGGAAAAGCCAGTAAAATTGCATTGTTCTCTGCGTGGCATGCATGCTATCATCAGATAAAGAATGCTGGGAATTTTGTTTTGAATTTAGATTAAATTTCTGGGTTTGATTGCTTTAATTGGAGTATTTCATGGTCTAGGTTTTTATGAGCTGTTGAACTAAAAAAAATACTAGGTTTTTGTAACATTTAGCCTTTCCTCACTAAATTGTTAATAGAGCCAAAATGAACAGTATGGAGTACACCCAACAGAAGGGGATACGCCTCTTATCCATATTATTTAAAAACCTGGCCAATGTTTGCCCTTTAACAGAAGCTGTAAGATTCTTATGGCTCCTTAATTGGGCAAAAGTAGAGGTTTGTTACATGATAAGTATAACTTATTTTGACGAGCTTCTGTGAATAAAGGAGAGGAGAGAAGAGGGGCATGGATGGGCAAAGATGGGCAAAGATGGGCAAAGATGGGCAAAGATGGGCAAAGATGGGCAAAGATGGGCAAAGATGGCAAAGATGGGCAAAGATGGGCAAAGATGGGCAAAGATGGGCAAAGATGGGCAAAGATGGGCAAAGATGGGCAAAGATGGGCAAAGATGGGCATGGTGCCAGTACCGATGTGGATGGTCGACGGAAGAATGACGGGCGGTGGTATCCAGACTTACTGGAAGTTCCCATGTCTGCATGTGCAGACATCCAAAACTGGGAAAATTAGCTTGTGACAGACATCTTCTGTGTCAGGAAGGATATACCATTCGGTCCAGCTTTTAGCTGTCTCTTCAGAATGTACAAAATGATATCCTTGGTGCATTTTACAAGCCTTAGTTGCAAGTTGGTCTCAGGTTCCATTGGTAAAGAATACAATGTTTCTATAAGATTAATTGTGAGGCAGTCATGACAGAGAGCTAAATACAATGGCAAGAATATGAGTGGTCTAAACAATTGTTTTAATAGCCATGCTGTCTTAATTGTGCAGTAGTGTTCAAGTGGAGTTCCACTATGAGCTACATAAGTCAGATCTTTGCATTGCGTTGGATAATTTTACAATTTACAGCCACTCATAAACAACAAATAGTTTGTATAATACAATCTATAGAAATCACACTACCCAGTGAATTACCAGAAAATTTAAGATTTAGACCATCGCGTGAAAATTTAGAGAGAACATAAACATAGCGATTTTCAAATAGTCAGGGCATATTTGTATGAAAATTATGTCTATGACTCTTGAAGCCTCAAAATATTTTCTCAATTTTTTAGATGGCCATCTTGGGGAAATATTCCAGCTCTGTTTCCATTTCAACACAATTCATAAAAAATTAAACTGAAATAGGTGTCGATTCATATGTTGTCATGTGTGGCCTTTTCAAATAAATGGCCTATTTTTTTTTAGATCAGAATTAAACTTCATTTGGATATGGAATATTTTCAAACAAATTTGGTTGATATTTTCCAACATTACTTCTAATAGTTTTTCATGGAAAATATTCACTAAAATGGAACAGAAACACTAACTTGCCACTGTACTTCTATGTACATAGGTGAGGGGTACTTCTAAATATTCCACGTTTTGGCCTTCTATTGCTCTACTGATAAATATATATGAGAATATTATTATGCATGCACTGGTGTCAAATAGATAAAAGTTGACGAACAGCTCAGCTGGCAACACTCTTTTTATTGACATGAGCCATAATCAGTTACCCAGAAGTTGTGAATGAACGTATTGTAAACGGTAGAGAGCATCTGCCTATAAAACTAAATTGAAAAATAGCCGCTACTTTACAGTTTGTTTGCCAGCTTTCATCTTTTATCCGTTCCCTTCTTTGTACCCAGAGTGGTTGATTGATTGCAAGAAAGAATACATGTGCAGAATGCATTTGTTGTACTCGTGTGATGCTTGCTTTTTCCTTCAAGTTTGTTTGTTTTGTTCTGTACTCGTTTCTTGTACTTTAGGCTTTCTTTCTTACTTCAAGACTTTTTCCTTTACTTTCTTATGTTGTTTGTGGTTCTGAGAAAGTATGGAGTGCTGCTGCCTGTTTCAGTCTCCGTAGTACTTTTTATTCTACTTCAAAATCTAGATCCGGGGTACTTTAATGGCATCTGTTGTGTGTTCACGTCATTGACAATACAGAGGGTGATGCATCTGTACAATTTCTCCCTGTTCTGTTCATGTTCATTCTTATTTCTATGTAAGGCAACCTGAGGACAGTTTGAATTGCTACTCCCATCATAATTTTGATATATAAAGTTTGTAGCATGCATGGATTGATATTATCTTCATGTAAATCATACGGATATATCACTTTTTATGTATGCAAAATATAGCACCTTAATGCGGAGTAGAGTGAAGTAATGTGAGATTATTCATCGTGGATGAGCAGGTTTTCACTTCATTCCAGTGTTGTCATTTTGGCATATCATTTTAATACATCATTTTAATACATCATTTTGATACATCATTTTGATACATCATTTTGATACATCATCTTGATACATCATTTTGATACATCATCTTGATGCATCATTTCTAAGCATGGATTTTATTTCTGTATGCCAGTCTCCATCCACATTTTAATTTCATCAGCTAACCCCTTCTCAAGCTGATAAATCAAATGGGATATGACATTGTATTATTATTATTATTATTATTTTATTACATATTTATAGTGCATTATCTGAATAAAATCCATGCTAATGCACTTTACAAAATAATAGATATAGTAGATGTAAAACTATAAAGTTATAAACAATGATACAGTTATGAAGCTGTTATTGTCTATTTTTAATCTATGGCATGAGTCAGACTTAGCCAATCTTCCTTCAGAGAGCAGAGGCTGCCAACCACTGGGCCCTGAGTTCGAATCCAGCCCATGCACAAATATATTACCTTTATGTAAGGTTGGAAGCCAGTTATGCCTTGATTAAAAATCTTTTTGTCATGATTGGAAACGAAAAAGGGTCTCATTGTTTCCCACTCTCCCCTACTATACAGCAGTGCTATCCATGAGATTAAAGTATACAGTGAGTTCAATCAGCATACCGATTGCCTATATAGGCATTGTAGAACTGAGGTGGGTCAAAGTGCAAAAATATGGGATGCAAAGCCCGTCTCACCCACCACACCATAGCCAATCTTCCCATCCGCTGACCAGAAACAGAATTATGTAGAATTGTATTTAACTTAAAGCAGCTATTATTACCAAACGCATTGGCAGTTTTTAATAGGGGTGAACTCATATAGGGGTGTAACAGTGCAGTGGCTATGCTATATCAAATGGGTAGGGCAGTGTGAAATGTATTCTTACTCCAGTGCACTTAATGCAGGCAGCCTAGTCCTCTATGCACCTCACGTTATTCTATGTGGAAGGGGAGGATTCAGTAATCAGATCTGGTGCAATTTCTTGTCTTACTAGCAAAGAAGGAAGCCGTTTGCAGGCCTTAGTCCATATCAGCATCCCTTGGTGCTAATTGGGTCTCAAGGGGTGTCCACCACAACCGTTTTTTACACAGTCATGTAGTCCCTGAGGAAGTGGTAAACAAGCATGACAGGACGAATGAAATACAGTTAAACCTGTGTTCAGCGGTCAACTGAAGCAGAGGCCGGATTGCAATTTACTGCTAAGTAAACAAATATGGCGGTCGCAGTTGTTCACGCATGACAGGTTAGATGGGAGGAATCCCCACTTTTGCACCCGGAATGTCTGTGCGGTTGCGGAAGCTGAGGTAACGGGTTAATTGAGGGATATATGCACCAAATACATCTGTTCCCAGCCAAATGTGTGCGGATAGCGAGGGGACCGGATGAGTGAGGCCCTGATAAATGAAGGTAAACTGTAATTGAAATACAGTTCAACCTGTGTTAAGTGACCAGCCAAGGGAAGTGGCCAAAGTGGCTGCTAAAGCCAGGTGGCTGCTGAAGTCAGGTGTAGATCAGTTTCGCCAAATTCCGATCTGTGTTACATGAAAATACATTAAAATGTACGTATAACTGCTAAAGGCAGGCAAGGATGGCTTTTGGCTGTTTTGGTGTAGTACTTAGCCTGTATCAAGTAAAACAGTATAATGAAAATTGAGTCTGGTGGATTTGAAAGCGGCCCGTTACAGCGGTTGGCCATTCTGCACAAATGACCATTTAAAGCAGGTTTGACCGTATTCAAAAGAGCTTCAAAATGTACAGTATCCAGCTAAAGTGAGATTATTTCTGGCATAGTTTTGTAATTATTATTATTAGTATTTTTTTTTTACTTTGTTTTTCAACGAGGATTAACTTTAGACAGTTGACCACTCCAGTCGGCAATAAAACTTTTTTGATTAGTGCCATATATTGTATCGTTTCGTCATAAGTGTACATATTATTTTTGAGCTGAAGCTGCTTAAGTTACTTAATGGTTTTGCTGGATGAAGGAAGTTGGTGGATGAATCCTATAAACACATCGAGAGGATTGAAACTGTCATTTCATGTTTTTCACTTCGTTCAGTCGTGCAAATCACAAAAGAGCAAGAAAAATGTATTACGCAAAGTTATTACATCTATTAAATCTTCCAATGTTTCATGCTATTCGCTGTTGCTTGTATTAATGCACGGTTTATAATAAATCTTCAAAAAGCCATTAGAGTCTAGTCTCTGCAAGATGCGGCTACAAGATTGGGTGATTGTTAAGTCTGGTACTAGAAGTTGGTATATTTGCATGGAAAGTGTACATCGACTGAGTCCTTGTCAATTTTTTTTTTACTAAAGCGCAAACATAAATTAAATGTTTCAATGGATAATACTGTTGATATGAGTTGGTTTAGTGGTAAGATGCTCGCCTACTCCTCTGAAGGACCCGGGTTTGATCCCAGGCTCTGGCACCCTTCATGAGCATCATCCCAGCTGGATGTCGTTCGGATGAGACGTTTATTTGGTGGTCCCTTGTACTCAGTTTCTATGCTGAGGCAAGTAAAAGATCCAACCCATGGGGTAAATGTGTAACATGGGTGGACTCATCCTCTCCCTTACTTCATCAATCAACCCTTGATAGTGGAAAATACTTGCCTCAGAGGGCTGCACTTTCCACATCTATCTATCTATCTATCATCTATCTATATGAAAAAAGGATATGATCTTAAATTTGTAATGATAAAGATGTGTTACTTTGCATTAAAAAAGTTTATGTCTGTTTCAAGTTTCAAACAACTGTACTAAAGTTTTAAATTCTAGATATAGTCTGACTGACTGACTGATTGACTGGCTGACGTGCTGGCTGACTGACTGACGTGCTGACTGACTGACTGGCTGACTGATTGACTGGCGTGCTGTCTGACTGACTGACTGACTGACTGATTGACTGACTGTCTGACTGATTGACTGACTGACTGACTGACTGACTGCCTGGCTGGCTGGATATTGGACAGACCTGCCTTGCTGTGAGCTATACCCCTTATCAAATGGAGAATTAAACATGGAATGCCTTCTACATTGACAATGGGCAAATGATGAGGATTGTTGAATGAACATGCATTGTGCATTTGTCTTTATTGTCATGCATTTTCACTTTGCAAACGTCATTGGCATGACCTTTACAGTATGACAGGAATGTTTATATGGCCCAATGGAAATTGCGGCCACATTGGGATGAGGAATGTGCACCCTGCTTTAATATTGCAATAAATATAAATCATAATATCATTCATTAGCCTGTTGATGGTACTATTGGCCTGCCTACATGTCATTGTGATAACTGTTGCATGTTCCATCGATTCATACATGAGTAAGGCTTGACGCCCAGTGGTTAGCAGCCGCTCAGATGACAGACCGAAGCGTTGTCGGTTTCGAAGCGAGAGTCCAAATTATTTTCTTATCGGTCATATTTTTCTCTAGGAAAGCAGCAATCAATAGACAGATATGTTAGCCAGACCTCAACTTCTACATGGCCAAATGTGCCACGTGCATTTTCCATGAGATGAGAAGGATAAAGGCATGGAAAATGTAAGTTTTAATGAGGCAAAAACCATGCGTTTTCCATGCGTTTATCCAAACGCATGGAAAATGCACGAGGCACAATTGGCCATTAACCTGATAAAAAATTCTCTTTATGACAATTAATGTTGTTAATTTCTGTTATTTCTGTATGACTATGACAAATGGCCATGATGATGACAAGAATGCATCTACTGATCATTGGGAAAGGTAGAAGACTTAACAAAAGGTTAAATTGTAATGGAGACGTATAAGTATATATCAGTTATAAAACAAATAGGGGTTTAGTTTTCTTCGATGTTGTGGTCCTCCATGATCTGCATGAAAATATATGACAAGAATAATTCCCAATCTTACTCCAAAGCAACCTTAATATTAAGACCACCCATTACCAATGCTCTAACACAAGCATAGTCATGAAGACATGATATATTAGCCTTTTATGATGTATTCATCACCAGTCCTTTTCTTATTTGGAATTGCAATTTGAGGGATGATACGGGTAGGGGAGAGGGAGGAACAGTCAGTCATGGGGAACAGTTAGACAAATGACTTGCAGTGACATTTTGTTGAATAACTCCAAACTTACACAAGGAACCTGAAACTGCTGGGAAGTATGCACAAATATATTACCTTTGTGTGAGGTTGGAAGCCCTGATTTTCATGATTGAAAACGAAAAAAGTGTCTCATTGTTCCCCACTCTCCTCTACTACAGTGTACACAGTGAGCAGTGCTCTAAGTTGGTCCATGAGATAGAAGTGTACATTGAGTTGAATCAGCATACGGATTACCTATATATGCATTGTAGATTTGAGGTGGGTAGACATTTTGCATGTCTCCACCCGTGCAAAGGTTGGGGGCCTAGCTTAGAGGTAGTGCTCTGGGTTTCCAACCGCTGGGTCCCGGGTTCGATTCCCGGTTGAGCCTAAGTTGGATGGCTGTTTCATCCTTCGTCTCATTGCCATGGTCTCTGCCTGTCCTTATTAGCCCAACTGGTGCAGAAATACAGGACGTAAAGCCCTAATCAAACACACACACACACACACACTCCACCCATGCAATTTGAATAAGCAGGTTCAAAGGCAATGAGGCAAATGATGAACCAGCCATCATACTTTTTAGGTTCCAAAGGGTACCGAATTGCTTACCCGTCCATTGGAAGCCCAGCACGCTACCACTGAGCTGAACCCTTGGGTTATATGCAGTTCTGCAGCATCCAAAAAAGTAGGTTTATTATTCATGAATAACATCTTTCAGATTAATGCAACTGTTTATGGCCAGCTAAAGTGAGCATTTTCTAAAGCAAATAAGGAAATTCTTGGCTTAAAATGAAATAAAAAAACTAACTAACTTTATAACTAGCGAAAACTTAAAGGAAATTACTTCACGCAACAATATTATGATGTTGATTAGGCGCGTACTCTTTTTTTTTTTGGAATATTGTACACTTCGATATATAAGGCAATATCGTTCGCACATTTATATAATATCGTAAACATGCAGCCATTTCACCATTCATGCCTATTTTTCTCTTCGTAATTTTTTTTCTCCGAGTTACACATTGCTCTCCTCCACCATTACCAGCCATAGAGTGCAAGATGGCAATATAGACCATTTCTTGTCAAGCTACCACTAAATTCTGCAGTCAGCTACTGTCCGACCTTTCCAGACAGATGCATTAGTTGGTGAAACAGGGCACTGCTCTCGCATCATCTTAAGATAACGGGTTAGACAAAAGAGACAGAGGTTCTTCCAAACCTTCAAATGTGATTCTTGAAGGTCATTCTAAGAGTTGTGAGTTTTTCGTTTCATACTCATTTTTCTTTGATGTTGTTGGGCGTTTATAACCTTGTATAAACCCTAAGAATATTCAAATATATTTTTCCCTAAAAGGAAACAATACATGAGGCTGAGATAACCATTAACAGATTACAGACAATCTTTATTAACATAAAAAAATTCTTTGGAACTATAAAATTGTGTTGGTTATATAATTTTAATAATTGGAAATATCAAAATGTCTTATTGTACAAAATAAAACAACATACTACATGGCCAATTGTGCCATGTGCATTTTCCATTTGTTTAGATAAACGCATGGTATTTGCCTCATTATAATTAGCTAAAAACCATGCATTTTCCATGCTTTTATCCTTCTCATGGAAAACGCACGTGGCACATTTGGCCATGTAGATTGGGGTGCACTGTGGTAACCGCTGCAACTGTTAGCGGTCAATTTTTGTCATAAAGAAATTCTTTGCAACTATAAAATGTGTTGGCTATATCATACTGGTACATGCTTTGGCATATGCATAATATCAATATAAGGCAAATCTCTATCATCAGATAGTTAACATACCATGTTAAATACCATCATATTATAAGCATCATTGTATATAATGGGGACATTGAGATGGCACAATGGCACATTTTTCCTTGGGGCATGAATTAATCACATGCAAAATCATGGGGGATGGGGGCCTAGCTAGTGGTAGCGCGCTGGGCTTCCAACCACTGGGTCCCGGGTTCAATTCTCGGTCGAGCCTATGTTGGATGGCTGTTTCATCCATCGTCGCATTGCCCTGGTCCCTACCTGTCCTAATTAGCCCATCAGGTGCAGAAATACAGGACGTAAAGCCCTAATCCACCACCACTATGCAACATCATGGGATTGTTCTGCCTTTTGTATAATGGTATTAATCAAACATTACTTACAAACGTTCTCATAGCCTTGTTCCCTGTTGTAGGATCCTTGTGTTGAAAATTATGATTCCTTAAAAGACATATTCAAGTACTTCTCACATAGAACACTCAACTTTAGCCAGTCTGTGGCTATCTAGTGCCAGGAAAAACCTGAAGCTGCACCAGGTCTAACTGGAGATAACCAATTGTTGGGTGCAATTAAAATCCAACGTCATCAAAAACCCTATTAGCACCTGCTAAAAATATACACTTGCCTGCGGTAAAAATACTAATTATGATGTGGACTTAATATCTTAAGCATGGTGTAGTATCTACTTTATGACTTTTTGTATACAATAGTTACAGTAGTAGTAGTAAAATTATATTTAAAGTCGTTTTAAATCATGGTGTCGCATTCAATGTACAATACAACATATATGACCCAAGCCGAAACTTCTGTACGACATATCAGGAACAATAATATACAGTTTGGAAAGTATAAGTATAGAATTAATCAAAATAATAATAGTAGTAAGATAGTTTGATTCCAATGACAGGAAGCAATATGTCCAATTATTGGTATGGCTCAGTCCAGCCCAGTCTACCTTGTAAAAAACTGAACATAGATCTGATTCTGAGACGATTGCAAGCAAAATATATTTCAACACAGGCTTAAAAATCGAAAAAGACAGACAATGACTTTTTTCCGGACAAAAATGCCTGAAACTACAATGAACTGACTTCTAAACTCAAGGTTGCTGTCAATACCGCAATCCCCCTGGGATAATGGAATTGCAGGTCTGTCCAGGCAATGGTAAATTTATCAGGCCACCAGATGCATGTAATGCCAAAAGGTTTATATTCAATATTGGTTGATTTTTGCCCTTTGCAGTCAGTATCCACTTGTTCCTAGCAGATGCAATTAATGAACTTTCTGACTTTTCGATGGTATTATTATCCCAGTAATAATTACGAAGAATTTCAATTGAAATTTTGCACAGAGTCAGAAGATGACATAGCTTCATGTCTTCTCTGCTAATCCTATTTTAATCCCTATTTTGCTGTCAGAGATTCCAAGTTTTATGGAAAACACAAGTATCAAATGATAACTATAAACAATCAAAAGCAATAAATGTCAAAGCTGCTATAAATCGTAAATATCTCAGACTCAAAACCCACCAATCCTGGCTCGCTTACAAAAAACAAAGAAATCTAGTCAATAAACTGAAAAGACAATCAGTTCAAAAATACTTTGATAAGAAATGTAATGCTAAAAGCAATAATGATTTCAATTTCTGGCAGACAGTCAAACCATTTATCACTGACAAGTCAAAGTCAAATGTCCAGAACATTATGTTATATGAAAATGACACCCTTATAAATGATACCTTTGAAGTTACTAATGTTTTCAATGACCACTTTGTAAATGTTACACAGGACCTTTGCGAGCCCGAAGTCTTAAATAGTAAATCAACAGATGAAATCATAGATCACTACAAAAATCACCCAAGCATAGCACTGATTCGTGAGAAGCTTAATTGTGAAAATAAATTTAAATTCAGAAATATTTCTCACGCAAGTGTTTATAAAAAGCTTAAAGACATAAAGATTGATAAAGCCGGAGGTTTTGATAATATTTCTCCAAAATTCTTAAAGATAGGGGCCAAGTCATTAAGCACAACATTAACACCAATAATCAATCACAGCATTGAAACAATAAACTTTCCTGACCATGCAAAGAAAGCTGAAGTGTCACCCCTTTATAAAAAGTCAGACCAACTAGATAAAGGTAACTATAGACCGCTTAGTATTCTCTCGTCAACCTCAAAGATCTTTGAAAATGTCATATGTGAACAGATGATGGAACACATAAACGAATTACTCAGTACTGATCTTTCAGCATATAGAAAAAACTATAGTTGCAATAATGTTCTCATAAAATGTGTAGAAAATTGGCGTAAAGCACTTGACGATAATAAGCATGTAGGTTGTATTCTAATTGATCTATCAAAAGCCTTTGATTCACTGCCACATGGTCTGCTTATAGCTAAACTACACGCATATGGTTTTACTATGCAGTCATGTGATTACTTAAGAAGTTACCTAACAAATAGAAACCAACTTGTTAAGATAGGCAAAATAAAAAGTGACTGGCTAACCTTAAAGACAGGCGTGCCGCAAGGGTCCGTCACTGGTCCACTTCTGTTTAACATTTTCATTAATGATTTCATCTTTCTCTTACAAAACGAATGTGATGTTTTCAATTATGCAGACGACAATACACTTTCTTTTTCTCACCACAATCCCTCTCAAATCAAACTCACATTAGAACACGCCTCCAGAACAGCACTTTGTTGGTTCAAAAATAACTACATGAAGGCCAATACCTCAAAGTTCCAAGCCATATGTTTTAGTAAAGATGACATCTCAATTCAATATGAAATAGATGGTAGCAAAGTCAATTCAGAAAGCACAGTCAAGCTACTAGGTGTCCACATAGATAGAAAACTGACTTTTTCCCATCATGTCTCCGTAATATGCAAGAAAGCTGCTAGGCAGATAAATGTACTGCAAAGATTATGCAAATATATTGATTTTTCTACTAAGATGCGAATTTATGAATCATTTATTGTGTCTAACTTTCTCTATTGCTCAGTTGTCTACGACGCTTTCATTATAACAAATGATAGAAAGATAGAAAAACTAAATGAAAGAGCACTAAGACTTGTATGTAATGACTACCTGTCTACGTATAAACAAATTTTAAGTCAATCAAAGAAGTCAATGCTTTACATTTTACGCAAATATGGTCTCGTCGAACAAGTTTTCAAAATCTTAAATGGTACTTCATTTCCAGTGAAACCCTCCTTCTTCAAAATACAATGTACACCTTACTCTATGCGAGATAATATGAAATTAATGAAGCCTAGATATAATACAGTTCAGTACGGATATAAAATTATTTCTTATCAGGGTGCATTGTTATGGAATAACCTTCCAGTAAATGTTAAACGTACTCAAGATATACAGGAATTTAAAAATCTACTTGTCAAATGTAACATATTTAATGCTTGTCAATGTGGTTCATGCGTAATCTGCTTAATCGATAACTTAAGATAATTTCAAGGTATGGAGATACGAACATGTATATTTTAACATTTCATTAACTCATCTGTAAATATTTCATCTTATTTTCAACATTTTTACTTGTCGGTTAAAAGCTTTATAGCTTGTGTTGATTGTTGTACAATGTTTTCATCCCCGACGTTAAATAAAATTTTACTTACTTACTTATCAAACATAGAACTGTAAACAATAAAACAACCAAACAAAGCAAATCATTTGTCAAACTCAGTTTTTGTCATGTTCTTTACATCAGGAAAGTTGAGAGTGTCCAATCACATGCCTTGAAAAGCATTATGTCAGCTGTCAACTGAGAGCAAAAAAAAATTACATTCCACGTTATTATTTGGGGGGATAATAATATTTTTTAGGATAAATTCTCAAAATAACAATTAAGAATCCAAACGCTTGATTGCAAGCACAAACTAAGCATTAAGACCATACTTGTATGAAGTACACTTGTACCACTGAGGTGGGTGAGTGGGTGATTAGGGCTTTACGTCCTGTATTTTTGCACCCGTTGGGCTAATTAGGACAGGCAGGGACCATGGCAACGAGATGAAGGATGAAACAGCCATCCAACTTAGGCTCGACCAACAGGTGCAGAAATACAGGACGTAGAACCCAAATTCATCCCCCTCCCTACACAAATTAACTTTAACTATATAGTCCAGACATGAATGACCTCTTATGCAACTACTGCCAAAACCTAAGCACATTTATCCACACTGAATTATATATAATTATTCCTAATAGGTCGTACAGAAGCTTCGGCTTGGGTCGTATATTTTGTATTGTACATTGAATGTGACACCGTGATTTGAAACGACTTTTAATAAAATTTTACTTACTACTATACAAATACAGGGGAAACTGGTAACAATTATGCCACAATATAACTACTCAAATAGTAATTATTCCTTACCCTTACAACCATTGTCCATTTACACCAGCCCATTATATGAAATAATCATGATTATACCTTTAGGATAATGGCAAAAGTGTGTTAGTGTCTGGAAAATAGTCTATATGACATTTATAACTGTAATTAGTTCCAAAATCTAGTCATCAGATGCAAATGCATTTGTTGCAGACCATGATAAGTGTACAACCCAAGTTTGCAATACCCGGTGTTTGAGCATAATTATATGAGCCATATATAGCGGCAATGTGTTTTAATGCTAGGATATTAATGGCTTATATTACCAAACATGCGGATATCACTGACATGTTACATGGCCAAATGTGCCACGTGCGTTTTCCATGAGAAGGATAAATGCATGGAAAACGCATGGTTTTTGCCTAATTATAATGAGGGAAAAACCGAGCGTTTTCCATGCGTTTATCCAAATGCATGGAAAACGCACGTAGCACATAGCCATGCACTGGTCATAGTTTCCGTACACACAAGAGCCTTTTTAGCAGCTGATTAGGTATCCATTGACAAAACCTATCAGGTGTTCTACCTTTGATAAGTTTAGATTGGTTATTGAAATAGTAATGCAATTTATAGTGTGTTGATTGATTGACAGATAATTGCTTAAAGTAACAGGTGCATTTCAAGCCTAATCGGTATGACTCATATGGAGAGTCCATCACAAAATATGCAGCCCAGCACCAACAAGGTGAATTGCAATCCGTAATCAATGTTTGTCTTTGCTCACACCTTGCAACACCTGCAAGGAAGAAAGTTTCTTGTAACTCAAAACAAAGGAAAAGAAAAGACTAAAGCTGTTTAATAATTGAATGGTAAACAATCGGAGAAAGGCAAATAGACTGAAAAATGGTCTTAGGCATGAACAAGCATTCTCGACTGCTCAAGTAGTTCTTCGGCTTGGGCATAATTGGCTTGTTGCAGACTATTGGAAGGCTCTATCCATGAATGATGTATGCCAAGAAAGTGTCCCTGCTCACTAGTTTTGGAGCCGCTAGTGTCTCTTTATGGGCTTGTAGTAATTCGTCACGAGCATCTCGCGAGCATCATCGTCTGTACTCGCCTATCCATTACAGAAAGACATAATTCAGTCCTAAAACATAATGGAATTTTGGGAATTTTTAGAAATGAAATGTTAAAAGGAGTGTATTTAATCACTGACTGGCATGCCATCATGTGATTCATTGAGTTACTTGATATCTCTAAAATTAATGTGAGTGAAGGCGGTAGTCAATCACATTGTGGAAAACATTTTTGTATCGCTGAGCGGTTTGCTCAGTTCATAGTCACAGTTATTTCCCAACCTTGTTTTATTAGTCACCTTCCTTTCATTTATTTCATTAGTCTTTTGTTTTTGTTGTAGCACAAAATTTTCAGTGAATACATGACTTTCTTTCATTATTAATTTTTTAATTTTGAGATCTTTTATGAGTCATGTTACTAATTTCAAATGTGAAGTGATTTTGCAGCTGTCTATAATTAGTCACTTTTTTTCTTTTTTTTAATCATCTCACGGCATTAATTAGCTTTTAATTAGATAATGTTGCTTTCAACTCACCGTAAACATTATGTAATATACCTCTAATGAAGTGTTGTTACTAAATGTACCAGGTCCTGTTCAACATTGCACAGAGGACTCCCTTGTGTTATATGTACAGTAAAATAACTTTAATACCAGTTTATACTAATGTACATAGCGTCTGTATTTTTAAACCTGGGCCTAGGCCTTTAACAAGTATAGAACTATCATACTATGTTCTATGACAGACCAGATATATTTAAGCGAACAAACGCCCTGAGGCTTGAAAATATATGGGTCAACGCAGCAGCAGCGTAGGCAGGGAGGGGGATTTTGTGAATTTGTACTATATTCTTGTTATACTGGCTTTCTGTACATCATCCCATGCATACAAGTTAGTTTCGTAATGAGGTCATGAGGCAAGTTTCTTCTAACGAGACATAGTGATGTAACATCATCTTCAGATTTATGCCTCAACACACTTCATAAAAAAATATCATTTGACTCACTTGACATTGCACCCTCAAGTCATTACTTTTATCTGACCCTTAACATGGTGTGATACTGCTTACACCATCTTTTATAATTCCCAAAAGTTTGTATGCCAGTAATCCTTTATAATATATATTAATAAAAGTTAGCTTTTAGTCAATACTCTGTTATGACTGGTATGTTTTCAGGGCACTGGATAATGCTGGGATACCCAATGCTAGTGAAATTATAATGGATTCTACTTCTATTGATTTGAGCATATCAGCAAATACATACATAATTATGTACTAATTATTAAGCCAACATTTGCAGTGATAACAAAATTTTTCAGTTGTTTTATGACATTTTAAGTTGCAAAATGTTAAAGGGAGACCACTGAAAGGAGAAAGTTCTCAACATATTTTCAGTGATTACAACATTTTTCAGTTTGTTTTATGACATGTTGGATACTGGAGACAGGTGTAAGGTCTGGTTTTGCTTGATTCATCATATCAAAGTCCTGTCATCAATCGTCTGGCTTTAAAGTATATGAGATTGCCATGTAAAAGACAAGCACCAGGACCAGACATACAAGGCTATGCAAACATCATCGATTAAAGTCTATACGTAGAAGGTAAATGGCAATGAAAACACATGCACTAAGTAAAGACAAGGGCAAACTGAAATAGCTACTGCAACCAGACTTTGCCCTCGGTCTGACCAATTATCATAGAGAACATTTACCTTGCCATCCACTTATGAGAAACGGCAATCTGTAGGGGCCATTAGCTGGTTCTCCATATTGTCAGCAGCCAAGTCTGTTATCACTAAAAGTGCAACGCGGGCAAAAATAAGTTCAGTATTTCCAATGGTAAAATAGCACCATCAACTCAGTATTGCCTGACTCAATTTCAGTACTAATTAGTGTATAAACATTTGACAGAATTAACATTACTATCAGATAATTGTTTTTAGTTGTATTTATAATGGCTGACTGAATTTTGTTTTGTTTTTGTTTTTGGAAACCTACATGTTTTTGTTCTGATGTTACCTTCAAGAAGTCCATTTATGGAATGGAATTATATTACCATGATATTTAAATGAGGACATTCAATTCAATTTATTACCACTACAAAAAAAATAGATACGTCATAATTGATTACTTTACAATAGGCGTGGTGACCGACACCATACGGCATATATTTGCTCTCACAAATAAAGTTATATTGTAAATGGACTTTGAAACAATAAAGCAATATACTAAAGAAAAGTAATATAGTAATGCATGTAATATAATACAGAAATAATTGGTTTGTTAAGAATATGAGATTATTTGCCAGAGTTAAAAATGATATCAGAGGTATAATGGCTTACTGAACATTTAATTTAATGGACATCTACATGTTTTTGTTTGTTGGGGTTAACTTCAGCGAGTCCAAATTTTATAGAATCATGTTAGGACATTGTGGGTTACGAGTGCGCCATTAGAAAATTAAACAAGTGTGGAATTTCGATAAACTGTTTGAGGTTGATAAAAGGTTTTGAAATTAATCAGTTTCATTGTTTTATGTTAACGAAAAACTGCCTGATCTCAAATATTCTAATACATCGTGCAAGACTGAGTCATAAACCATAACAGTTTTCATGGGCAGGTAGCATTCGCGTTAGACATCTTCAAATCAGCCTAAATGTTGGCCTTGTTTATTACATGTACCTGCTTTGTAAGTTTTTAAAGTATTAAGGTCCAAAGTTATAGAACTTAAACTCCCACATTTAAGTAACCCAATAACTTAATAGTTAGGTTATTTATCGCAGCCTTAAAGCACTCACTGTTTTCCTCCATGCAACTTAGCATATTAATGTAGCATCACTTGTCAACTTCATTGCAGAACAACAGTGTTTCCTTAATCAACATGAAAGGAGTTACAGGGGGCCTAGTGCCTCAGACAAGAAACTAGGCCACCTATCGATGTGATTAAGGTGGAGAAAATAAATTGCAAAACATTTGTAAAGAAGTAGACAAAATTGAATACAGTCAAATAAACAGAATGAGAAAATTAGAAAAATAAAACAGAAAAAAATGTAATGTTGCAACCCAATGTCAGGTCAACCTAGCCTGGCAGCAATCCTGTCCTTTTTCGTGGTATTTTGCAACAGGTTGAATAATATTGTCCGCACAGTATACACGGATCGGTGCCAACTATCACCAGTTCATATCATCCAAAATGATTAATTAGGTTTTTATCGGCAATGATTAAGTCATTCAGTGATAACCAATTTTTAGGAAACAAAGGCGAAATTGCCGATTCATTGCATAAAAAATGATGATTGTTGAAACAAAGACACAATGTCAAGATTAGTAACAGTGTGTGCACTCATTATTTATCATTATAAAATTGATTCAGTTAGATAGGAAGGCTGTAAAACTGCGTGCACATATAATCCCACAAAAAATATACAGACTGCGGCATGGCCCTCATTCTGCGAACTCAGTGGCTCATTCTGCGAACTCAGTGGCAAATGAGGGCAATGCTTGTTTGGCTAGGTCAAACCCTATAAGATTAAAGTATCCTAAAGGGTAAGTGAATTCATTGTGTGTATTGAGGCTGCTTCAATATCACTGGAACCATGCATACAGTGTGTATACTGGGGAGCTTTTTCTATTGAAGACTGTGCTATTATACAGATGGGTGGGATTTCCAACAAAGCATGATAGCAGACATTGTATTATGTAGCCGTTATCTAGTATGTGGTATTGGAGACATGGCCCATGGATTAGGCATGATGCATGTCTTCAAAGCATCAAATAATGGGTGTTAGATATATACATCATTGTCAGTTAAGATTACTGTCATTTTCCAGAAAAGATCTCATACATGAATTAAATGATAATTAATATAAGTAAATGACATTGTAATACATGGCATTCCATGTGAATTCTTGGAAACTTTATATATTAAATAATTTGTGACAATAATTATTATAAATCTGTCAATTTCATAAACGAGCATGTACATGAATGTTGATATCAGTATATATTGTCTGACTGCCTTTAATTACGTCTCTGTATATTTACAGATTGGCGAATTCAACTGAAGCTTCATCTGACTGCATTCGGTGAGTAAAACTTATTTCTTTCTTTTATCCTCATAATTAGACATCGTGAAATCTAAAAACCCTCTGTTTTTTCAAATCGCATGACATTTTTTTCATTGTTAAATTTTTTGACACAACACTTAAGTCCTAGAGTATTTGAGAGAATGCTGGGAGAACAAGTATATTCTTTTTATAAATGATGAGTTGTAGCAGCCTCCTTTGATTACAGTGATGGAAAAGGTTTAAGTCCCCCCCCCCCCAACTATTTCTTTTAGATAATTATATAATAGGAAAAAAATTTAAAAACTATACTAAGACAATCAAGATCATTCTAATTGGCCAAGCTCCCATTGATCTTACTTATTGTAATGAAAAATAATCCACAAATAACTTATTATATAATAAATAAAAAAATTTCACTTACAAAACAATTCTTTCTGATTTTATAGGTGTACATAAAAGTTTACCACCACTGTATTTTGACAATGACAACAAATGTTTCTCGGGTTATAGCAGACACTTCTGATTAGACTTCGTAGTAAAATATCCCAGCTACATGTCAGGTGCGACCAAACTTTGGCAACTGCAGCACTTCCGGTTTGCAGAGTGTTGCCTGCTTCACAAATGCGTGACCGTGAAATTGACCCTTTGGTTAGTTGATTTAGAAAATTGAATCTGATAGCAGCCGAATGACAGCTGTCTTAAGTAATATAAAGTTTGCTTCCCCGAAGTCAGCAAATTTACGAGGATGTAATATATTGGAAGAAACTGAATATATCTGGAAAGCTATACAATGTAGGTATATCCATGCAACAATGTAGGTACATCCATCCCCCAAATGTAGGTATATCCATGCAACAATGTAGTATATCCATGTAACAATGTATGTATATCTATAGGTATGTCCGTGCAACAATGTAGGATTTCCATTCAACAATGTAGGTATATCCATGCAACAATTAGGTATATCTATGCAACAATGCAGTTGCCGTGCTGCAGTATAGTTGCTAGTTTCTCATTCTTCCTTGCAATTCTTGCGTTTTGTTTCAATTCATAAGTCGGTTGCATTCGATCAATGAAAACTGTTACCCATTTCAATCTGGACTTTTTCATTGTTATGAATGAGCTTTTAAGTATTATTGCTACAATTAATCACAACCCAATTCTGGAGCTAATCTCTTTTTGCTTAATAATTCATGGGATTCAGCAGAGTCAAGAGGGTACTCAGAATTGCTGTCTAAAATAATCTTGATTATGATTTAATGAGCAATTAAAAATAATTGATGTTTGAGAGAAGAGGTACCATTAAATTTAATATTTGGATTATCTAAGTGTTTCGATTTTAGTGGGATTTAGCACACATAAATCCATTTATGTCATAATGATTTGAAATTTACATCGAATTATTGTATTTTTACTATGAAAGATGATTATGTTGGAACATTCCAGCAAAATTATATTGCCAAAAGAATTATTACCTCAACATTGCCACAATGTATTTATGAAATATTTACCATGACTGCGAATAAGTCATAAACAATAATTAAATTGAAAATATGTTGCATTTTCGAGGAGATAAGATAAAAACAAAGACAGGACAATACAGAACTAAGATTTTAAGTTGTGCTGATTCCCTGTAGTCCCAATACATTACCACAGCAATGATGTTATTTTACCCAAATATTTTCATCGTGTGGCGATTTTTATAGTGGGATGATCATAAAAAGGAAGCGTTTTTCTTCATATTTTGAAAAAAAAATTTATGAGGCAAGCAAAAGACCAGTCAAGCGTCACTTCTATATGTGTGCTGTGATTGGCTTATGATGGGCAGATTTAGGCCAATGTCACTTAGCTTAATTAGGGTTTGAGAAAGTTAATCAATGCATTAGTATTATATTGATGAATTTCACTGCCTCTTAAAATGTATTGCCAATAATGTGCCAAGAATAGAGCTAAATAAAGAACTTAGTAAATATATTTCTGACTTCAATAAATGTCCAGCATGATGTTTTATTATTTGTCTATATTGTAAAAATTGAATTATTGTATTTTTAACCGGGACCGACTTGCTGTAAAATACATAGTTACAACATTTAATATAGACTGTGAGCTTTAAGTATTATTATCCTGTCAATAAAATTATATATATATTTTTTATATGAGGATAATAATCTCGTGTATGTAATATGGTGTCAAGAGGTCGTATCCTGTGTGAGGTTATTATGCTGTAGATGCTTCTTTCAAAACAAAATACAAAGTTCAGCAAATTTGTAGTCAAAGGGTTAATTTTCAAACAGCAGCAGTTGGCTCGAAATGGGCTTATTGGTTTAGTTATAGTGCAATTAAAAAATTCAGTTTTTTACAATATTCAACTTAGCTGGACCAACATATATAGAATATAAACACCGTGTTGCCTGCCAATAGACCAAACAATTTTACTACATCAGTCAACTGGAAGCTATAACTAAAATACTGTGATTTAGTTATCAAATTATGTTACTTATGAAGCCACCTTAGAGTGGTGTCTAATTGCAAAGCATAGCATTATTTTAGAGTTATTAATTTAACAATGTTTTTTGCGCCAAAAATATGCCTCATTATATTCAGTGTTCTGTCAGTAGGACTTTACAATGCAAATTTTATATTTTACACCATATTCTAAAGTATTTAAATATTCTACTGAATTGATACCAGATGATATCATCAAATCGTTTTTATTTCACTTGCATGACGTGATATATAAAGTATAAAAAATATTAATTCAGAAGTTGTATTTTACATCAATCAAACAGAATCACCAAAGCTATGAGTAATTTTAGTCTTCAATCTATCTTCATCCGTTTTAAAATTGAATGTTGCTGCATAATATCATTCCTTCACCGCTTATCGATTTATATGCTCTTATCAAGTAAGGCCAACTGCTGAAACATCAGAGATTCAGCAAAATTTCCGTCTCACCTCTCGACTAGTCTGTGATGCTCTCTAAAGTACTTGACGGAGTTTCAAGCTGAGCGCAACATAGGAGCTAGCGATTATCTTCTTTAATTAGATATTTGGTGACAGCCATATTTGAGCACTTTCATCATTTCTTACCGCTAATTTACGTCCTCGCTGTAGTAGATAGTTATACGCTCCTGACAGGTTCTCGCGACAGATTACTACATCGCCATGAAGAGACACTAGTCCGTCGCCAAACTAGTGAGTAGGGACACTTTCCTGGCATACATCATTCATGGTTAGAGCTTTCCAATAGCCTGTTACAAGCCAATTATTTTCAGACTAAGGATTTGTAAGAAACTACTCGTTGTAGCTTGGGTACCTGTTCAGGCCCAAGACCATTGTTCAATCTATTTCCTTGTCTTTAATTGGTTGCTGTTAAATCATTTAAAGGATTGAGCGGTCTAAGCATTTGTCGATTAGTGAGAAAAACATGGGTGATTACTGATCAGTCTGATAGGCTACACTAATCTACTAATGGTTTTACTTATAAAGACAAAATACTCAGCAGATCTATTTTCTTGGTAGAATGACAATAGTCTTCTTAGTCTAAGACCCAATAATTATAGAAGGCTTCCACATACATGTCCCCTGGTTTTTCTGTAATATGTTTTCCGGAGTAGCACGTAATGGCATAACCAATTAAAAAGTTAAGTATTAGCTTTAAGATGTATAGGGGGTTTTATTTCATGCGCTTGATTCTACATACCTAACTTTCAATATTAAGCAGAAGTGAGTTCATCTATACACAACTACACATTATATCCAACTTTACAAATTGTTAGAAAGTTACAGTATCCTTTCTTGGTCACTTTCCTTTTTCATTTGATCAAATTAATTTACTTTAAAAAGTGCTCTCTTTGGCCAGTTTTATCAAAACTGAAATATGGTTACTTCTCACTGAACATATTTGGTCATTTATGATACTAGTGCATATGTTTACTTCCTACTATCGCAGCAATATCACGTGAAATGGGAGGTGATAGGGGCTGGGTGATCTGCTTTTAATATCACCGAGAATGACGTTCATGCATGCCCAAATAAGGAAGCTCAAGACGTTGCGTGACTACGGTTGATGTGTCAGATTAACACCAACCTCATTAAATAACAGTAAATTGATTTATGTACATAATTAAGTTAAAATTTTGATAATCGGACAAAAGCTGAGTGAGTGCAATGAAATACACGCGAATTCCCATTCTAGCAGCGGTCACTTCGTACATTTTATTTAATAACTTCGTCAATTTTCATCCGATTTTAAAGATTTAAAGTTCCTCATGGCTGAAATTAATTAAGGAATAAAAGGAAAACACAATCTTCACTGATCTGTTTGACAGATCAGACGTGGTGGGTGAGTAGCACCATATAAGTCTAAAAACACTGATATGTTTTTTCCTATGTTATCATAGGAGTGTATATGTTAACTTCTTATTAAACATATTTGGTTGTTTATGATAGCAGTGTATTTACTCTGCATAGTTATTAGTTGGCTCGGGCGGGGGCCTAGCTCAGAGGTAGCGCTCTGGGCTTCCAACCGCTGGGTCCCGGGTTCGATTCCCGGTCGAGCCTAAGTTGGATGGCTGTTTCCTCCTTCGCTCATTGCCATGGTCTCTGCCTGTCCTAATTAGCCCAACTGGTGCAGAAATACAGGACGTAAAGCCCTCATCCACCCACCCATTAGTTGGCTCATGTATATATGTTAATTAAGCCCAGTCCTTGACATAGCAAATTAATGTCAGATGGGATTAATAGCTTGAGGGTGCAATGTCAATCAACTGATTAAGCTCGGATAAAGTAATCAACCCTTGGATCTCATGATGATATAGTTGGTGCATGTTATGATGGGTGTTTAGAAGGTCCCGGGATGCCTGACCCTCTCAAGATGAGATCGGGCAAGATGATATCAAAATTTTGGTTGCATATCTAAAACATTCTGGTGTTACATCCAAACCAAAAGAACCAAGTACTCTTAACATCTGTTCATACACATCATGCATTCTGCCGTTTCTCAGTCTTTTTGTTTCCGATTGTTTTTCTATTACATTATTCACAACTTTTATGCTCCAACCATCACGTGCTGAGCTTCAAGAAACTTTCCCTCCGGCAGGTGTCTCCCAAGGTGCTTGCAAAGAATAAAAGTTGTATTCGCGTTTTTCTTGGATAAATTGCATTCACAGCGGGAATGTCTTCAAAGGTAAATGTTTCCTAGAAATGAAAAATGCACTTCTTAAGCATCTATTGCGTGGTTGCTAATTTTGCATAGAATTACGAATTGAGAAGGTATGGCAGACCATGTATTTTAGACCTATTATATCTTAAATAAAAATAAGTACATATACACCTCTTAACAGTGTAAACGTATAAAAGTACATATAGTAAACAAAAAATTAGCAATTCTACAAAATCGTCCATAATATTTTAAATTGATTACCTTAAGACTATGTCATTTTAGTGAGCAATAAACACATATTTATTAATATATACATATTTATGTTTATCGTATACTCATCTTGAGGCCAAAAAATATTATTCCTTTGTAAGCCTAAGAATTAACTCTATGCACTTGTGTTTATACTTCATATGTCTAATCAGTACATTTTTCATGTATATATGTATTATTTTTCATACTTTATTGTTTTCCTTGTGACTCATGTATCATACAGATATTTTGTGAGTCAATAAACTATATATAAATACATAATTAAACCGCAGAAAGTTAATAACATATTGGATTGGGTATTACCAAGTGCAATTAAAATGAAAACAACTATAGTATTCCAAATCATTAAGAATACCTCTGCCTATTGGAGACCTCCAATGACCAACTAATTTGTTTCAAATTTTGACTTTTTTCAACTTTTTTGTGACACTTTTACGTCCTCACTCGGTTTTTTATACACTCTACTGTTATTTCCATCAAATCATGAATGTCATCAGAAAGTGACGTGCTTCTCAGCTGAGGCTTGACTGGATAAACTATCCTAATATTCTGCACCTAAATTGTGACGCCCAACACGTGCCTAGAGTACCAAGCGCCAAGACCAATAAATAGTGAGTTCGGTCCAGTGATATTGGTCATTTGAATGACACACTGAGTGAAAAAAACTCTTGACCAACATCATTTGAAATTGATTCTTTAATAAGGTTATGTGACTTCGCTGCTTACACACAGGCTTTAGTTTTAGGCATTGGTGGTGGTGGTGGGATTAGGGCTTTACGTCCTGTATTTCTGCACCAGTTGGGCTAACTAGGACAGGCAGAGACCATGGCAATGAGACGAAGGATGAAACAGCCATCTAACTTAGGCTCGACCGGGAATCGTACCTGGGACCCAGCGGTTGGAAGCCCAGAGCGCTACCTCTGAGCTAGGCCCCCGCGTTTAGTTTTAGGCATTAAACTGTTTGCTGAAAATTGATTCTGTTTTATCAAGAATGTAATACAAGAATTTGTATAACAATTTTCGTACAAGCTTCAGCCACTAAATTATTGGACAACCAGGTGGCTATTTAATGGTACATCAAAGCAGATGCGTTTATTTCATTTTTATTAACAAAATTTATTATTCTAACTATTAAATAATATATAAGACGAATTCAGTTTTATAAGATAATTAGTTTCATCGAATTCCGTCATTTTTACCTACTTTATTAAATTTCATCAGATTTATGATACTAAAAAGTACAGCCCTAGAGGGGTTTTTATGGGTTAAAAATTGGGCTTTGACGTTTTTGGTTGTATCCATTTTGTGCTTCTCCATAAGATAAGATAAGATAAGATAAGATAAGATAAGATAAAACTTTATTTGTAGTCAGAGGTCTAAGACAAAACAATAAAACATAAGCTATAAAGCCTTTAGCCGACTGGTAAAAATAACAATAGCAATGAAAGAAGATATATATACAGATGATTTGAATGAGATTATGACTAAACTACTCAATGATCATAAATTATTTTGCTGACAGATTATATATGATCCACAATTACACCTTTCTAAGGAGTTACAACGTCTTGATAAATCTTTGAACTTAGCTAAATCATCTACTTGTTTTAGTTCAACAGGTAAGGAATTCCAAATCAAAGCACCTTGATATATATATATAATAGATCTGAAACCATATTGCATATATATATATATATATATATATATATATATATATACATGTAAAAATAAGACCAACGAACAAGTGGAAATTCGTTTTGGAT
Organism: Alitta virens; assembly: GCA_932294295.1. NCBI lineage: Eukaryota > Metazoa > Annelida > Polychaeta > Phyllodocida > Nereididae > Alitta > Alitta virens. The sequence continues at coordinate 1,405,885 of OW028579.1, read as the reverse complement.
GAGACTATAAATTCCTACTGCCCTGAACTACAGTTTCATAGTTTTACACCTTATTAAACTGTCACCTGTCTTAAACGACCATTATACTAAAATTCCCTTGGCTAAACGCTTAACACAGGTTTGACTACAAGCCACAATTCAACAAGACTTTTGTGTTATTCATGCAGTTTAGTCACAATGTGCAACTTTGCTTGCTAAAGAAATATGAAAACTTTATTAAACCAAAAAAAAAGAAAAAAATACGGCACTTCTGAACAAGAAAAAACTACCGCACTTCTGAACAAGAAACAACTACGGCACTTCTGATCCAAAAAAATAATGGCTGTGTCTGTGATCCAACATCGGCCCAATGTTGGCCCGATGTTGGACCGACGTCGCCCATATCCCTAGGGCCGACATTAAAACGATGTCAGATGCTACCTGGTTTTTGCCCCGATGGCACATAGACTAGAAAAGAGACAACCTGCATTCTCATACAGATTTTGTATCACTAATCACATCATACCGAACTTTCAAAGATTTTTGCCGACTCAGAAATTGTTCATAGTTCGTCGCAAACTTCGTAGCAATTCTTGTAGGTAGAAAGGGACTTTATCCTATTTCTCAGATGCACTTAGAGACAGGGCTTAGCAATATAGGATCAGTTCCATAATCTGGTATTAGTGTGTTTTGTCTTACAATTGTTACAAGATATTGGTATTTGGCTATGTTGTGCACAAAATACAGTATATATCAACTTGAATTTTCCAGACAGAGATTTTTCTGTGCTATATTCGCTAAAAGGATAATGGTACTCAATAGGCTGGCACCTGTGTACAAGTCCACTGCTGGAGCCATCTATAGTGATTTTAATTACTGGGCGAGCAGCGCTAGTGTGTAGAGATTCTCATTTAGAGCAACTCACCAAATGTCTCGCACAACTAACCCAGGCAGTTTTGACCTATGGTCCTCAATTCAAAGTTGCTCAATAACATCCAAGGAAGTCAAAACCGAAATTAGGATATTATACGCTGTCCAAAGCGGTGAACATTGAACTAAGTTGTGCGGCTGGCATTATGTTGTACGTGCATAGCGATCTCTTAAAAGTAGGCCACTTCAGTTTCCAGGGACCCTGAAGATTCAGGAGTTCCGAGCAGAGACAGGGCTGGCACAACACAGGCTTTAAAAAAACAGTTGTGTTGAAATGTGTCAACACCACTAGAAGCGGACGGCTGATATGACCAGCTGTCAGACTCGCGTATGTAATACACGATACGGTGTGGACTCTATGCCATGTTTCATATTTACCCCATGGTGGGATCTTTTACTCGAGCCAGTATGAACACAGCGCGCTTGGCTTCCGACCACTGGGTCCCGGGTTCGATTCCCGGTCGAGCCTAAGTTGGATGGCTGTTTCATCCGTCATCTCATTGCCATGGTCCCTGCCTGTCCTAATTAGTCCAACTGGTGCAGAAATACAGGACGTAAAGCCCTAATCCAAAGACTCAAACCAATGTATTACCTTTAGAGCATGATAAGATGTTTTAAAATGATAATATGTTCATTCCAAAATGGTATTGCTAGGCTCTACTGCAGATTAAGGGTATCTGATCCTGTCTGACATGTCGACCATAGAAGCCTGGAAACGTCTGCTAATTTCAAGGTGACAGAGTTTCCCACTGACTTGATCTTTATGTGAGAAGACTTGCAATGCATTTAGTCCCTTCAAGATTTCTTTTTCTTTCTTTTTTCGTCCAGTTTTTCTTTCTCCTTCTCCTAAGAAGCGGCACTCAGCTGTGCAAGTCCCATCTGTAAGACGGCATCTGAGCCGGCTAAGACTGCTCAATATTGGCACGTATTAGTGTTACTAAGAGTGAGCTAGGAATGAAAGAATGGAATCTTATCCATCACCTGTTTTGGAATGATAGCATTATTTGTTGCTTTTTAAAGACTACTGGATTAAATCAGTCCAACATTGTAATCGCAGATAGAAAATGACATTTGTCAGACATTGTTTTCCAAATCAGTCAGAGATTTTAAGCCGACCTGGGAAAATGAAATCAGTCAGAGGTGGTAATCCCAGCTAGGAAAATGAAATCAGTCTGAGATTGTTACCACAGCTAGGAAAATGAAATCAGTCAGAGATTGTTACCACAGCTAGGAAAATGAAATCAGTCAGAGGTGCTAGGAAAATGAAATCAGCCTGAGATAATCATTGTTACCACAGCTAGGAAAATGAAATCAGTCAGAGGTTATAATCCCACCTAGGAAAATGAAATCAGTCTAAGATTATAGTCCCAGAGAGGAAATGAAATCAGTCTGAGATTGTTACCACAGCTAGGAAAATGAAATCAGTCAGAGGTGCTAGGAAAATGAAATCAGTCTGAGATTGTTACCACAGCTAGGAAAATGAAATCAGTCAGAGGTGCTAGGAAAATGAAATCAGTCTGAGATTGTTACCACAGCTAAGAAAATGAAATCAGTCAGAGGTGCTAGGAAAATGAAATCAGTCAAAGGTTATAATCCCAGTGAGGAAATGGAATCATTCTGAAATTATAATTGCAGCTATAAAAAATTTATTTAGTCAGAGGTTGTAATCCCACCAAAGAAAATTACACTTGTCAGATTTTAATCCTAATCGGCAAATAAAATCCGTCTGAGATTGTCATAAAAAAAACTGTTATATTTCTGCTTCTAACCTGCAACCACAAGTTGTATGCATGTCATTTTTGAAAATGACTCGATTTATAGCCAAGCATTTCATCGCCTCAAATGCTGTCGACTAAGGCTGATTAACTTGTCACATTAGAAAAATTAAGCCAGTGTGAGTTTGATTATGCATTCATGTAAAGCAGTCTGATGTTAATCTTGTTAAAAGCCATTTAAATTATTTCTTCCGGTAGATAATGCCTTTTGTGCTTGACTAAAGGGGGTTTCACACATAGCCGGATCAGACGCAGGAGCGTCCCGGAGGTCAACTCCGTAATACTCCCGCATACTCCGGGGAAAGGCGTATAGACATCTTGTTCATGTCCGGGAGTGTCCGGCATTGTCCGGCATGGTCCGGTATCTCCGGGGACTCCGGCAAAAAAATTAAACATGTTTAATTTTTCATGCCGGAGATCCCGGAATAGTGAAATCCGTGTTGGGCCGTGTAGATCCGTGTAGACTCCCAGTAGACTCCGTTGATCTCCGGGGACCTCCGTATTGACACCGAAAGACTTCGTGTGATCTCCGGCTAAGTCCGGCGTCAACCGGGCGTGAAAAGTACGCTCCGGAGAGCACAAGGAGCAACTCGGTTCCACACGAGTGAACTAGGACCAACACGGAGTCTAAACGGAGTGAACAGGGAGAGCGGGTTTACATGTCATTTGCTTGACCCGGTTAACTCCGTTATGTACACGGTGTCACACGAGATCAATGCGGACATACAGGAGTGAACTGGGTGTCAAGACGGAGTCAATTAAACTGACACGGAGTGAGTACGGATGCCTGAGTATATATACAACCGCCGTCTTTGGAGAAGCATCATTCCACCGCCCGCCGTTCATCGTTGATCATCGAAGTAATTCATTTATCATCCACCATTTCTTCTGGATATTACCTTCTGGATTGCTGCTGCTGCTACTGCCGTTTCTTGAATTAACCACCATGCCACCTAGGAGAGGAAAGGGGAGGCCTGGCAAGAAGACTGTTGTCCAAGAGGAACCTGCACCACCTGCTGCTGTTGAAGAAGATGTAGCCAGTAATACCTCTTCAAGACCGCAAAGTCCGCAAGGCATGCCAGATTTACCTGGGCCAGTTGTACCTGCTGCACCTGCAGTACCTCCTACTGCAGCTCCACCCCCACCTGCAGCAAGAGCGAAGAGGCAGAAAAAGGAAGCCCTGAACCTCACAGAAGACCAGGAACAAGATGTGGCCGACTGGTACCGGTCCCAGGAGATGTTGTATAACCGGCGGCTTGCTCAATACAAGCGGATAGACATAAAATCGCGAATGATAGACCAGAAGGCGAAGGAGCTGGATTGTACTGCGCAGCAGCTGAAAACTTGGATAGACTCAATGCGCACTGCAGTTGGGAAGCTCACGGATCCAACCAAGAAGCCTTCTGGTGGGGCCGCTAGAATCCTGACAGACCGGGACAACTGGATAATGGAGAATTTCGGCTACCTCGAATGCCACATCAAGAGGGTTGATGCTGGGAAGAGAAAGAAAGGTGGGCAGCTTTCCCAGAGCTTATCAGCCAAAACTCCAACCAGCAGCAACAGACCTACCACTGAGGATGACACGTCTGAAGCTGAGGAGGTCATTGTCGATAGTTCGGATGATGGTGGCAGGGATTCCGATACAAGCAGGTCCAAGGGTGGGCCTTACAAGGGCGACAGCAGCAGCAGCACGAGGAAGATGGGGGCCCCTCCTCCAAGCAAGAAGACGTCCAGACGTCAGCCTCGTCATCATCATGACTGTGATGCATCCAGCCTTGCAGCTAGTGGAGATGGAATTGCTACACAAGCTGTCACTCAAGTAAGTATACTGCTTCAGTTGCCATGATAATCAAGATAATCGTATTGTAATGTTGCAGTTTAAAGTTGTAATTGTAATCTTGCAGTTTAAAGTTGTAATTGTAATCTTGCATTTTAAAGTTGTTGCTTTTCCATAGTAGAAAGTGGTAGCTTTGTTTCTTGGCACTTCCAGTGTTCACTGTATGGTGATGTGTCTTTTCAGTACATTGTCAATAATGCACATGCTATTGCAGTTGCCATGTGACTTACTCTAATGTTGTGTTTTTTCCTATTTCCAGCTGATTGAAAAAGCCACCGATCTGCAGAGGGACATGCACAGCAAGTTGAGTCAGCCGACGGACTCAGGCAGCTTGTCCAAGAGGGTCTTCACGGACATGATCTACCACGAGGTGATGCAGATGGACACCGAGACTTGGTGGGATTACCAGGCCCAAACCTTAAACAGCCTGATGCAGTTTAAGCAGGCGTATCGTCACAAGCGCCAGCAGCAACAGCAACAGCAGCAGCAACAGCAACTGCAACAGCAACAGCAGTATCATCAGTTTCTGCCTCCTGTCCCTCAGCAGCATCAGCAGCAGTTCGTCCTCCCTGCTCCTACAGCCAGTTCATCCGGTCCTCCTGTGCAGATGTTCCCTCATCATCAGCATTCATCCAGCCCTGCTGCCCAGATGTTCGCACAGCATTCATCCAGCCCTGCTGCCCAGATGTTCGCACAGCATTCATCCAGCCCTGCTGCCCAGATGTTCGCACAGCATTCATCCAGCCCTGCTGCCCGGATGTTCGCTACTCCATCCGGCCCTTCGCCCCAGCCTCTCGTGTCGGCTGCCCCTTCTTCTTCGTCTGTGCCTGCACCGACCCCCCCTCCTGCGACATCTTCTACCATTATCAGTCAGGCCTGGTTGACTTCAGGTCCTTCTCATGGTCGTCCTTCCATGTCACCACAGGATTGCAGCACGCCTCAGGATGTTTCGCTCACCAGCTACTTGTTGAACACTAGTGTGGGGGGAATGGTTGGTGGTGATGACCATAACTCCTCCTTTTCGGTGCCCACGCCTCCAACTACCACAACCGAGTAATGTTGAGCTGAAAATGAACAATGAACTTTATTGAAATGAACAATGAACTGTTATTACTTATGTTTGCATGTGAACTGTATACCGATGAAGTTAAATGTAATGAACAATGTAAACTGTATTACATGACAATAATTAAATGATGTGTATTTTTTGCACTTGTGTGCTGCAGAAGTCTGAAGTTTGCTATTAATTAAATGTTGAAACTTACATCATTCGTGTTGTTTTCAAATCTTGTCTTGCTGCCATGGTACACTCCCAGCTGCTGAGTTCACGTAGCTGACCAAGTATTGCCGCATTTCCTTGGCTGCTCTGTTGGTGTTGCCTCTGAACACATGTCCCATGTCTGGTAGATTGGCAGCATTCTCCCTCCATGCACCTGGGATGATCTCATGGATGTCGGCATTTTCCTGGTCCACAGCATTCACTTGAGCAGTTGGATATCTCACCCTCAGTAGGTTGTGCAACACACAGCAAGCAAGAGTTATGGTACACACTCTGTCAGGACTTTGAGGCATTGTTGTGAGGAGACACCTGAACCTGGCAGCCAAAAGTCCAAATGCATTCTCTACCACCCGTCTAGCTCTAGAAAGTCTGTAGTTGAAGATTCTGTCTTCCATGCTCATGTTCCTGTGAGGCAGAGGCTTCATCATCCAAGTCTGCAGTCCAAAGGCATCATCCCCAACTATGAAGTAAGGCACTGGTTGGTCATCATTAGGCAGGTTATCTGGTTCAGGTAATCCAATGTTCCCACTTTCTAGCGCTTCCTTCAATTCTGTCTGGCTAAACACTCCAGCATCTGAGCCTGATCCACTGGCACCAATGTCAACGTAGAGGAACTTGTATTCAGCATCAACTACAGCCAGTAGGACAATAGAGAAAAATCCCTTGTAGTTGTAGAACAGGGATCCAGACTTGGCAGGACATCTGATGGCAACGTGCTTCCCATCAATGGCGCCGACACAGTGGGGGAAGTTCCATCTGTTGTAGAATCCATTGGCAACTGCTTTCCAGGCTTCTGGGGTTACAGGACACTGCATGACTTCTGCTGAGTACTCGTCTATGATGGCCTGGCAGACTTCGATGACCAGGATAGAAATGGTATTGAAGGCTACCCTAAATCCATACTGCAGAGACTTGTAGCTGTTGCCCGTACCCAGGTAGCGCAAGGTAATAGCCAGTTTCAATCCAGGTTCAAGGGCCCTCCTCCAAAAGGTATCCTGCTTTGTAATCCTAGGTCCCACTCTGGCAAGAACTTCATGGAATAAGTCAGGCTCCATCCTCATGAAATTCTTGAAGCCACCCACATCTTCTGCAGTCAATTCAGCCATCAGTTTTTCATACTGCCCATAAAGAGGTCTTCTTAGCAGCCAAGGTCGCACCCACATTTGCCTTCTTCTTCTTCGTCTTGGTGCAGCAGCAGCATTTTCTAATAGGTCATCTTCATCAGCTGATGTTGTGGCCCTCACTGCATCATCTTGCAGTTTGTGTTCTTCTTGCAGAATTATATCATTAGCAGCAGTCAATAGCTGGACTTGCATGTCCATGCACTTCAAATCCAATTCCACCCTGTCGTAGTGTGATAAAGACATATCCAATTTTTTCTGTAGTAGCAGCAACACCTTTGCAGTATGGTAGTCCGAAGTGGAATGATGGACAGTGGAACGCAGCCAGTTTAAATACCAATTTCAGAGCGATCCGGGTGAAAACCGCTTAACTCCGTAGTGATATCGTAGTAAGGTCGTGTAACGATCGGGTATATCCGTGAAGGCCCCGTGTAACATCCGGTTCACTCCGGCACAGTCGTGTTACCTCCGGCTACAACCGTGGCTCATTCCTTGTTTAACCGTGCTCCTCCGTACATATCCTTGTAGCACCCGTACACATCCGTGTCATGACCGTGTTGCTCCTTGTTGCCTCCGTCTTGCCTTCGTGTCCACACCGCCCAATTATTTGTTTTTGTTTACATTTCTAACTTTTTCGCCCGGACCGCCCCGGACTTGACGAAATTTCATTCCGGGACGCTCCTGCGTCTGATCCGGCTATGTGTGAAACCCCCTTAATGGCAAAATGAACAATAGAGAGGATTCTTGGATAGGTTGTAAGTGTCCTTGTATGGCTGATTTCTAAGGGCTTGGGAAGACAATTCTAATTAAGAGCTTCTGCGTCACTTAGTTCCGGAGACTGCCATCTTTTTGTTGGGAATGGCTTAATTGTGATGCTTAATTGATGACATGAAATGTTATTCAAAGTAATAGCTTAGTGTCCCAATACTAGTCAGTTCAAAATGACCAAGGAGGGAACTGTTTTGGTACAGAAAAAATGTGAATTTATGCATTCCACTACTGAAGATGAAATAAGTCACAAGTAAAGTCTCTGAAACCTAAAACCAGCTCAGGATTCGATTCTATCAGTCCAAAAATTTTACAGGGTACAATTCAATGCATAAAAACACCCCTTTGTTACATTTATTAATTTATCTCTGGAAAATGCTGAGGTACCATCTCAAATGAAAGTTTCTAAAGTCATACCTATCTATAAAGAAGGAGACACCATGAATAGATAACTATAGGCCTATATCCTTGCTGCCAACTATTTCAAAGGTGTTAGAACGAATTGTTTACAAAAGACTGTACACCTACCTTAGTTCTAACCAAATCCTTTCCACTTCCCAGTATGGATTTCAGGCATCATTATCTACTGAGTTAGCAATCCTAGAATTAGGACAACTGGTGTTTGGGTGTGTTCCTAGCTTATCCAAAGCCTATGATGCCATAAATCACTTGGTTTTAAAGTTATTTATCAAATCACCAGTTCACCCTTGTAAAAAATGTAAAATCGGATACGATGATTATTCCATGGGGTGTCCCCATGGAGAACCATGTTGATTCTATTTAAAAAAAATAGCAAAAAGTCCAGGAATACTTAAACGCCTCAAATGCCAGCTGCCGGAATACATTCTTCTCCAGCTATATAATACCCTAACTCTATCTCACATTACTTATTCCATATCAGTGTGGGGTAGTGTAGACCCATGTGATATGAATAGAGTTCTTGCCTTGCAAAAAAAGACTCTTCGCTGTATTTCTAACTCCCATAACAACTGCCACACTAATGGGGGGGGGGGGGGGGTGGAGATCCCAGTAGCAGAAGTGCCCCTGGTGATAATGCTGAGATGATAATGAGTGGGTGACATGATATGAGATAATTCATTTTGTATATATAACTCATAAGATACCAAAACTCTTTTCTCCTTTAGTAGGAAATTAAAGTTCTACCTGATATCTTCATATAAAGCACCATGCAGTCTTACTAATTGCTTTTCATGCATAAGTTCATAAGATGAAATGATGTTCTCTTCAGTGATTACACCCCTTGATCTTAGCCTGAGCTCCAGGTGGATGGTAGGTCTGCCCGTCCACCCCACGGGGTGGAAAATTTGGTTTGCCAATCCATCCTGGAGCTCAATGGTATCTTATGAGTTATATGCACAATATGAATCATCTTATATCATGTCATCCTCTCATTATCATCTCAGCGTTATCACCAGGTACACTTCTGCTACTGGGATCTCCCCCACATTGGCACATCATAACAAATATTAACTATCACACTTTAACTTGAATGTGAATGTCCCCAGAAAATTTAATTAAATGATCATGTTTTTGTAAATTTTTTGTCGTATGTAATAATAATGCGTTTGCGTAAATGTTTTGGAACTACAATTGTGTTGTCAATGTGAAAATAAAAAAAGTTCAGTTCAGGTAAAATTTGAGTGCGAATGAAAATTTCGCATAAATTTTGTTCATGTAATATGTGAATAAGGCTGAGTAACTGTTATGGTGGTCAGACATTTCAGACATCGTCAAAATAACCCGAAATCTTATTAGTCCTTTTCGCATGCTTTCCAGTTCGCATAGCTTCAAGGGCAGTAGCTATATATGTAATAATTATATCCCGAGTAGGAGGGAAATCACATTTCTGTTGGTTATATCCCGATGCTATTAACCGTATTAACTGATTCGTTCGATACTTCTCTCATTGTGCAAGAAAAGCACTGATTGCACTCAAGAGGGAGATATAGTTAGTTTCATTAAAAACAACCTGTAAAATTGGACCTAGACCAAGCTAGACAACTTGTGCTTTGCAATGCTACCTGCTGCTAAATGAAACTGTCCGGCTATAGCTGCTACTCAAAGCTGGATCTAAAAGTACATGCAGCACATTTTGGTGCATAAGTTGAGTGTTATGCATATTTGTAATATTTTGTTGAAAAGATGCATGTCGATTGCGCATACATATTTATGATATATCAGATCAATTTCTCACATTTACCAAGGTTTATATTTCTTCAGTGGTGGTAGTTTAAGCCGACTATAAGGTAGAAGTAGACAGAAGTGGCCGGCTTTAGCCTTTTACAGTTACAGCCAGGAATAGGTTGCTACAGCTGACTAGAGTGGGTGGGTGGGTGATTGGGGCTTTATGTCCTGTATTTCTGCACCAGTTGGGCTAATTAGGACAGGCAGAGACCATGGCAATGAGACGAAGGATAAAACAGCCATCCAACTTAGACTCGACTGGGAATCGAACCCGGGACCCAGTGGTTGGAAGCCCAGAGCGGTACCTCTGAACAGCTGACTAGAGTCAACCATATTTTATGAAACTAACTGTAACTAACATTTTAGTTGGTCGTATACTCAGAACAATAGAAAAACTATCCTGATGGAGTCAGAATCATTTTTATGTCGAGTATTTTTCCAAGCTGTGTGTAAAAGGACACCATAAGAGTGTCAAGAGGCTTAGAATGTGAGTTCTGGTAAATAAATGCCTCTTTGAACATGCATTAGTTCCATTAATGACTTTCAACCGTTCCATCAAGGCTTACGGTTACAGGATGGTTCCATTGTGAATATGTGCTGTGTTGAAAATTCACAAAAGAGGAAGCTTTAAAAACTGAACATATGTAAACAGCTTATATCTGGGGATAATGGCCTTAGAATGATAAAAGAGAAAGGCTAATCACACCAGTTTTTTTAGTATCCGAGTTAAAACTGTCTGAAATGTGTAGTTTTTCTCTCATTAGTGCTTTTTCCTGAGGAGACTATAAGGTGGCAAAGAGACTATAATGTGATTATGTGACTAATGGAGACTGGGACTACAGAGCTATCAAATCAGGATTAATCCAGCATTAAAATGTATATAATGTCCTCCGCTGGGACTTGAACTAGGGAAGTCTTGATCTGAAGCTGAGTTTTAATTCTTACTGAAATATAATTTGTGTTTTTTACTTTATTGCAATTGTTTCAACATTCCATACGTTCCAGGAAAATAAGGAAACTGCCTTGCACTAGTAATAGTATACTAATTGACATAAAATTAGTTCTTAAATGGGTGTCCCTTTACCCTCCATGTAATTCAACCCACCAACAGTGTATTCTTGAGTCAAATAACATGTAATTTCATTGTCATTGCATGAGTAACTGTATTTTACTTGTATATTTCATATCTGTTCTGTTCATAGACTATCTAGTTTTGCATACATGTTGTATCTGTTGTTAACTAAGGGCATTACTGGAAAACAGTACATTTACCTGATAAAAATATGTGGTTAAATAAATAAATATATAAAACATTTCATAACAAATTGTGGTAAAATCCCCATGACCTCATGGGGTAATTTGCGTGACATGGATTCGACTCTAAACCTCATCATCTCATCATTACATCTATCTATGTCAGCATGTCATGCAGCTATACGTAAGACAATGCGCTTGGCAGTCGACAACTCTAGAGCCAGGATTTCTTTTAATGAAGGGATTTTTTTTTAAGTAGGTATCTGGCGACAAACTCACAAAAGCAGCTCATGCTGTTGTGTTGTGTAGTATTTTGTCATTGCCACTTAGCTTGTATGACCTGCTGAACAGTGGTGTTGGTGGATTAGGGCTTTACGTTCTGTATTTCTGCACCTGATGGGCTAATTAGGACAGGTAGGGACCGCGGCAATGAGACAAAGGATGAAACAGCCATCCAACATAGGCTCGACCGGGAATTAAACCCAGGACCCAGTAGTTGGAAGCCCAGCACGCTACAACTGAGCCAAGCCCCCACCCCCACCTAGCGCTGAGTCAATTCCATATCGGATCCCACTGTTCATCACATCGTATACTTCAGAATACAAACATTTAGTCCATGGAGTTCCCAGACTACATTAGAATTTTGTATGGTCACTTCTGGAAAACTAGATTTCCACAAATAACAATTTCTCAGAATCCGGTTTTCCAAAAGAATTACAAGGTAACGGAGATAGTTTGCTAAATTAATGCTATGACCTCATTGCTCCATTCTACCCAAATATCAATGAGGATCTGGCAATTGTTGAAATCTGTGACCCCTGGGTAATGGTTATTCTGCTTTTTAAAAAGCTGTAAATTGTAACAAGAAAGTTGAGAAATACCTACACCCGAACAGGTCGGCTGGTGGGTTCAGCGAATGTGTAAGCTATATTTGACTTTAAGGGACAAGATGTAAGGGTGCAGTTTGTCAAGCGGTTATTGTTTTGTTCATCTTTGCATGTTCCTCATATGATATTTTTTGGGGAAAAAAAAAGAACTGGTCAAGTTTTGAATGAAAAAACATATCTCTAAGTGATGCTTGGGATTATAAAACACATCTTGTTGCAGATGGTAGAATTGATGTGTACACTTTTTCTGTCTTCTGCTGCTAAAAACGGCATTGACGAGTCTGAGTCACACTCCTATATGTTTTACTTGTCTATCCCATGATGACTCATAAATTAGTTATGACACATCTTTGGGAAATTGAAAGGTTAATCATTGTTACCTAGGTTTCTATCACTAGAGCGTTTTCTTCTGAAAGGCGGCGCTACGTTCTGGTGCGAAGCACTGGCCTTTCTCATAACTGATCTGCCGCTCCCCTGAAATCAGGGGGGGGGGGGGGGAGAAATGCTATCGCGCGTCTGCACACAAAGTAGTGCGATTACTACGCCTTTTTCTATCTTCCAAGAAGCCGCTCGATGTGAAACTGGTTCAGACGATTTATTTTGACTTATTACTAACGTCATAAAATTGAACAACTTTACCTTGGAATTCCACCAACTGCAGAAGGTACTTTTTTCGTAAATGGCATTGAACAGGCGTTGTAACGGCATTGCAACGCCTTTTCAACATTCTATTTTTACCATATCCCTTGAGCATTATGTGAGTTCTCAGAAAGACCGATGCTATGCACCGGACAAGCGCTGTCTTTCGGCAGAAATTGATCACTACAGGGCAGGTGGTGTTGTTGCTAATCCTTGTCATAAGTGACCAGGTTTAATGAAACCAGACTCATCAAGTGCAATTTTCACTCTGCAAGTGAATAAAAATTCACTTATCAATTCTACCGACTGTAAATCGCTGCCAACTGCTACAACTTAACAACTGACAGCTGAGTTCAATTCCCTTAAAGACTTATTAATCTTTTCCTGGCACATGTTTTGCAACATGAAGCACACCCTGTCTTTGTAGTACTAATTACTTGTCATTTCCCAACAAAGTTAAGTCATTAGTACTTATTTTTGCTTGCTTGAGTACAAAAAGAAGTCTCATAACTCATCATGCATGTGTCTCATTGATGATTAATGACTTGGGTCCGGTGCTAATGAAGTCTCTAGGATGAAATAACAATGATGAAGGAAAGCTGAGGCCTGGAACTTATGTCATTTGTATTTCATGCCTTTGGAAAACACTCACAAATGCAAAGGCAATGGATATGAATGAATGTGAATTACTTGTTGCCTTTATTGTTATGCAGTGTCATGGTGACTTTCAAATATGTAGGTCTGTCGACTTTGTGTTGTGGACATCGAAAGATCTGGCGTTTTGTCTTTGAAGTCACAGCGATGGACGTCGAAAGATCTAGCATTTTGTCTTTGAAGTCACAGCGATGGACGTCGAAAGATCTGGCATTTTGTCTTTTAAGTCACAGCGATGGACATCGAAAGATCTGGCATTTTGTCTTTGAAGTCACAGCGATGGACGTCGAAAGATCTAGCATTTTGTCTTTGAAGTCACAGCGATGGACGTCGAAAGATCTGGCATTTTGTCTTTGAAGTCACAGCGATGGACGTCGAAAGATCTGGCATTTTGTCTTTGAAGTCACAGCGATGGACATCGAAAGATCTGGCATTTTGTCTTTGAAGTCACAGCGATGGACGTCGAAAGATCTGGCATTTTGTCTTTGAAGTCACAGCGATGGACATCGAAAGATCTGGCATTTTGTCTTTGAAGTCACAGCGATGGACATCGAAAGATCTGGCATTTTGTCTTTGAAGTCACAGCGATGCATGTTTTGCTGTCATGCCACTTTTCATGAGATTCATCTCATCTGGAAGACATATTCATGAGGTGCAAAGTTGGTGGCACCTTGTGCTAGGTGTCCATGGACAAATGTTACATGATTTAAAATGCCAAAGTCTGACTTTCTTAGTTCTTGGTATAATCGTATAGCACGTTTAAACATTTATACCAGTTTCAGCCATATTTCGAGTTTCTATATACACAGAAAGCCAGAGTCATTATCATGATTAAAGCAACTTTAGAAATTTCATAAAGGTCTGATACTGCGTTTATAAATTCATTTGTAATTGTGCGAAGAGTAAGGCAGATGGTGTGCAATCAAATAATGTTGCAGGAGGTTTTCATGAATTTCATCTGCTTTGCAATATATCAATTAGTTTAGATGAATTACTGTTCCCAAGCTATAGTCATTTAGTCAGATGCTTCAGGTCAGCCAAATGCAGTCTGACAATGCACACAATATACAGTGACTGGGCCATTTTAAGGTCATTATACATGCCTGAAGCCCATGGAACAGTTTACACTGGTCATTTCAATCATCTCACATTAAAATTTAAAGTGAATTGACTTGAGATCCACTGAAACCTTCTAGGTTTTCCTGTAGTTTTATTTTTAGTTGGTGAAGAAACCCCTGCTTCTCAATAATCTATTTTTCTTTATGGTCTGCCTGTTTATATGGTGGCCGAGGAGTACACTTCTTGGTTCGAGGTTTCACCCCACGACAGTTGAACCTTCGCCCCCCAAAAGTTGAGCTGTCGGACTGCGACAGCACCTACTTTCGCCCCACGACACCTTCGCACCACGACAGTGATAGTATACTGTCGTACCACAAAAGTAATAGGCCTACAGTCCCCCGACAGTGTAGGCTTCACACCCCGAAAGTGAAGGCTGATTCACTTAACATCAGGTATTCAACTTTGTAGGAGTGGCTAAATTTCCTCCTCCTCCCCTTCTCCTCCTCTCCCCTCCTCCCCCTCCTCCCCCTCCTCCCTCTCCTCCTCCCCCTCCTCCTCCTCCTCCTCCTCCACCCCTCCTCCCCCTCTTCCTCCTCCTCCCCCTCCTCCCCATTGCTGATTTTTTTTTTGTCATTAACACAATTAATATTGCATTTACAGCATTGCTCTTGGTCCTATATGATGTATCTATGATATAGGCTTCTGTGGATCGGCATGGAATCTCTGTACATTCAATATTCATGGAGATTAGTATCTAAAACCGGCCGTGATGAGGGGAAAAGTCGTAACTTTCGTGCCACGAAAGTTGGTACTCTCATGGTACGAAAGTTGGTAAATTTCTGGTGCAAAAATGGGTAACTTTCGTCGCACGAAATTGCCATTGTCGTGGTGCGAAGGTTGGGACTGTCGTGGTGCGAAAGTAACTGTCTCCCCACGAAACCACGAGACCGCGAAGTGTACTCCTCGGCCACCATATGTTTACGATATTTTGTAAAAGCTTCCCTGAAATATAACATTGAATGATGCTTAGATGACGTGAGATAGGACTATTTAAGGATATGAACCTAAGGTAACTAATTGTCTATTTCGTATAGGGCTGATTAAATAACCTTTCTGACAAATGCCTGGCTGCTTTTTAGAGTAATCTGCATCAATAAGACACACATTTCTGTCGCATCCGTTCTTTATTTTGACTGATCGAACGGACAAAAATATCTTGCGCAAAGCGAATAATTCCGCTCGTAAATCATTACCAGTTTCCACTGACCACAAATAGTGTCCCTTTTATTGCTGTTGCGTGTTATAAATTTCTGAAACAGTTTTGTTGGAGCCTTTTTGGGGTCCGTATAAGTCAAAGAGTCCGGGGGGGGGGGGTATTTTCAACCTTGTGATGTCACACAAGGAACACAATCACAGGGACGCTATTCTCTCACTTCAGACAAAATAAGGTCTACCAATGTCAATCCTTTTTTTGTCATGTCCCAAAATGGCTGGCGTACAATGGACATCCTTCGCGAAAAAAAAGCAGCTATATGTCTGTACAAGAACAGGCCAAGTATGCAGGTAGTCTGCTACTTATATTGTGTCTGTATATTTTTAGTAAATCTGATAGCATGATCGGAATATTTTACTGTAATACAAGTTTGTTTTATTAAATAATGAACTTTACAAATCATCACAATTTATTTTAATGTAGTGTTTGAAATTTGTTGGGCAACATGTCACACGTGTAAGCTCCACACCAAGCCAGTATTAATTATCATATGTAATGTTGGCCATCTCATTTGTATCTTTGCCCTTAGTTACAGGAAAACGTTGCATTGGCATTCAGGAACTCTCCAAATGATTATCAGGAAATTTGATAGTGATGGGGTCATTTAAAAGTGAACTACTTGTAATGGTCTAATTTCCTGAAAAATCTGCTAATCATGTCCATAGACCTTCGAAGGTAATATACATTTGGGTACCACATTACCAATTGTGCCACGTGCATGGTTTTGGCTTCATTATAATCAGCTAAAAACCATGCGTTTTCCATGTAAAAAGGTATATTTCAAAAATGCACAAGTCAGTTACTGTAGTCATTTTTCACCCCATCTTGTATTCGTGCTGGCTCATTAACAAGATAAGGTTGTTTAACAAGATGTATTTCTCACGAGATGCTACCCGTTTTCCCGCATCTATGTACACGAGAAACGAGATTTTAATTGGGCATATGACACTTTTTTTCATCTTCATAAGATTGTTTGCACCAATTTGATACACCCGAAAAACCTATATTTTATGTCTTTGTCAAATAACTGAGAAAGTACCACGCGAGAAATATAGGGCGGGGGCCTAGCTCAGAGGTAGCGCTCTGGGCTTCCAACCGCTGGGTCCCGGGTTCGATTCCCGGTCGAGCCTAAGTTGGAAGGCTGTTTCATCCTTCGTCTCATTGCCATGGTCTCTGCCTGTCCTAATTAGCCCAACTGGTGCAGAAATACAGGACGTAAAGCCCTAATCACCCACCCACCCACCACCACACCAGAAATGTAATCCAAGCATAGCTGTTCATCACGACAAGAATTGGCCTGTCAGGAGGGTTGAGAGCTTCAGGTATCCTACTGATAGGCAGCACGAACCATGGTTAAAAAAAAAAGAAGTCATTATCTGTCAGATGAATGACAAATGACGTAGCCAAAAACAAATGTAACTTGCTGATTGGTCACTTTATGTCACGCATCACGCCAACACAATAGATAGGCTTTGCTTGTGTAAGTAAGTAAGTCAGTCAGTCAGTCACTCACTCAGCACGTCATCTTTATCGTAAGTTAAATTTGGAAACACGTACGTCAAACTTATAAATGAAACAATTATGAAAATCACCCAGCCCAACATTGGGTTTTATGTCACTATGAAAACAAACAAATTCAAAATATACGCTTCAATGTAAAGTATATTTTTGGTTGTAGCAAGGATGCCCCTGATGAAAAATAAAATAAAATAAGCCACTGACAGCACAGGGGCCACCTGATAAACTTATTACAAGTATAGATGTTTCAAATCGGAAAACTAAGGTAATACTTGAAAATAAAAATCCACACAATGCTCCTCGAGTGATTCATATTGGAAATTTTTTATTTTTTATTGATGCATGGAAACTGCCATTATTGATGCAACTTATCGTGATGAAAATAAGGATGGGCACATTTAGCAAAATAACACTGTATGTAAGCATTTCTTTTTTATTTTATATACGTTTTAATACCTTCCATATATGAGTGTATGGTCAGTTGGCAATGTTTTGTATCAAGTTTGTCAAAATAGCGACAATGTTGGGAAGACAGCGTACCTGTCAAATTCTAGCAGAGGCCTTAATAATTCGTAATTAGCCTAATTGTGATTTCAAATCATTATGAAGCATATTACCGGCATTAATGTGGAAATTCCATCGAATCAAGCATCGATAATTGGATGTAAAGTTTATAAGTTTGTTAGCTTCGAAATTATTTGAGATAACCGGAATGTGAATGCTGATCTTGCTAATGCTAAGCCGACTTCATGATTCCTTATTTGCATATTCGATGTGGTATTTGAATTTGCCTGTCTACGCAACAGCGTCTTGGAGTAAGCAATCAGCGATACGTGATCCTAATTTCCAAGGTCTGGAAGCAATTGATTTGCCCCTGATGTCATTTTATTAAAGCTAGTTCATCTATTATCAGTTTCCAAAAAATCTTTGAGAAATTTCAGATTCTCGTTTCATTATATTAACTTTGGTAAAGGCAAAGATACTCAACAGGGTATCCGCCTACCATACGTTATATTATTTATAATTAAGTAATGTATAAGTTACAGTGAGGTTATTATAATTTAAGGAAATTGTCATCAATTTGATTTGATTATAGTTACCTCTGAATTGAGCATCCTTACAATTTGCAATAGCCACTTTCTTTATCATCATATAACTGTATACTTAGCTTAGCTTCAGACAATGTTTGCTTCGACTAGCAACAAACACAGTTCAACTTGTAATCAAACTGACCAAAGTTATCATTATTTAACGTATTTGCAGTCTTTTAACAGGAGGGCTCATATATTCACTAGATACTGTATATCATATTTAATTTAATATTAAGAAGTATCTAGTACTACATGGCCAATTGTGCCACGTGCGTTTTCCATGAGAAGGATAAACGCATGGAAAACGCATAGTTTTTGCCTCATTATAACTAGCTAAAAACCATACGTTTATCCTTCTCATGGAAAACGCACGTGGCACATTTGGCCATGTACCCTTCTGCTTGTGGCATTTAGCAAGCTGCATAGTCCTCATTACTGTTGGTCTACCCAGCATAAAATGGGTACCTGGCTGAACAGGTGCAAAAATGTTTCACAATGAAGTTCATAGCTGCCATGGTGCTAATAAGGCTTTAGAATGGCTGTATAGTCCCAAGGGGGTTGTGTTTGAAGCCAGGGGAGCTGCTGTATGTAACCTTACGGGCATAGCAGCCCTTAAAAAGAGAACACTTTATAGTGTACATTGTTAAAATCCAACCCTCTGGTTGCACTAAGAGGCTGGGCCACTTATGGATATAATTATAGTGCCTCGTGGTGGTCATCAACCTTTACTTGCTGGGGGTTTTCCATACAAGGCTACAAGAATCAAACCCCCTTATATGGTGCAATGAACTGTTCAGATGCTGCTTAGCATCTAGGTGTTGCCAGATTTACTTTCGACCTTTCGAAGTCCCTAATCCCGTCTGCCTTCCTTATTAGGGATCTTGCAAACCCCGTGTTTGTCTCAAGTTGCCCTACAGAGTGGGAATTATCAACCACTGCAGCAATGTTGTCCTCAGTTTGTTGTAAAGTCAGTCCACAAATTCTAGCATTTAAGATTAAACGTATGTTAGTTCTTTTATATTGATGAATTTCCATCTTAATGTCAACAAAGATAAAATAGTTCCTATAAACTTCATAAGACTGTACAAAATGGTTTAAAATATGAAGTTAGGAGACCTTTTTAAGATGCTTTAACCCCGTCCCTACCTTAAGGCCCCTTCACATATAGCCGGATCAGACGCCGGAGTGTCCCGGAGAAAAATTTCTTTCACTCCGGGGGGTTCCGGGATCAAAGAGCTGTTAAATGTCAACAAAAAAGAAATGTTTGGTGATGTGTACACGATGGCAATACAGTCTCAACAAGGAGGTAACACGACTGTCCCGGAAGAGTGCGGAGTGAACCGGATTTTACACGGTGCCTTCAAGGATATAACCGGTCTTTACACCGTGTTTATTTGTGTGGAACCGTGTTGGTTTTTGTACTCTCCGGCATTAATGGCGGCGAATTATTCATGCCCGGTTGATGCCGGACATAGCCGGAGATACCACGAAGTATGCCGGAGTCAATACGGAGATTCCCAGAGATCGGCGGAGTCTACTGGGAGTCTACACGGATCCACACGGATCAACACAGATTAAATACTCCGGGACCTCCGGCATGAAAAATTGAACATGTTAAATTTTTTTCCCCGGAGTCCCAAGGTGGTCCCGGATTGCCCCGGACAATGACGGACAATGCCTGGACAATCCGGCGTCTGATCCGGCTATGTGTGAAGGGCCCTTTACAAAACTTTATGTCGAACTCCTACAAACTACTAGATCGTGAAGTTTGTCAGAGATCGTAAATGTTTGCAGCTAGTCGCCAGAATTCGTCACAGTTCATCACAGTTCGTCACAGTTTGTCACAGTTCGTCATGTTCAAAAATCATTGTGGCCTTCTACGAACTCTTACTATAGGACTTCGTAGGAGGTCGTCACCATCGTAGTAGTTCGTAGAAATCTTTTAAGTTTGTATGCACTTCGTAGGAATTCGTTGAAGTTCGTGGGCACGTCATAGGAGAAAAATATCATGGGAATTCGAAGATTATGCAAATGAGAAATTATACATATTTTCAGATTAACTGCCAGGAACTGCGACCACTCAGAATTTGTTCGTAACAGTTCTTGTAGGTAGGAACGGGGCTTTATTAAACATTGCAATTTATAGACTGAAGCTATATCAGTAACTTCTTTAAATTGAGAAGTTGAGGCTATATGACTGCACTATACAGCAGTTGCCCATCTCCAAATTATATTGCCCTAGCACTAAATTCAGGTGTTGATGCTATGTAAGCAGTGTCTTTTTCCACTAATGGATTTATAGCTGCATGGTCTTCTAAAAAACTGATTGAATCCCATCAGGGCCTTGTTAGGTTCACTATATCTCCATAAAATTAATAAACATACCCTATCATTTAATTTTTCATGCCATCAAAAATTGCCGATTTGTTTACATTGCAAGTGCTTTTATGGCCAATGAAATGAAAACGAGGCATAAATGAACGTCATTAGTGTTGTCGGTTCGTAATGTATTTTATTATTCTGTGCCTTCAATTTTCGTCCGATTTTCATAATTCCAAGTTTATTATGTAAAAAATGTGTGGGTGTTTCGCTTTTTGCATGAATTGAAAAAACTTTGACCTAGATTTTTCATAAAATGACTGTGAAATGACGAATCGGCGATGCTCTTCATTACAATGCAATGAATAGTTAGCTAAAATGTAAACAAAGTCGATGTAATAAATTCCGGCAATAATTTCTAATTTAGTACCATCTAGACAGTTTGGGTTATCGAATTCATCAGTAAGTGGTAAGAAGCATTTTCCTTCATTTGGATAGCTTTTTTGTTGGTACAAAAACCGTCGGACAATGCAGCTTTATGGAAAAGACAATCTCTTTTTTATCAGCCAAAAAATGGTGTGATGTTGTGTGGTGACAACAGTGTACTCTGTCGATGCAATACCGAATCTGATTGCCCAAGTCCAATTTCCAAAGTTGACTGCATGTCAGATGATACAGCACCAAAATATTGTCCATTCCCCCAAGAAATCTGTCCTACATGAAATGAAAAAAATTAAGCTGTTCTTACTTAGATATTTTGCCTGACATTACTACATGCAATGAAGAAAATAACATGACATCCTAAATGACTCCTTAATTTTTTGTTGCATTTGTGTAAAATTCTGGTGATTTTGTACACATCATGCATGACAGAATACATAGTTTAGTAACGGGAAGAGTGCTACAATATTTAAGCCGCACCATCATCAGAGTTGATACTTCATTCATCAATACAATTGTATTACCTGACCTGGGTAATTACAGCTTTTGCTGTCACATACACACTCTGAAAGTCATTCATCTTGATGGCCATCATTTAGCAACAACTTTTTAATAGTTATCTGACAAACACTGTTGAATAATGTTGATTTGGCGTGGGATGAAGCTGTATGAAGATGAAAACAAATGGGTGATTTCATGTAAGACTGATCTGATAGCATTCAAAGCAAATGCTGGGCTGGTTTTTCTAGTTATCTGTATCAATTAGGAATACATTTCTGTCGTGTTTATCCTTTACTTTGACAGATTGGTTGGACAAAAATGGTGTGTGTCAGCCACAGATTTTACAGTCATAAATCATTATGGATTTTTTCTGACTAAAAGGGGCAAAAATGTTACTTTCATTGCTGTTTCATGTCTAAAACTCTAGTGACTGACCCTTTAAGGCTTTTGAGGTCCAGTCATCAAACAGTCAAGGAAAAGTTCAGAAGTTTTAATGTATTGGATTAACTCATATAACTTTGGTTAACACACCGATTGACAGCTTCTTTAATAGAGTCTTTTCACTGAGCAGCCCTGAGTTCAGCAAGACACAAGTCCTTCCTCGCCTCTTATTACTCATTTAGCTTTTCAGACATAGAAGATACTCACTGACTTGTTCAATAAATATAAATTTATCAGAAAAATAACAAAAATCCACTGAATGATAAGCTGTCAAAAATACATTAAAATGCACTAGAAATACTGCTGCTTTTATGCAGTTTGCTTCAGCCAATCACTGTCAAGGGCGGGAACTTTTTCAGCCAATAGAATTGAAGTATTCTAGTATAGCCACCTGGTGGAAATATAGATAAACGTATGAATTAATAAAGTGTACTGGAAATGTATAAAACGCTTTGAACTGATCAGGAGTATGATCACTTTTGTTGGTACTGTAGAAATATTGTCATGTTGTACTCTTGTAGAACTGTTATAGAAGTGCTGTCACACATTATTGTTCTAGGCCTATAACTGCTCTCACATAATAGGCCTACTGTTGTCCCAAGTAAAGTAAGTAAGTAAGTAAAATTTTATTTCAAGTCGGATAATATCATCAACAATAAAACAGAAGCGCACAGCACTTGTGTCCGACAATAACAAATAAGAACAATGAGTATTTACAGATGAAAGATGAATGAAATAAAACTATAAGGTACATAAAAGGCACGTGCCACATTGACACTCAGGTTGCCACTTAAGAACATAACTTATAAAACCATTAAAATCCAGTATCAGGAATCTCGTTCCATAACATAGCACCTTGGTAACGCAGTGAATGAAATCCATTTCTTAGATTCTTATACATTGGTTGTCTTAGCATATTGACATTTCTAAAATTGTATGACATATCTTGTACTGCGAAAAAGTCTTTGTACTGTTTACAAAACAAATGTGTGTCTACTACAATGACATCACATAGTATTGTAGTAGAAACACTGTACTGTTGTAGAACCGTTTTCATGTAGTACTGTTGTATACCTGCTGTCACATAGTACTGTTACCTTATGGAGGGAGGGGCGGGGGCCTAGCTCAGTGGTAGTGCTCTGGGCTTCCAACCGCTGGGTCCCGAGTTCGATTCCCGGTCGAGCCTAGGTTGGATGGCTGTTTCATCCTTCGTCTCATTGCCATGGTCCCTGCCTGTCTTAATTAGCCCATCATATCAGGTGCAGAAATACAGGACGTAAAGCCCTAATTACCCACCCACCCACCTTATGGAGGGAGTCTTCCTTGCTCTACTCCAATATTAAATTATAATTTTTTGAAATATGAAATTACTTTATTGAGCAAATAAAAACTGTGTCATTGTCAGTGCTTACACATAATAGTACTGTTGCTTTACTTGACATGAATCAGAGGCAAAAGGTCATGATTGTGAATTCTCCAGGTTGTGACCTTATTTCCACCACTGGTATTGTGTGTTGTTTTCTTGGAAAAAAACACAGGTAAAAGGGGTGACCCCTGGGCCATACCAGCTTTTCCAAGCAGAGTAATGAAGTTGCGGGTTTTGTTTGGTCCCAGAAATCAGAAGACGCATGGAATGCATATACCAAGATCCTAATTGAATTGTTTCAGTTGACATCAGAAGCTGAATGTGTAATCAAAACATATGTCTCTCCTTTCTGTGCAATATATTGACATTCTAAAATATTAGTATGATATCTAATTGATAATAGATTGGTAAGTTTAGAAACTAGCAAATGTTTCTTGTGTCTGTGCGATATATTGTCAGTCTAAATTATGAATGCCATCGGATTCAACAGTGTCACCACAATACTGTGTCCGCTGGAAAGCAGTATCATCTCGTTGTAGGGCAAAAACTCTGCAACTTGTTGATTGACCATTCGATGGCACATGTCAGACTAACACGACGTTGCGAAGACAGATTGTGGTGCAGCTGCTTGCTGCGTCCACTGCCCTTTCAATCCTAACTGGATGATCGACATGTACAGCCTTCCACCAGTCATGAATGGTCCGTTGGTTTTGTCTGGATGTCTTATGTTGATATCGAACACACTAAAAATATTTCTCATTCAATTCTTTAACACAAATTATAAGTGTAGCAGCTGCTGTAGTTATAGTTTTACAATCTTGCATGGTTGTAAACTTGATACTATTACTATTTCTCAATGCTACTAGGCCTGAAGCTTACATGACCAGCTATAAGAGGCAGACATAATGATGAGATAAGGCTTGGAGTCCACACCATGTTACACATTTACCCCATGGATGGGGTCTTTTACTCGCCTCAGCATAAACACCAAGTACAAGGACTACTGTATATAGTGGCGTAGGACACTCACTTTCAGTGCCCAAAAAGGGGCGTGGCCAAAGGGGGCGTGGCTAATTAGTATTCATAATTAGTATTCATGAGCTAATTAGTATTCATAATTAGTATTCATGAGCTAATTAGTATTCATGAGCTAATTAGTATTCATGAGCTAATTAATATTCATAATTACATAACATCATTATAATTAACTTGTTACATAACTCGTTAATGATTGAAAACATTTTCTTTTGTGATAATTAAAATTGTTGCATAACATCGTTAGTGATCATAATTATTTTCTCTAGTGCTAACTAAAATTGTTACATAACATCATTAGTGACATAATTATTCTCACTATGAATTTGTTAGTGACAAAGGGGTGTGGCTAATTAATATTCATGATATATTAATATTCATCACTAATTAGTATTCATGAGCTAATTAGTATTCATGAGCTAATTAGTATTCATGAGCTAATTAATATTCATAATTACATAACATAGTTAGTGATCATAATTATTTTCTTTAGTGATAATTTAAATTGTTGCATAACATAGTTAGTGATCATAATATTTTCTTTGGTGATAATTTAAATTGTTGCATAACATAATTATTTTCTTTAATGCTAACATCATTAGTGACCATAATTATTTTCACTATAAATTTGTTAGTGACAAATGAGGGGGGTGGCTAATTAATATTCAGGAGATATTAATATTCATGAGCTAATTATATTCATTACATATCATTGTTAACTATTTATTTTTTTGGCAATACCAGTGCAAACCAGATTCACTGGATGACTCATAATTACACAAAGGATGTAGTTTCGCATCAGTGCACGCCCTCAAGTCACAAACACCATTGTCATAAAAAGAACAAAAATTTAATTTTACAGTCTGCAAAACTACAAAGTTATAAAAAATGCCACAGGGGTATATATTGAGTTATTTATTTCTATTGAAACTCTATCACAATGCCACAAATAGAGAGAGTTCCACTTCAGCACATATCATAATTCAACAATGGCCAGCTATATACCTCTAGGATATGCTCACTGATTAAAATCTAAAAATACTCTGTTATTACATAACACCTATGTATATAAGCAGATCCCCCCAGACTCTATCAGTAGAATTATGTTCTTCCTACTGACTCTGTCTGATCAACTCCTCGCCGAAATGAGAAGACCAAGAAAATGCCAGATCTGCACCGTACTAACAGCGAAATATGCATACTCCTGCTGCTTTGCAAAGAATAATAAACGAATGAAGGTCTGCTACCACTGTTTTCAGGGGAACGCCATTCAAGACATCACTTACGCAGTACTTGATCTTGACGACAACCCTGTTAAGCAGGTATCATGTTTTTCATGCAAAACAAGGGATATACGCATCATCAATTCTCAAGGACAAACCCTGAGCGTCTACAGTCTTTTACAAATCGATCAAATAATTAAGTCAGCAGAATTTGCAGGACTATACCTCGAGGACGTCACGAGTAGAGTTAATGTAGACATAATCGCTAACCAACAAGACCTTATTTACAGAGTTTTGAAACCATTAATGGAAATTCTGCATGTTACAGAAGATAGACTGCTCTCATTTCTACGTCATCCTTGATGTACTACGGAAATAAAATATTTCACCTCCGATATATATGTCTCTGTTTTTTACTATTAGATTTCTATAAAATCAAAACAAGTCCTTCATATCTTACCAGAAAATTTATTAAGCATAAAAAACATACAAAAAAAAAAAATACATTTACACAAAAAATCTACAAAAAGTTTTAGCATTGTCTATATATATATATAAATGAAAAAATCTACAAAAAGTTCAAACATCAGGGGTAGAGGTGGGGTGGGATCTGCAAAATAAATATCAGTACTTAATATTTTTACAGACAGATTTTACGCACATTTATATATTTTGTATATTATATATATATATATATATTAAAATAAAAATGCTTACCTAGAAACACTTCTTTATTTTTTCCTTGGCATCCAGGAAAGCCCTGCGTCTCTGACGCACATCTGGAATAGAAGCATCTGAAAATGTCATGTCAAGTAGACAAGAGTTTGTTGACATATATATATATTTTTCAAATTCGACTCATACCAACAAGTTACTTACCGCTACTATCACTGCCCTGGCTTGAAGTATCCCAGTTCTCTTGGCGCATGTTGAACACGACTGTAATAAAAAATATATATATATATATATATATATATTAACAGATCAATGAGCATACCTGTAATAAAAAAATGTTAACGGGGCAATAATAAACTATTTTACCTTCTTCATCGTCCTCGTCATGAGGGATGATAGCGGGTTCAAACAGCCTCTGATCCAGCTCTATACCCTCCCTGTCACGGATACCCCGCTCAATTATTTCGCCGTGACGAACTCTCTTCAAGATCACTACAAATAAAAAAATATAATGTTGATACTACGTAAATAAGTACAGATAAAAAAAATACGTATATGTAAATATTATATTGATATAACGTATCCTAAATGCATATAATAATATATGCAACTAACACAGATAAAAAAAAAAAAAATATTGCTATAGCGTACCCTTAATGCATATAATAACTGCAACTAAGACAGTTACGGTTGAGCCGATGGTCGCCGGTATAATCAGCTTCCAGAAAGAAGGGCCTCTTCTGGACATCTTAACTGTTGTCTTGACTGTCGGTATTTCGGTGGTTGTGTCGACGGGTGGTGACATCTTATCCATCGTCGTAGCGGAGGTGACTGACATTTTGTCCAGTGTCGTATCGGTGGTGACTGCTAGCTTATCCGTTGATGTATCAGGGGCGTCTGACATCTTGATTGTCGCCGAAGTGACAGATGGCAGATCATCCTCCGAGGTCGAAGCTGAAGAGACCCGGGGGAAGGTCACAACTCGCCCTGAGCGGAAAACCACCTTCAGAGCTACATTCATTGCTGACAGATGGTCAACAACCTCCATCTCATGAAGAGTGAAAAATCTGGAATAAAAACTTATAAGCTGAACAACCATAATTTACATAGAGCTCTTAATTGTTTTGAAAGTCAGCCACTCATTATGTCAACACCCCCACCCCTAATTACAATAAATTTACATTAGGTATTTAATTATTTGCTTAATTCATGTCATAACCTGGCGTGCATCCAATCACCCTAACTACTTCGCATCCAATTACCTTACAATAAATATGACGTAAATGGTCATAATGCATAGGGGTGTATCTAATAATATATATATATATATATATATTTAAGTTAAGACATTCATGTCAGCTAACGCATGTACAGCATAGGGTAAGGATTTTAATATTTATAATTTCAATCTACCGAGCAAAGACAAAGGTAGATTTTACCATATATTAATGTCTAAGAATCTCATAAAAACGAGCTTAATGTCTATAAATATAATATAGCGCAAGCAATGATTATAATGTAATGTATATAAATATATATAATAATATAATAGAGATTAAATATATTAACACATAGCAGAATGCAAAGGTGAACCTCTAGGGTCAAATATGAATATCTCTGTGACATGAAACAATCAGTTTCAAAATCATCAAGTTATGACCCTACAAAACAATTAATAATTCTTACCTAATCTCTTCAATTGTGTCGAGATCCAGATATCTGATATCTTCCACGTCATCCTCGCCGCATATCAGAAGTCCTGGGGCCTCCTGTCGACACCCCATCACGCATGACAAAACAAGCATCCTAATCATCAAAACGATCATCGTGGTAAAAAGCCGGTAATAGCTTAAGTATAATTCTGTTCTTGGTAATAGTAAAAAGTGATATGACTCTCTCAGACATTTTCATATATATATATACAGAGATTGCGTGTTATACCAGTGTCATCCAAATGTAGTATCTATTGCACACATTACATTAATTGAACGATGACAATTATTAGACCCCCCCCCCCTTGTGCATCTCAGTCTATTCAATTATAACACGTAACATGCTAGAGGTGTTAATATGAAACCCTGTAGAGGTTCAGATGTTTCTTAAACCACCTGCGTACACCCCCTAAACTTACGACCTGAGGCTAAATCAAACTGTAAAGCTGTGTCAATTTGAATAGACAGGGTCTCGGTTATTTTAAAAATAGGATCATTTTCACCCTCAGTGCCAAGTTACTCAATTTAGCATAACCGCAACTTCGGCATCAAAAGTTATTACTACAGGCGTTTAACACTAAAGCCAACAAAAAGGTCTATACAGAAACTTTCTTTATTGTAATCATAAATATTATGGGCAGTTTTAAAGTTCAGTGATACAGGTAGCAAACGTAATGAAAGTCAGTCATACAGTGTATAATTAAATTATGGACCATGCAAATACCATTTAGATTAATATATACAGAGTAATTTAAATTTAAGTAATAAACAGCCAAATATATGCTGAGCGGCTGAAATAAAAGATCCGTAAGTACATGAAGATATATTTTACAACTTGGCCAAGCTCAGCGTCTTGGAGTGGTATTCCTTGTTACTCGCCTATGCTCAATGTTCAAAAGACGGGACAGGGGGAGGAGAACTTCCTCAGTCATACGTCGCCTTTGCTGAGATAGTTGAGCCTCGTGATGACTTCTTAGATTTGCCCTCATACGTTCCATTTCCTCCATAAAGTGATTTTTCGTGAACTTGATAAGTGCGACCGACTGCTGTAGGTTGATAAAATCTTCAATCAGGTACTCGCCCCAGCTTGTTTTGTCATATATCATAACGTAATTTTGACGACAGAATGGACAGGGTAGATTGAAGTTACCATTCAAATCAATAGGTAGATCATCAACAACTTCCTTCATGAGTTTATGCATGGCTATTGATTCGATGCAATCCCTGCATATCTTCATTTGCTCGTCCCTGAAGCAGCATTTGAAAGCGTGTGTAGAGGGTGACAGATAACAGATGTGGCAGGGTAGCTCATCAGCATTCAGTAACGTAGTAGCCATTTTCAGTAGATTCTGTTTTCGTCTGTAGTTTAACTAAAACTGACCAGTAAACCGTAATACTGACCATTGTCTCATGCCTCTGGCTAAATTCACACTTTTCTGCATTATGCCACCAATCAAACGGGGGTTGCGGGAGAAACCCCCTTAAATTTAAGTTGCACTTTTTTTAGCTACTTTCAACAGCCATTAGGATCGTTGACATTGTCAAATCAACAAATCAGTTATATCGATATTTTTTTTTTTAAATCACTCTGAACAAACATGGAATTTATACCTATCACCGAAATTACGTTTACGGCTTTTAAACATATTAAGCAAAATCACATGCTAGGATACAGTCGCTCCACGGAAAAATCGCAGTTTAATCCTAATCCAACAAGAGCTCAGCTTTTAGAACATTGTCTAAAATTAACAGACAAGCATCTCGATCCCCTTCATGATGGAGGGCCTGTCCGCTGCTACTTTCTGAGGACAGAGCGCGTTGCGGGATGGGCCCCTGTACAGAGAGAGACAGACTTCCTTAGATTCGCTACCAGAGGACGGTCGGTCATAAGCATCTATCCCATTGTACCGTCTTTAAGAAAATTACAAATACTTGAAGCACGAGGTGTAGCCTAGGTAAGTAAATTTTAGATCTATGTAAGATCTATATATTTCTATATATGAGATCTAGTATGCTCCTACAATCCTTTTTTTTTTTTTTTACTTGCAGACTCATCAAGAGGGATCTATGCAGACATTTCACTGTATATATACATATATGAATGTTTTTTGTAATATTAGATCAATTTAGACTTGCATAAATGTTTAAAACTAAAAAAAACGTTTGTTTGTCTTCATTCAGTCACTTCTCTACAGTGACCAAACGAACTATGCGTAATTAAGAGGTTAATATAATTTTAACGGTTATTTTTAAATAGTATCATAAGTTATCTATAACTATGTACAATCGTCGTGGCTTATATTTCGATAAATAGCAAAAGCTCGTTAAATCATAAACTAGTGACAACCAACCGTCTTACTTTAAAGAGTATCTGCCCGACCGGTAGATGTCAGCACATACCAGATGTCGATGAAAGGCCAACCTACTCATAATTCAGAGCGTTTCCGTTAGGAGCGCTTGTGATCTCTTATAGAATTCGATGTATTGTATATATTTTCAACGAACGGGTGGTTTGATCAAGTTATAAATTATAATTTATATTAAGATGAATTAAGCGGACCTTCAAATTATGAAAATCCCTTGTCTTACGAAACTATACTTTGTTTATCAATTCGCCGACCACCCACTTCCGGTTCAACACGCGATGACAAATTTGACCATGATGATAGAGACATTTTGCAGTTTTCCGCTATAGACGCGAGATTTTAAACTGTCTTTATTTACATGATTTTTAAATGAAAATGAGGAACATAGATGTCACTATATTATGAGTCTCTGTATTTATAACTATCTTTACAGGCTCTACAAGCGTGATTACGCATACACATACACACGTGGAAGAATTTTGAATATGACATATTTGAAGGTAATTAGATATGGCGTCGATTTTAGGGCATGTTTTTCATAACTATCTTTACAGGTTCCTCAAAAGATATTACACACTAGAACTCTGACTGTGATGAATACGTAGTAGACACGCATGGGGTAATTCTTGAAATGAAATGTTTATTTGTAACCGTGTACATAAATTAAATGAAATATATGACATGTTTAGACAGTAGAAAGATAAGCCATTCAAATTGATAATGCTTCATATGAATTCCTCTCTTGACGAAAACTCCGTCATTCTGCTTACAAGATAATCTTCTCAGGCGAATATCAACCTTCCCTCTATTTACAGCTAGGCTTATACCTTCGGTGAGGTAAAAAATTTTCTGCTCAAAATCCAGCAGAGCTAGTGAAACTTGATGCGCCAGTTGTAGTAGACGATTGACTTCTTCAACCGACAGGCATATGTATTTTCGAGTGGGGTATTTTCTTCTGAGAGTTAATTTTCTTTGACCTTGATACTCAGTGAAAGATACTCTCTGAGCTACCCCAAAATTATGTTTGAAGATGGTTGTACTCCTCATAATGCTGAATACTTGTCTGATTCTATCATTTACTATATATATATAGGTACTGAACAGTCTAAAGCCTGATGATTGGCTGATAGTATTACTCATTTTCCGCATGAATTAAGAAAGACACATTTTGAGACATAACAAAGGCAAATTTTCAGGTTGAAATGTTTATTTGTAGACATACATTAAAGAAAATATATACTGTATTCATTCAGCAGATCAGCAAGTTGATCAAATTCATACTGTTTCATGAAGATACCCCTCCTGGTGAAAACTTCTTCGCTTTGGTTAGGAGGAGTCCATCTTAGACGAATGTCAACGCATCCTCTGGTAACTGATAGTCTTATATGTTCATTGATTTCAAAAAAATTCTCTTGACCGTCTGTCAAGATTTGTGTAACTTGGGGTATCAGTTGCTGTAAGTGCTTGACATCTCTAGCTGACAGACTCAGGTATTTTCGAGCTGGATATGAACCATCCAGTACTCTGAGGTTTAGCCTTCTTTCCCCCTGATATTCAGTCAAAGATGCCTGGTTAGCATGACCGAAATTATGTTTGAAGAGTGTGGTAGTTGTCTTAGCCATGATCTTCAGTTCAGGATAGTCATAGCATGTTTCTGATCTTCTTATATACATGACTGGTAGGTTAAAGCGACTACTGATTGGTAGTTATTTATAGAGATGTTACATAACAGGTGCTAGATTCAGTTATGAATACAGTTAATGGGTTAACCACCGGGGGCGCTTAATTGGTACCCCGGGGGGTGTCAAGGTTATGAGTGACAAGGGGGTGTTGATACGCTTCAGTGCTTCTAAGA
The DNA here is from genome assembly GCA_932294295.1 of Alitta virens. NCBI lineage: Eukaryota > Metazoa > Annelida > Polychaeta > Phyllodocida > Nereididae > Alitta > Alitta virens. The sequence continues at coordinate 1,373,682 of OW028579.1, read as the reverse complement.
AATCTGACCAGCCCTCAGGCTTTCTTATTGTTCCATGAATGGCTGATCTAAGCAGATCAATAATGTTTGAGCCTGTAATCAATTTACCATCAATAGTGACTAGACCATTTGATGACCATGTTATTTCAGGATCATGTCTTCTGATATAAGTGACAAGTCTCAATGCCCTTTCTTTTGAAGTTCTGGGGAATGCATCAATGATGAAGGTATCATCTGGTTCCTCAGTCTGTTCAAATATTTCATCGGTCTGTTCAGCCTGTCCAGACTGCTGGTCTTTTTTCTGCTTATTCTTAAGTCGGTGATATGCTGACTCAGGTATTATAAAGTGTTTCATTATTCCAAGAGCTCTAGTTGAGGTAAAACAGCTTTAATAATCCTAGACCAGGCGGTTCTCAGTTTTAGACAGAGTAATTTTCGTCCTTTCTCTTTGCTATCTGCCAACTTAATGAGCTTGTTTTTATATCTACCTAGCTCTTTATCGAACTGCTTGCTGACAATTAAATCGCCTTCAACAATATTTCTTGCTAACTGTCTAAGTAATTCGATCTGGCTCTTACTCATTGTATTCAGTAAGGCATCCTTCTGCTTATTCTCAGCTATAGATAATAGCTTGATAAAGGCCATGTTCTTTTTTAGAGCTGTCATAATGACAAATGAGCTTTTCCAATGTTACTCTGCCTTATAAACAGCTGTAGGGCCTTCGTCAGGGAAAATATCTGACCGTAATCTTAAATTCTTGTCAGTTTTCATATGCAGATCGATAACAAAGTATGAGTAGGGGCTCGTTGTAGCTGTTAGGTAAGCCTGAAGCAGCTGTCGATAACCCAGCTGGCGACCCAGAGCTGTAATCTGCCCCTTGTCTCGATTGTTAGCCATTATTACAAATACATGGGTATTTAGATTTAAAGTTCTTGAATGTTTGGACTTTAAAAACAGATTATGGGTCAGTAGGATGACTGAGCAGTTATTATGGTGTGTGCCTATTGTGAACAGTTTTAAAATAGTATCTGTATTCATGGCATCAATCATTAGATCGTCAAATACAATGACAGAGTGTCCAGTGCTCATAGTCTGGAAGGCTTCCAGATCATCTTTGGTTGGTATGCCATAGTGAAATGATATATTATCCATTTCTGACTCTAGGGTACTAAACATTGACTGCCAGACGCTGTTGTAGCAGTATAGAATTTTTTCAGGGGGTTCTCGAAACATGTCATGTTTCAATAAACGATAAACAAATGTTGATTTCCCTCCTTGACTCGGCGATGATATTATTATATTGCATGGTGTATTTAAAAGCATAAGAATCTTGTCTTCAGACATGATCTTCCAAGAATCTGGGGTATTATTGGATGCTACAAAAGCCTGGTCTACAGTGTCTGGCCTCTCCATGGTAAATGATATCGGTATGATTAAATAGTGGCTATTTAACTGTAACATTGCGGGTGTTTGTTATCTCCATAATGGCTGGTGTTTCTGCATGAATCATTAATACTACAGGCTCAGCCAGTGCTTTCTTGAAACTCAGAGACAGTCGTACATGACCGTGGTCAGGTGCATAAGATATGCCGTAAGCAGGTTTTATATTAAAGGCGTACATGCAGTAGCTGTGTGCAAAGTCGTACAATGTAATGTCATTACCGAAATCATTCCCCAGCTCTCTAAATGTCTCATAGAGACTGAGATAACTGTTAGAGACCCCGTTTCCTTGAGCATGATCAAAAGTAGGTGTGAAAGTGTTGATAGTATCATTATTTACAGAAAGTGTTATTCTTTGCAGGTCAAAGGGTTTGAAATTGAAGGGATTTAGTTTTAAATCCCCATTGTAGGCCTTAGCAGGAATGAGGGTGACAAGAATTCTGGAGGGTAGCCTGTTGGGGAAAATATTATCCAGGGTTCCTGAAGTAAAGCCTGTGTTTATATTTTCTACTCTAATTTCTCGCTGAGTGTAACAGTAAAGCGCTGGTCTAGTTTCTAATGACCTACCAATAGCAAACTGTGTACGAGGATCAAGCTGAATCATATGAGCTTTGAACATTACTTCTTCCAAACGAATTTTATATGAACCTGTAGGTTCGTGGTTAATGAGAGCAAATTCATTAGAGGTTCTATCCAACTTTATTGTTAAGCGTGTATTGTTTAGTAGATATCTTTTTTGCATAAAAATATCCTCATACAGAGGCCCTTGAAATTCTACAATGTTGGATTTTTGAAAGAAATCCTTCCTTATCTGAGCCCCCTTATTTAGATCAATCAAATCAATCTGCTCGGAATCATCCTTTACATATCCCTGGGCTCTTAGTTGAGAATTTTTAGCATCTCTGCCATAGGTCAGCAAAGTGCTAAACATGGCTTTATAAGGATAGTTGCTAGACGAGCTAATTTCTTTCCCCTCCAGCGAAACGGAGATTTTCTCAAATAGAGAGTGTAAGCAGTTGTTTATAGCTACTACTTTCTTATTCGCCGCCATAGGTGTATTGTCCTGTTTAACAATTTTCAGTTTAACATATAGCTGGCTATTGTAGAGATCCAAAAAGTGTTTTTGCTCGTTGATGTCGAATAGTATAGGACCGTCATCAGTCAGTTGGTTGACCGGTCTGTAATCCATATAATACTGTCTTTCAACATTTTGCTGAAGTGCTGGAGGAGAGAAAAGGTCCAGTTGAGGGAGACTAGTTGTTTTAACATCCATTATTTCTTCTTACGGTGTTGACTCTTTGGCTTCTTCTTTCCGTATGATTGCTTTCGGGGTTTTGGTTTAGCTTTATTTGAGTTAGTCTTTCTTCTCTTAGCAGGAGGTTTTGGCGCCGCCTTCCTCTTACGTTTAACGGTTGCCATTTCCTCTTTGGTCTGATCTAAAGTTTTTTTAATATCTGATATTAACTCGACCTTGACCGGGGGGGTCCCCTTATGCGTCTTAGGGGTTTCTATAATATATTGAGGATTGTCTGCTCCTGAATAACGTCTGAGGCCATCAGTTACAAAGGGAGTAGGTCTGTTTTCCTGAGTAGAAAAATATGCTTCCATTACGGCGGTCTTTGAGGGAATGACTAGCAAGGCCGTTGTGAGGGTTTATATACAAAGTGTAGAGTGATATGTGTAGTACCATCGCCTAGCTCAAGCTTTTGTTCTGTAGTAGCGTTTAACATGTATATGTGAATACTATCTATAAAGTTTTGTGTGACTGGTACATAGTAAGGTGTCAGATTCATTTCTTGATTGGCTATGTATCTCAGTACATTTAACTGCTTTTGACCGACAATTGTAGAGTCGCAAATGTTACTACATATGTATACATGGGGGGGAACTGTGGACCTGTATTGACAGAGAGCAACTTTCCATCCTTCTCCCAGTCTTAAGGCTCTGTTTAACCTTACTTTGAAATTAACAGAAGTATTTTCAAGATTTTCTGATCTATGATAACTGTTAAGTATAACGTAGAAGTCATTCATATTTTCTTATTTCGGACGTCTTAATCCAAGAGTCAAATTTCTTGCTGTAACCTAACCAACGAACTAGTGACTCTCTCTTTCCTTGCCTAATGCGGTATCTGAGAACTTTCTCGATCTTATATAGGTCGTCATCAGTTACCAATACCCCCTGCATCTCAGGCTCATAGAAGCTACCATCGACCCCTTCCTTGTTTAAATCGGTTACTCTATAACGAGGAGGGTGAGATGCTGTTCTTTTGTCAATTATGAAAATTTCCTCTGTCCATTTCCTGTGAAACCCCCTTTCGAACTGTAACCGGGCTAAAGATAATCTTACTTTATCCTTTATGTTAAATTTATATACAATAGGTGTTTTTTCTCTTTTAAGCTCAAGGGGTAGATATAACTTTTCGTAAAGCTCTTGTTGATTCTCTATTGTAACTTGTGAAGGCGCCATTCCTATTGAAGAGTGTTTAGTGTTGTTATAACTAGAGACAATCTCGTGAAGATGATCGATATATCTATGATCTTGATGTTTTGTAAAAAACTTATATATGCGTGATTTGATGGTTTTGATTACTCGCTCGGCATAGTTTGCATGGTAAACGTTATAAGCTAGTACATGGTTTATGTTTTTAGTCTTCAAGTAATCCTGGACAATTTTAGCTGTGTATTCTTTCCCCTGGTCGCTTCTTAACTCTTTTACTTTGAAGCTGTCCTTGAAAATTTTTTTCATGACTTTAACCATCTCTTCCCCTGTTTTACTTTTCATGGGCTCAATTCTTAGATATCTTGAAAATAAATCGATGAATATTGCCAGGTATTTTACTCTATCATTACTCTTGCTAAATTTCTGAACATCCATTAAGTCAGTATCCATAATCTCATTCATTTCTCCTACTATGATAGATTCGCGTTTAAACTTTAGTGTAGGATGTTTGTGTACCAGATAGGTGTACTGTCCTGATAACCAGTTCTTTACATCTTTGAACTTGAGCTTGAGGGGGTTACCGTCGGTTTTTATACTCTGCCAGAGTTTGATTATTCCTGAGTAACTACCGGGTTTACTAGGGTTGTAGTAAATCGATTTTAAATAATTATCCATTATTGAGTAGTACTCTTCTGTCTTTTATAGTAGGGTTCGGGAGAAGAAATCCTATACTACTGCTTAAAAGTCCTACCCAGAGCTCGCTCAGGGGGTGACTGATTGATAGATTGACGATACATGCTATTATTACTACATAGAGTATGATAATTTGGCTAAAAAATACGACCTCGCTCTTAGGGATTTTAATCCCCAAGACCTGCCAATTCTCGTTGTTTAACGACTGAGTCTCCATGACAAACTGATCACGATTTTGTTTCACATCTTTATTTATAGCGTATGTGGAAAATTTCACAGACATAATTATCATGTAGAAATAGTTAAATCATCACATAGGTGGTAAAAATTCCACAATTAAGCTTTGCCTAGTATATACATATGCACAAACGACTAGCTTTATATATATATATATATATATATATATTTACATGATATATATACACCTTTCAGTATATTTACATATGTACATATTAACCAGCTAATAACCATATGGTAGAGTGTCGTAACTGTCTAGTAATACCCTTTTGGTATATACTAATCTTACAGTCTTGTAAGCTGCCTTGTTAAAGACTCTACCATGTACTTTATCTCTAACAAACATATTGTAGGTAGGTAGTCTGATGACCTGCCCCCTGGTTACGACCTGTTGGATGTTGTCAAAAGTGACGAGCTGACGGTTGACAGGGTTCATGACAATACCCTTGAATTTGACTATTTCAGTGTTGTCGTTAAGTCTGTAACTGTAGGACTTCGGTCCTGAAGAAATGAATGCTGTTATGTATGCCCCTGACGGTAACTCGTCGGTCAGCTGACCCAGAAAATCTCCTAAGGGGGGCATATCTTGACCTTCAAGGGATGTGAAGATGACAGAGTCTGTGTCCATGTAGAGAACCCTTCGTTCCAGCTGTTCTATGAGACTGTAGAGTTTTAGCCTTGCCCAACATGTTGTAAATGACGCGACGACATCATTAGTCTTGATATTGTCAGGTTCAAAAGTTTCTCTACTTCTTGTTTCTACCAGCAGGCAGTCTTCGTTGACCATGTAGATCATCAAGATTTCGGTCGATGTGTCATTGGCTAGTTGTTTGAATTTGGAGGGGTCAAAGATGTACCGACTTTTGGACTGGTTCGGCTTCTCTCCAAATTTCCCCCCAAAAACTGTTGAGTGCCAGCTTGGCTACAGTTCTTAGACCTTGGTTATGGCAGATGTTTTCCTGCCTCAGCATAATCCCCTCTGCTTCTTGGTAGTTTTGGATGTAGGTCTTGCGATCTTCTAGATCTTTGACCCATCCAGGGTATCCTGAAGACTCTTGCTTAATTCTGAGGAATGTATCAACATACTCCCTGAACAAGGTGTCTGAAGATTTTTCCCAGTGATAAACCTCATAAATCTTGATGACGGTGTAGCCTTTCTCTACTGCCTTCAGGATTTCAGGAGTGCAGTAGGTTCCAATAAGGGATCTCTGTTCAATGCTGCATTGACATGGTAACTGGCTGTGTCCGTCAGCGCATGTTCTGCATAGGGGGAATTTGAGTCGTCCTCCTGATCGGTATGGTAGAACGGGGTGATAGAGGCCTCTTGGAGGTAATATTTTAATTTTGGCTATGCCAAAGTAGGACTCCATTGTGTAGTCAAAATCCTTGGTTAAAATGCGAGGGTGGCCTACTGGGAGAGCGTTATATTTGTTTACCGAGGGATAGAGACTTGTGTAATCGTAGTAATGGATCTTCTCCCCCTTTTCTGCCTGGTAATGGAGACGTACTGATGATGTCCGTCCTCCGAAGAACGAGTCTCGGATGTTGAGTCTTGGGGGGATATCGAGCGATGAGATGAAATCCTTCATCTCCCGAGTGTCTTTGACTTGCATGTCAAACTGACATTCCCATACAGTGATGACTGTCGAGTTTTTGGTCTTTAGAAAGGTCTCTCGTTGCAAGGTCTTCTGGTAGATCTCTTCCATTGTCTGATTATTGTAATTGTCTTTGATAGATCTATCGGGGAAGCAGGATGGGCATCCATGCCATCTACAGCCATAAAACTCGTAGAGTACCCCGTTACCGTCCGCTCCGTCTACTCTGTATTGACCTACTGAAAGCTCGCCTATATTGCGAGCATGCTGTATGAATATCTTGTTGCTATAACTTAGATATTCAAGCCATTGAATAGCCTTGTAACTATGACCGTACCGGGCTACGTAACCTTGAGGTGGAATGTGAGCAATGTCTGAGTTTAGGAAGGTTTTCTCTTTAATCTTGTCGTCTGGATATGGCTGATCCTTGCTGTAATATTGTCCTCCTACCCTTGTGACTTCGACGGTGGTATTGTTTTCAAGGGTTACCTGGTAACGTTCCTTGAGAAAGTTTTGTCTGAATATCTGCATGCATGTGGAGGCTATGGTGACCTGAGAGAATGGATCGACCTCCATGGCTCCTGTCTCAGTTTCTATGCTAGTTATGTCCTTGATGAGTTGACGGAATTTCATGCATGCTTCCCTAAGAATCTTGACATCAGTCCTACAGTACTCTTCCATGTCTTTGTGCATGTCATAAGGTCCTTGTATACTTTTGTACCATTGTAGATCAATGTCTTTACCATAGAGCTCTACAGGAGGGTAATGCGGGAAATATCTCTGATGAAAGTGTTGTCTTGTATTGAACATGTGAGGAAAATCGCCCTTCTTTAATGATGATGAGAGTCCTAGTGTCTTGGGTAGTTTTTTGAGAGCCATTGGTAGGAAGTTGAGCGAATCTATGAATCTGATGTTGGCTTGGGGTACATGCATGTACATTATTTTTGTCCCGACTTTAGTGAGAGAAGGCTGAATCCCATTCTGAAGTAGGTAACCTTGCAGGAAGAGGAAGTCGTATCCTTTCCCGTTGTGAGCAATGCATGTGTAGCCCTTGTGTTTGTCATTGATTAACCATTTGCCGAAATCTTGAACAGTGTTGTCTCCTTTAAAAATTACTTCCTTCCGGTAACAATCTTGACATGCTTGTTTATTGTCATGGGAGAGACATCTGATACCGCATTGAGGGCAGTGTGTCTGATCGTCGTCGCATTCATCGCAGATAGATTGAGCTACGACGAAGTTGGGTATGTGTTGTTGAAGACCGCAGTACCATTTGTCGCAGTTTCTGCATCTTCTACATGGTGAACAGATGTAGCCGTCTGTACATGTAGTACAGTCGTTCTTCTTTGACCGTTGATGGTAACCTTTCTGACATTGGAATATTTCGTCCTGTGTAGATTCGAAATCGAAGTAAATGAATTTTCCTGTACCGACTTTTGGCGAAGCTGCTCTCATGTAACAAAGATGTTCTCCTGTAAAGTAGCCTTGACAGAGCCGACATTGCCAATCTCCGCAGACATGGTCCTCTTTGGATCTTTTCAGTGTATCAAGCAGTTTATTACATCCTGTGCAAAAGTAGTATCGTTGACATTTGGACGGTTTTTCTTCTCCTCTGAGAGATCCAGTCTTGTAAATCTCTGTCTGTCGATGGTTTGAAAAACAGTCTGAACTGCGACATGTTCTATTGCAGTCTGGACATTTGACGGCTTGCTCCCATGCGCAATCTTTTCTCAGACAGACCATACATTTATTTTTACAGAAGTGTATTGTATTTTTGTTGTGATATTTGAGACATTCTGTACAGATCTCTTTATTTGAGAAGAGGCCTGATAGTGAAGTTATGCTGTGGAAATGTTCTCCGTCTTTGTAAAGAAATATCTTGTCCTCTCTAGACTTGGAACCTGCATAGATTATCTCGTGACATGTATCTTTGTCTATGACGATGATCTGTATGTTGAGATGGTCTTCGATCTTGCAGAATTCTCTTACTTCAAGTTGCCTATCTGAGGGGAGGTTTACTTCTTTAAGAAGTCGAAGTGCTCTCCCCAACTGGGAATTTGGACCTTTTCTGTGTGCTGTTGAGGCTCGACGGAGATGTATGTAGGTGGCGTCCTGTCTCAGTCTGGCTATGCAGACAGTTATTGCTCGTGTAGCGCAAGTGTAGTCGTCGGGTATTTCAGGGATGTATACCATACATTTTTTCCTGATGATGGAATTGTTCTTGTCTTTGATGTCGGTGTTAGTGATGGTCAACGGCCGATGTGCTTTCTTGGTCTGGATAGACAGCTGAGTAGTAGTTGAGCATATGTGGGTATCTTTGTATAAAGAGAAACATTTTTTGCATATTTTATATGATTTTAATAAACCTTGGATGTTGGTGACTGCGTGGGTACCTTGATCATTCTGATAGAGGTAAATTGTGGTCTCCTTGGGTACTCCTCCATATAAAATATTGTTGCCTTGGTCTATGAGGATGATCTGTAAATCGAGATGCTCCTCAAATCTTGGAAGATCTTCAATCGTGACTTTGTGATCTGGTGGTAGATGAAGCTTCCTTAACATTGATAATGCCCGACCTCTCGGTGATTTAGGGCCTCCTCTGTGAGACCTGCTAGTTCTACTGATCTCTCTTGCTCGAGGGTCGTTTTTAACTCTGACTGCTGCAACAACTATGGCTCTGGCAAACTGTGTAGTGTCGTTGGGTAGAAGGGGTATTGTTATGTAAGATCTACCACCCCCTCTGTCATGATGAAGAGTCCCTACTTCTACCTGAAATGAGCTGTCTACGCTCATGTTCTGGTCTGATTGCAGGACTTTTTCCAGTCTGTCCATGATAGTCTTTGCTGTGATGAGGTTTTGAGGTCTCATGTGAATGACAATGTCTTGCTTGAGATCATTATGCTGAATAATTACCCTGGCTCTGTCTTCAGGGTCGTTGTGTTGAGCTGCTCTGTCAATAACCTCTTGAAACATATCCTCAAGTTCTTGATGTATGTCAAGTAATCTGTGACCAACATAAGCTTGGTTAAATGTAGCTCTGAAGTTTCTTTCTTCATACCCGAATCTCCTAGCAACTCTGTGTTGAGTTTGGGTGATCTGGTAGGGTAAAAGTCTTGGAATCTTTGCTAGGGGTGGAGGGGGTGACAAGCTCCTCTTAGCCATGATGACTGTATGATAGCTGAAGATTGTGACTTCCTTATATACTAGTTATTATGTAATAACAGTATTTTTAGATCTATATAAAAGATATTTCCTCCTGGCCTGGAGACAGTGACATATGATGTGATCATAAACCTGTCATGGTCTTTCATGTGTGTGTGTATTGAAGCGTAACCCTCTCTACTTCAATAGAAATAAATAACTCAATATATACCCCTCTGGCATTTTTATACTTTTGTAAAATTAAATTTTTGTTCTTTTTATGACAATGTGTTTGTGACTTGAGGGCATGCGCTGATGCGGAACTACATCCTTCGTGTAATTATGAGTCATCCAAAAATGCAGACTATAAAATTAAATTTTTGTTCTTTTTATGACAATGGTGTTTGTGACTTGAGGGCGTGCACTGATGCGAAACTACATCCTTTGTGTAATTATGAGTCATCCAGTGAATCTGGTTTGCACTGGTATTGCCAAAAAAATAAATAGTTAACAATGATATGTAATGAATATAATTAGCTCATGAATATTAATATCTCCTGAATATTAATTAGCCACCCCCCTCATTTGTCACTAACAAATTTATAGTGAAAATAATTATGGTCACTAATGATGTTAGCATTAAAGAAAATAATTATGTTATGCAACAATTTAAATTATCACCAAAGAAAATATTATGATCACTAACTATGTTATGCAACAATTTAAATTATCACTAAAGAAAATAATTATGATCACTAACTATGTTATGTAATTATGAATATTAATTAGCTCATGAATACTAATTAGCTCATGAATACTAATTAGCTCATGAATACTAATTAGTGATGAATATTAATATATCATGAATATTAATTAGCCACACCCCTTTGTCACTAACAAATTCATAGTGAGAATAATTATGTCACTAATGATGTTATGTAACAATTTTAGTTAGCACTAGAGAAAATAATTATGATCACTAACGATGTTATGCAACAATTTTAATTATCACAAAAGAAAATGTTTTCAATCATTAACGAGTTATGTAACAAGTTAATTATAATGATGTTATGTAATTATGAATATTAATTAGCTCATGAATACTAATTAGCTCATGAATACTAATTAGCTCATGAATACTAATTATGAATACTAATTAGCCACGCCCCCTTTGGCCACGCCCCTTTTTGGGCACTGAAAGTGAGTGTCCTACGCCACTATATACAGTAGTAGTACAAGGCACCTCCAATTTAATGTCCGATGCAATCGATATCCAGCTGGGATTTAGCTCATGAAGAGTACCCAGACCGAGGATCGAACGGGGACCTTCAGCGGAGCTGGCCAATATGGTATTGGCAGATGCCTTAACCAATAGGCCACCCCGCTGCTTACCAATAAATTTAGTACCGCTGGGTCCCGGGTTTGATTCCCGGTCGAGCCTAAGTTGGATGGCTGTTTCTTCCTTCGTCTCATTGCCATGGTCTCTGCCTGTCCTAATTAGCCCAACTGGTGCAGAAATACAGGACGTAAAGCCCTAATCACACATACTCACACCAATAAATTTAGTCAATGAGACTTTCTTTTTCTCATACAGTGAATGACTATTGGATCTCGTATGCTTCAAGTAATTCAACATGCTTTAGTTGCACAGGTTGCAATAATAAATATCTATCTATCTAATATTTACTGCAAATAGGAATTTGCTTTCGCATGCAGCTACAAAGCATCTTAAAAAGCCCAGAAGCTTAAACCCAAAAAAGAGGTAAATTAATCCGGAGGTGTTACCTTAGTCGTGATGAATTCCCTTAAGGCAATAATCGTCTTAAAGTTATCTTTGGGAATCTTGTGGTTCCAAATCTGTACCAGTAACCTTTCAGAAAGAGTAAGAGCTGTTATAAAAGGCACCATGAAATTATCATTATTTATAATATCTTTTATCATGAATTAAACATTTACTCAATAAAAATTCTTACCCTACACTAAGTATTTGTTTCACCTATAAATCTCTAAAAACGAACTGGGTATTTTTTGTATATGTCAATAACATCAATATTTGAAATGGGTCAGGTCGCTGCTTCTATATGAACAAATTATAGGACTTCTAGCCAATTTGTAATAGTTCATCAATAGATCAATTATTCATCCAGTTTTTACTTTACTTGTAAACCTCCTGCCACAGGTCTTTTGTTTGCTGCATCACACTAACCAAGATTGAACCTGTTATTGAGCCTTCGGCTAACCAAGATTGAACCTGTTATTGAGCATTCGGCTAACCAATATTGAACCTGTTATTGAGCATTCGGCTAACCAATATTGAACCTGTTATTGAGCATTCGGCTAACCAATATTGAACCTGTTATTGAGCATTCGGCTAACCAAGATTGAACCTGTTATTGAGCATTCGGCTAACCAATATTGAACCTGTTATTGAGCCTTCGGCTAACCAAGATTGAACCTGTTATTGAGCCGTTGGCTCGTTGGCAAAATTTAATCATTGACAATATGTTTAAACCAATTGTAGGACTGCCTAAATTGAATTATTTGTACATTTTGTATATGCAATGAATCAGATCTTGTATGCATTGGACGGCGCCTTGCTTTACACCATTGACAGGGGAAGTATTTAATAGATTCAGTGTTCATTGGTATTGGCACTTTCGTCGTGAAGAGCTTTATCTGCCAAAGCTGCTCTTACAAATGGCACTTGACAAAAGAGGGGCTGATAAGATGGTGGACTTTAGACAGATGCTTAGAGGAGCAATTATAGGTTCATGGTCACGTAAGAGCTACTGCTTAGATCTTCGCAAATTGCATGAGAAAAGTTTTGTCTTAAATTTCAGTGTAATTTTCTGAGTTCAAGCAGCACATTATATTGTTGTTGCAGGAACTGTTGCAGGTAAGTAGGTGTCAATTTTCAATTCACCATATAATTTTCCAACGATGCTTTTGGCCGTGAAATACATTGAACATTTGATTTAGCATCAGCTGCCTGGCCATGTCTGAGGAAGACAAGATGCCAACTCCGTTTAATTCTGATTGCCCAATATGGCTTCTTGGATGGAGATGTAAATCTCAAAATTTTGTTTTTGGCTGTTTGGAGCTTGTCTTTAAGATGTTTGGTCAGGCTCGGGTACCAGGCAGAAGAGGCATAATCAAAATTGCATTGTATGAGTGCTGAAATCGCGATGTTTTTTAATTGAATTGCATTTACATAAAATGGAGTTTGCAATTTCGTTTCCAGATTGTGTATCAATTTTGGGTCCCAGATATTTGAAATTTATTTTCTGATGGTTTAATTGTTTGACGTGCATGGTTGATGACAAAATCATGTTGGATATTGCAATGGTATATAGCACAAGCGCAGACACGAAATGCATTATTGCTTTTTTGTAACTATTTCTTTTACTAATAACAGTTTTTTAGCGAAAACTTTGTTAAGTAACCTATTAGTGGAGCAAGGGTAATTAAGCACCTTTCTGCACAACTCCATCACCAGAAAGGGTTATATTCAGAAGGCTTTAGATACAACTTGGTACTAAACTCTAATAGTTTTTCATGTCATAGCACATCGCCTTCCAAGTTTTTTTAATCAATATCCTTGAGTGGTACAATGATAGATAGATAGATAGATAGGTAGGTGTGTAGGTAGGCAGGTAGGTAGATAGGTAGATAGATAGATAGATAGATAGATAGATTAGAAGATATATATGGAAAGTGCAACAAGTTCTTGCCGCTATCGCTATAGAAGGTTGATGGATGAGGTGAGGGAGAGGAGTCCACTGATCTTACACATTTACCCCGTGGGTGGGGTCTTTCACTTGCCTCCGCAAAGACACTGAGTGCAAGGGACTCCCAATTTAACGTCTCATCCAAACAATATCCACAAACTATATTGTAAGTAGTACCGCAAAATCTACTATTGGCTATTTTGACAAAACCTTTTGTGGACTGCAATCCCTTATTTCCATGTAAGTTTATTAAGTTGGTCAGCCTCATGCAAATAATTATGGTGCTTCTGACAAAGTCAGTCAATGTGGCGTCTAATATACCTATGTTTGACCAATTGTAAGGTTAAGCACTTTTATGTTGTCAGTCTGGACACCAGGAAATAGGTGAGTATTGAGCATTTACTGACGAATCATGTACATACTGATATGTATCATGAGACATGATGTGTACATCATCATAAAAAAAAATCCAACCCTATTTTAAAATCATGTGATCGTAAAACTGTGTATCATATCCAAATAAAATATATCAAGAGCCTGAAAAATCTCATGTTAGAAGTAATCAAACATGTAAACATTGAGGTAGGACCAACGCCGGACACTGGGTTAACATTAAACCTATTATAAATCAAAAAGGCGGCATGGGCTCAGTGAGGGCAGGGGCCTAGCTCAGAGGTAGCGCTCCGGGCTTCCAACCGCTGGGTCCCGGGTTCAATTCCCGGATGAGCCTAAGTTGGATGGCCGTTTCATCCTTCATCTCATTGCCATGGTCTCTGCCTGTCCTAATTAGCCCAACTGGTGCAGAAATACAGGACGTAAAGCCCTAATCACAAACAAACACACTTCCAAACATGCTTGATTTCTATAAACAAGGGACATCCTTCCAAATACCTTCATTTATGTTATGTAAACAAATATGCCATTGTCATTCACTAATAATTATTTGCTTGGATCTCTCGGAAAAACCACAAGTTTGATAGCGATGCTATTAAAGTATCTTAGAGTGTTCCTCCTTGCCTCTCATACACTGTAAATAGATTATATTGATTGTTTCAACTTATTATTATATTATTGTATGAAGGCAAATAAATTGTCTTGAATCTTGAATCTATATATATGGCAAGGCACAGTTTGCAAAGATCATGCATATTTTACAACAGGTGGGCCATCTGTGATGTAACATATGTTGTGACTGCTGATTCTATTGACTGAAGACTACAGTAGCTGGAATCTTGTTATGTATAATTCAATATGTTCTTTGGAGTAGCCACCAAGTAGGCAACAGTAAGATAACAAATCTAATAATACAGATCTTGTGCACCTCGCGGTACTATAGGAAAACCACAGGAGTCTCTGATCTGTCAAAACAGTTCTGACAAAACGAGCCTGTTTTCTTATTATTCCCCAGCTAATTTGTAGCATTTTACATTTTTTAAATCCGATGAAATTTGACGGAGTTATCGAATAAAACGCACACAAAAACAGACTATATTTCGAATGGGAACAAGATCGAATGCAGAGCGTCACCAGCGTCATGAACGTCCTCGCTTCGTGATACATTTTCGGTAATAACTTGGTCAATTCTTGTCCGATTTTTAAAATTTAAACATTGTTGTGTAGCTTAAAATTTGTTCTAATTTATCAGATTAAAATGTGTTTGCACGGTCGGTTTTTTAACGGTACGCGTTTAGTCCTTATTTGGAAATAGCAACGTCTTTAGTTTTCTTATTTGGGCCTGATGTGGGTGACGTCAGCAGGGTATGACTTATAAGGAATGTTTAACTTTTAGCAATTCATAGCAAGAAACAACACAAGCAAGCCGAGCTGGCAATGCCCAATTCAGTAGGATTATCATAATACCACTGTAATTATAGCAGTTTTATGGGCTATTAGCAATTTCATTTAAAAAATTTTATATTCACAAACTCAAACTGCACAAAGGGATTAAATACAAATGTTTTCTCTTCACCCTCAGTCTCAATCTGTGATTAAATGTGATTAAGAGAAATGTCTTATGAGCAAAAACTTACATAGGTGGCCCAAATGAGACCACAGATTTTTTAATTGTAAACTATGTATAATATTTTATTAATTGTAAACTATGTATAATATTTTATTAATTGTAAACTATGTATAATATTTTATTAATTGTAAACTATGTATTTCATCAAACTGATAAAGTAGAAAGAAAAACATGCTGATAAAAATTTAAATAATGTCCACCACTGCTGGCCTTCAAAATCTCTAAGTGGTTGAAATTGTCCACTATTTTTAATTCATGTGGTTGACCACAGCTCATATTCCTGCAGCTAAATCTATAGTATCAAACTGACTTTAAATAAGTTCACAACAATCTCATGACAACCAGAAAGCAAACATTGGACTGATGATGTCTGAGAGCATGTACAAAAGGCTTTTATACTTAGGTTCTCCATACCAGCAGTGGGCAAATAGTCCAGTCACTTAGAATGACCCAGCATTGCAGCTCACATGTCCTATGGACTTTAGATGAGCCATAGTTGACTGTTCTCGTTATCCCAGTATTTACTCTAAAAGTTTCTTATTGACAACCGAATTAGACGATAGGTCTGGGTTCACCATTTCTCCACCACTCAATGATGTACAGATTCATGTTTGACTCTATATATAGTCACTTTAATTACTCTAAATTTGGTTTAATGCTGAGTGAGCCATCTAAATATTGAAACCATTGAGATTGGTGGATGATTCATGAATTTCAATTCTTTGTTATTATCATTACCATCTTTATTCGTAATTATTAGTACACATTTGAATAGAAATCAGTGTATATATACATATGGGCGTTGGTGTCAATTACAGCATAACAAGTTAATCAGATCATTAAGTTCATACGTGTTAAACATACTACGTTCATACAGTCCATCTCTCACTGTGTTCATGTATAGCCTTTGCCTCACACACATTTGAAGTATATGTCTCCGATATAAATGTAGCTTTCTTAATATTGTCACAGGTTGGGGATTGGCCACATTTCCTGTTATGATGTGTGTTCAGTTTGAATAACATCCTGTATTTAACATATTTAAAAATTTGTTATTCTGTAACTAAAGATATATATGTTCAAATTTGATATCAGCACGAAAATAATTCACTTCAATTCATGCTTCAATTCATGCTTCAAACATGCTCTTGATAATATGTAGCATGAGAATGAGTTACCTTATGCTGGTGATCAGGTAGACAAAGTAGGGATTGCTTTCCCAAAATTCCATATAAATATGCTTTTTTTTTTTTTTTTATTATTTTTTTTTTTTTTTTACAAAATGGCTACACTTATCAAATTCCTCACGTGACTCCTTTTAAACTGTTTTGTCTAAAAGCATGCTTAAGAGTAATTAAAGTGACTATATATATATATATAAACTCAAACCTGTGCTAACGACAGTCCAGATAAATCAGAGTCTGGAAGTCCCACATGCGGACCGTCGTTTGGTCATTTTTCCCAGAAAAGGCTAACAACGTAATCAAAATCTACCTGAATTCTTTTGGCCACTTTCAAATAAGATCGATTTTGCATAACATCAGGTGATTTAGTACCTCTTATTTAATCTAAAAGCCACTTTTCAAATTCCCATTGGATTACCATATTGCCAAACTTAAAGTAGCCGTGATTGTTGTAACTAGTTGTCACCAGACCAGTCTAAAAGACGTCATGGCTGGCTAGTTAGAAAATGTAGAGAGGATCTGTTAACACTGAAATGACATTATTTACCCATTTGACAAGTGGAAAAGTAACTTTTATCAAAGGAATTTATTTGCGCTAATGATAATTGATCAGGTATCCTTTCGGACGTGACTTACGAGGCGACGATCGTCAGAATGCATCAGTAGCCAGACTGTAATCTTCATTAGCACTGACCAAGGCTTACTGCTTAGATGAAAACTGCTAGTGTGAGCCAGTCATCCTAGACACTGTCAAGATAGCTAAGGTGACTACATGGCCAAATGTGCCACGTGCGTTTTCCATGAGAAGGATAAACGCATGGTTTTTAGCTAATTATAATGAAGCAAAAACCATGCGTTTATCCAAACGCATGGAAAACGCACGTGGCACAATTGGCCATGTATAATATAACAGAAGAAATATTCAGTGTGCAGTCAACAACTGATGGACCAACCTGTACATTAATCTGCATTTTCACAGCTTAGAAAAGCTTAGAAAAGGTCAAGGCTCTTTCTTGTGACGTCTCTGGTATGGCATTTCTGAACTTTTTGTATTTCTTTTCCTGGAAAGTGTACTCTTTGCAGCTACTTATGCAGCTAAGCATGTTATTCAGCTCCGTTGCTTCCAAGAAACTCTGCAGAAATAGTGACTAGACTTGGTAGGTCAGGAAGGGCATTGATTAAATAAAGCGAGAATCTAACTTAGCCGGAATCGTCGACGTAAAGAGCCGTAACGGCCACGGAAAGCGTTCTGTAGGTTTACGTAGGACTACGTGAGGTTTACATAGGCTTACGTGGGTTTACTTCACCTTCCCTCGCTGACGTTGCTGTTCCGCCAAATTCTGGCTGTAGCGATGGAATTTTTAAACATGCATGAAAATTCTGTTAGATCGAGCCGAAATGGGCCGGAAAGATTATTACGCAATACATACTTGCATCATACGCTGCAGTCAGCGGATTGTATGTGGCATATGGCAAGGCTTACGTGAGTCTTATATTGGCTTTCGTCAGTTATACGTGGCTTTCATCAGTTTCTACGTAAAGCAAAGTACAAAAATTATGAGATGAGTGATCTCCAGTGGCGGTAGTCTGACTTTGATGCATACCATTTGAACTTTTTTTACACTATGGTCATTGAACTTAAATGATAAAACATAATCTTTAAAAAAAAATGTAAGCCAAGTATGGCAAAATCAATATCTACGGAAGACGACGGAAGAGTCTACAATTACTATGATCGAACAGCGACTACCACGTATTGTGCGCGGTTGTGGCCATCGTTTTTGGTGGTTTCTTTTGATTTTTGATTTTTCCTTTTATTTCTGTGGTTGATATTTGGCTCGTACAGTGGATTATACGATGATTACGTGGACCATATGTAGCGTACTTCATAGTCGGCGGATCTTACATCGTATACTTCATAACTGTCGGTGTACAATCGGCGTAAGCTACGTACATTGCATACGTCTCTTTCATGTTATCTTTTAACTGAATGACATATATATCATTTATGATATTTTACATGTCAATAAAATCTATATATATATATGTTAATACAGATTCAGATTCACATTCACATTCACATTCTTTTTATTTTGCCAAACAAAAAAATATTTACAATTTATTTTCATATTTTCATTTATAAACGTTTGTTTCGCAAGGAGACCTCACAAAGATAAATATATTTTATCGCTAGCGTGAGGCCACCTGGAGAGATCGATTAATATTACATAGTGAACATTAAATCAAACACAATATTGGAAATTACTCTCATCAGTAGTAATTACTCTTATCAGTAGTAATACATACGTAGCCATATGTCAACGCCTAGCCACACCCCTTTTTTCGTCAATAATTCTTGGCCAATATGTCAACTTATAGCTTTTGGATTTAAAATCACTATACAATTTAAATATTTCTGATTTTAAAGATAACTTTATCATTTTTTATAACTTTATATTTTTATATCTACTATATCTGTTATTTTGTAAAGTGCATTAGAATGGATTTTATTCAGATAATGCACTATAAATATGTAATAAAATAATAATTATAATAAAATAATAATAGTAACTTAGTGTCTACGTATCAACCATGGAATTTCCGTCAATTTACAGCTATGTGAGATCCCCGCTTAGAGATGCACTGTCTGTCAAATTTGCACATTAAAATAATGATATAAATCAATACTGCCTTCTTGTTTCATGATATATTTCACCATAACATGCCTATTTTTAGTCAACAATTTACTTTTAATTTACAATAAATAATATAAATACCACATCAAAAACTCAATAAGTAAAGAACCCAGTGATGACGTCACAATACTAAACAATGGTGATGATGTCATTTCCATTGTGTTTCCAATGTTTTGATCTGGATTTTCTCTCAATGTATAATTTATTTTTAAGTAATTAATATCTTATAAAATCATTAGAGCACACAAATTTAGTTTGGCTTGAATAATAAAGGTAATTTTCAACTGTTTGATGTCATATTGGAAAATTGCAAATTTGACAGACAGTGCAAATTTAAGCGATATTATATATTACAGATATATCCATATTTCAGTAGTCATTTTTAAATCTAACTGGTTACACTGTATACTGTTCAACTTGGTGATTTTAAACAGCCTGTGTCAAGTATAGCTAGAGTCCTTCACTAGGCTTATACTGTCTTGAGTAACTTCACAGTCTCTCTAAAGTTATCCAACATACCTTATTAGTAAAGTTAATCATAAACACCAATGTCTTCATTAACTTCACTGTATCCTCAAAGTTGCTTTAGATAATTAATTTCGTCTTTTTTATTTATTTTTTTTGAGCTAGGAAATAAAGAATCTGAGTCAGATACCATGATTTTTTTTGTCCGCTATTAAATTTAAAATGGTACTTAACAGGTTCACACGATGCTGACTTTAAATAAACATTTTTGCATGTGACCGAACTGACATGTTGTCCTTTTTGGAATGACATTGCATTCTGGGACCTCTCGTAATAAAATCTATGGCAGTTTTTTTTTTTATATATTTCAAAAGATCACATTTAGCTATACATGTCATTGTGATGCATAGAAATGTTTACCAGAATAAATTGCCTTAAAACATATAGCTGGGATGTTTGCTCAGAAAACAATGACATTTTATTTTAGGAATGAGCTGTCAGTGATAGATAAAGAGTCTAATGAATATAATATATTATGTGATTTATTCATTGCTTTTTCGTGATATGTAGAGTCTATATTTGATTAAAGTACTCTAGCAGGTTCTTGAATGGTACTGTCTTTTATCGGTAGATATTCAATTATTCATAGTCTTTTTCGCGATATGCACTGTACTGTAGCAGCTATATAGTCCTTGTAGACAACTTTGATAGGTTGTTCATGCTGTGGACTCGAAGCCTTATCATCCCATTATTACGCCTGCCTGAGACATGAAATGTTGAGCTACTGTGTCCCAGGTTCAAGACCTGTTCTATCCTCTGACTCATTGCCATGTAATTAGCACGCACGGTGCAGATATACAAGACGCAAGACCTCGTTACAGCGGATTGCAATGAAGTGTAGCCAGCCACTTGATGAAGTCTCCCGGTGATGTCACAATTTACCATGCTTGAGTGGTTCCCAATCAAGCCTACAAATTGAAATGGACTTAATTTCTTTGGTCTCAATTACAGCTAGTTGTGTTTTGACTAGTAACTGCTTGGTTGAGCATGATGACATATTGTGCAGCAGAATTCAAAACATTGCAAATAAATGCAGGTCACATGTGTTTTAAAATCTTACCATCCATCATGACTGATTGTAAAATGTATATTGTATAACTCTGCTCAAGCTAGTTTAACCTATTAGGGAGGCACTCATGTGTGCAAAACTGTGACGTGGCTGCCATACTTGGAATTGGACTGATGGCCACTTCAGTGCAATCATCTGTAAAGGCTGAAACCTTTAGAGTGGCAATGACTTAATCATTTAATTGAGCTTTTGCATATTTAAAAGATGTACAAACTATAATAATATTATTCATGATTCACACGTTATTATCCAGCAAAACCATTAATTAATGCTGTGAAATGTATAAAAGTAAACTGCACAAGAGATGGTTAAATCATTAATGTCTCAACATTTTGGTGTTGATGATAATTGGGGTGCACTCATAAATAGAATTCTTTATCATTTCACACCAACATGAATCCTTCTACTTAGTACCTTGGAAACTTCTCAGACAATTACAAATTTGAAAACTTTTTGAATCGGTGAGCTGTGTGAATTCTTGTATTTGCACCAACACTTAACATTGAAGTGCTTCATTTAATGAGCACGCATTAAGCTGCCTCAGAATGTTGTTTGCGTGATTGACAATTTTAGCAAAATGCCTTAACCGCTTCTTATTCTCAAGCATTAGCTTGATGGCATGAATAATAGAAGAAGTAGACATAATAATTTGAAGTGAAATTCCTGTGGAATGCAGCCACTTTGATGAGATGTCTGATGGAGTTCGGATTTGTGATAATAATTTTTATTTTTTTATGCGAAAGATTTCATTGCACAAGTACAAGAAGAACCTTCTATCCTGCAGTTATAATTCTGAATATTATAGCATATTGGATGGCGAGGAGCTCAACCTGGAGTTTTGTGCGATTCGAAAAAGTTATATTGGAAGTCGCGAACATGTTGGATGACTCACCATCCGCCATTGCATATGGTCCGCAAAAGAGAGTGCCACCCTATAATGGAATACAGTGTACAACATACACTGCAGCCGTCCACCATACTTAGCAGCTGTCCAATATACCCTGCTGCTGTAGAACATGATTCTGGTTGGCTCACAGCAACTGTTTGTGTGTGTGTGTGTGTGTGTGTGTGATTAGGGCTGTATGTCCTGTATTTCTGCACCAGTCGGGCTAATTAGGACAGGCAGAGACCATGGCAATGAGACGAAGGATGAAACAGCCATCCAACTTAGGCTCATCCGGGAATCGAACCCGGGACCCAGCGGTTGGAAGCCCAGAGCGCTACCTCTGAGCTAGGCCCCCGCCCTGCTTACAGCAACTGAGTGGAGCATAGTTTGGACTCTTACTGCGGTCTGGCTTGTTCGTGACCACTAAATCATCTACACGCTCATTGCCAGTTGCTTTGCAACAGCTATTTTTGTTGCGGTTGTTTGTTAGTTTCTTTGTGAAGAATAATGTGTTTTGCACAATCACCTTTTCTGTCTTTAAACTTTAAAGAGAGACAATAGCTTAGACGCTTCAGCAAATATAAGGAACACAGAAACCAAATAATTTCTAATGCGAATGATTTTTTTCATTAAGACCTTTGATGAAAGAATTTGCTGTTGCTGTTTCTTTGCTGCAGCTATGGTTTTCCTGAGGGTAGGGCTAACGCAGTGTTAAGGAATAAAATTATATTTATTCCTGTTTAATTTTGAACCACATATTAGCACCTGTCAGACTGTAGGCCTATGTGTTAAAAGCAGATTTCATGGACTTAACTCCAGATGATGTCATGTGAATCCAGCACTCCCACCTGTTAAGACAGTCCCGAAGCCAATTGGAATCCTGGATTCGCATGACGTCATCTGCAGTTCTATTCCCAAGTCTATGAAATCTACTGTAACATGGAAATATGTTCCAGCTGCCTTTATCTGTGCTCAAATCGAGGCAGCCCGCCAAACGGAGGTGACGTAGACTCAACGTCATTGGCCCGGGCCAATAGCAATGTTGGAATGATGTGACCCACCATGCAATTGTAGCAGCTATGGTTCCCAACAAACATGAGTATATCTCTAATCAGTATCACCAAAATGTTCAGTAATTCCCCAGTCACCTTTCATCAGTCACTTAGTCTATGAGAAGTTTGTGCTACAAAAGTTAGCTATAGGCAATGGCTCACTTTGACAGCCATAAATACAGTTATTCAACTTGAAGAAGTTTTTACTTATGAGATATGGCCAAAGTTATTTGCTGTGATTTAAGTATTAATTTATTCTATTGTCAACATCATGATTTCTCTTATTTATTCGTTTATTAATCATTAAAGCATGTAAAAAGGCTTGATCAATTAACTAATTTAGACTCCTTTCATCTATATCCATTAAGTCAATGACATCCATAAACAATAGCTCTTTGTGCTACCCACACACTCTAGCTAAACATTCATAATACATTAAAACACTAAGTACAAGATACAGGTATGTACCCTACTCAGAGTAAGCAGGGTGAGGGCCTAGCTCAGTGGTAGCGCACTGGGCTTCCAACCACTCCCAGGTTCATTCCCGGTCGAGCCTAAGTTGGATGGCTGTCTAATCCATCATCTCATTGCCATGGTCCCTGCCTGTCCTAATTAGCCCATCAGGTGCAGAAATACAGGATGGAAAGTCTTAATCCACACAATAAAAGTAAGCAGTAACCCACAATGCAAGTTTATGCTTACCTATCTTCCACTATTCTGACATAAAAGACAGCCATCTAGTCACACAGGCTATACAAAGTTTACTTGGTTTCTTTCTGCATGTGACACCACGACACATTCAGCTGCAACTTGTGACATTTATCCACCGTTCAAAGTATATACAGGAACTGCAAAAAAGGAGTTATATGAGAAAAAAGCCAAATCCTACAAGACAGGCTGACATTTTGTCAGATTAAGTTGAAAGAAACAGGAAGCTCTGAGGCCTACACACGCACATAGCTACAGTACACTTCACAACAAACTCACAAACAAGCTAGTGGAAGGCCATTATCTAAATACCTAACACCATCTAGCTGTAGCTGCCTTTCAGGATTGCATGATATATTTTAATAGAATCTTTTCACTGAGCAGCCCTGAGTTAAGCAAGATATAAGTCCTTTCTCTCCTCTTATTACTCATTTTGCTTTTCAGACATAGAAGATAATCACCGACTTATTCAATAAATATAACTTTCTCAGAAAAATAACAAAAATCAACTCAATGATCAGATGTCAAATATACATTAAAATGCACTAGAAATACAGCTGCTAGGATGCACTTTGTTTCAGCCAATCACAATCAAGGGCTGGAACTTTTTCAGCCAATAGAATTGCAGCATTCTGTTGAAGCCACCTGGTGGAAATATAGAGAACCTGCCGTGAAAATCCACTATTATATGGCCATTTTAGGATTGACATTACCAGTTCTGAATTACTATCCAATAGTTGACTTTTTTTATCATAATGTTGTACAACATGTTTAACACACGTGTAATGCAGAACTTCAATAGTGGATTTTAGGTGGCTGCGACAGATTACTTCAATTCTTTTGGCTGGCTGGAAATGTACCCACTCTTCACTGCGATTGGCTGAAGCAAAGTGCATCCTAGCAGCAGTATTTTTTGTGCGTTTTTAATGTATATTGTATATTTTCTATGTCTGAAAGGCAAAATGAGTTATAAGAGGAGAAGAAAGTCTTGTGTCTTTTTGAATTCAGGGCTGCTCAGGGAAACGACTGTATTGCCAACTAAGCCGTTGTTACGACATAAAAATGCTTTAAAGATACTATGATTACGAACAACCTATATTAAGGCAATCCTTATTCAAGGTCACTTGCTGGGTCATTAATCTAAAGATACATTGCAGCCATTTAAGAAATGAAAGACTTCATTTCATTAAATAAGACCACCTTGATATTAAAACCATAATTATTTTCTCAATGTTGTTTGGTTACTTGATGATTTGATAGGAGTTCTACTGTATACTGGGCTTCTATTTTTTCGTTAATAATCAAGTTCAACTAATTGACAATGTCTAAAGGACGCCGTCCCCAGTAGCAATTTTCACCTAACAAATTATTCACCTAATGTCAATAGCCTTGAGATGAAAGTCCTTGAAAGTGCCAAGCCTTCTAATGACAACGGCAATGAGCACCTCGGGTGAAGACATTGGGACCTCAGTGGCCACACTTGGGCATGGCTCAGCACTTGATTAAAAGTTGCCTTATTTTTCATACCTAGTACAGACATTACAGCAAATTTCATAGACTTGGAAACTAAACTCCAGAGGACGTCATGTGAACCCAGGACAGGACTCCGGATTGCCTTAACCAATGGGAGTCTTGGATTAAGATAACGGCCTCGTGTGGTTTAGTTTCCAGGTTTGCAAAATCTACTGTAATAACCTCACTGGATGAAATGCTTGAAAAGCAAAATATCTCATTGGACAATCCGTTTCTTCTTCTTTTTTCTTTCTTGAAGAAGTCTGTCATCTAGAAGCATGGAAAAATCCAGTTCAAGTATTGTCTAGTTAATGGTGACATCTCAGTCTATACCTTGCTTGGGTGAGTTACAGTGAATTTAAGAACCAAAAAATATATATATAAAATACGACATTTTTTCCAAACAGTGTTATAGGGCCTATGATTAGTTTCAAACCAAAAACCATGTACACTTGGATGACCAGCATTTCAAAACCAATTGTGACGTTGCAAGCACACTTCCAAATATGAACTTGACCACACTTCCATGCATTTGGCTATAACATTGAATGTGGTGCTAGAGAAATTGATTCCAGAGTAGTCATGCCACAGTGCATGCAGCCGAGCTGAACTACCACATTTTGTAATCTGATGACTGTAAGTGGTAAGTATTCTTTCGCATCCTGTACATATCACCCAAATTTCCATAATACATTCATTTGCTACTAAAAGATAAGTGTTTGAACCAATATAGAAGCTTAGTAAATCTTTCTGGAATCACTGCCTCATCCTATCCAAGTGTCATGGGTTTTTGGCAGTTGGCAACCACAATGTAATCAAGAGTGTAATTCGTAATGCCTTCTGGGCAACCACTGTTCAAGGCCCACTGAATATTTAGTCTCAGTTGACTACTTTCCTTTACATTCCATTCAATGAATATTTTGAAGCTCTGTCTTACGCAGTTTCTCATATTGAGAGAGTGGACGTTACAAAATGTCCATAAATTTCCTCTATTAAGGGTGAATATTTCATATGGCAAGCTGATTACCAATATTTCTGGTCTTCTGGATTCATTTGCATAGAAAATGAAATAGTCCTAAATACTTCTAATGCTCTTCATGAATGATTCTCAGTGCTTTCGGCTAAAATAGAACAAGAAAAGTTGATTTATGATAGAATAAGTTATTGAGAATGGCAGCAATTTTGTTATCTCCATATATATAGGAAATTCCATTCTCTTGGAAATGCTTTATTCTCTTGGATATGTGTCTGCCTTGGCTGTTGGAGTACAGTCTTTTCATTGATGTTGTTTGATGCTGTAGGAAGAAAAGTGCAGAGGTGGTCAGAATTACTGTTTAAACCATAGAAAAACTAATAATGCAGCTTAATGACAATCCATTTAAAAGTTGAGTAAAGAAAATTATAATGTATTTAAAAAATGAACCATATAAACAGTCAGAGCAATAAATGACAGTCAATAAGCATGTTCTGTTACTCCTTTCTATTTGTTTTTTACTAACTTATACTATAATATATATATTTTTTCTAGTATTATAATATTAATATTGTATCAATTTAAGGTGGCCCCTAACACAACCCACTGAGGTTCTTTGGGTCTCCTGGCAAGTTTAACACTAATAGAATACGTAATAATTTTAGATTTATCATGCCAAAAAAAATAACAAAATATCATGCTGCATTTTTGTTTAATTGCCAAATAAATTATTTTCAATCCAATTCTTTTAACGAATATATTAATTATGTCAATATAAGTTGTTAGAAATGAATATGTCCCCTGCTGTACTTAATACATTATGTACCAGTCTCTCTTGTTTTCTTACTCGTTTATACAGATTCTGACACTTACTCACGGTTGAGTGAGACTCAAACAACAAAAACAGACCCTGTTATATACCTCTTTGTTCATACCAGAAAGTAGTATAGCTAAAAGAATCTGCACGTGTCACACAAGAAGCCTTCTTTGCTTATAACACTGCATCAGAGGGGACTATAGGTATACTAATACTTTAAAATTGTACATAATCACAACAAATACAAGCAATTGGTCTTTTCTCTGATGATAATTGCATGATGATTTGTTGGAATAAGACTCCTGCTAAAGATAACATAGCAATCATTGTGTCATTGTGTCATAGAGGTCATTCAGCCTTTGGTGGAACTCTTGGAGGTTTCCCGAGGGTTGTGGTTTAACATGACCTCTTCTGTTGCGTCACAGCCCAGATAGCATTCCGAATCGGCCCAGCATCGTTTCTATATTGGCCACCATCGATATATCATCGTATCAACATCGTGCCGATGTAGTTATGATTTGGAATGCTATATGGGAGGTCGTTAAGTTCACAAACATCCGCCCACATCAATTAGCTAAAGACGATCTTTTAGAAATTTAAAAGTGAATCTGTGAGTTTCTATTGACAATGCATCATGCAGTTTCTAAGAAAAAGAGCACAAATCAGATATAGTTAAAGACAAATAACTCGCACCACTTGCAGATGTTACAATGCCAGTTAAATGTTATAAGTCTAATTTATATAATGAACAACCATTGCATAATTTAAACTCATTTGATTCAATATACTGAGCAAGGCTGGCCAAACTGATCTACCACATTTTGTAATCTGATGACTGTAAGTGGTAAGTATTCTTTCACATCCTGTACATATCACCCAAATTTCCATAATACATTCATTTGCTACTAAAAGATAAGCGTTTGAACCAATATAGAAGTTTGGTAAATC
The DNA here is from genome assembly GCA_932294295.1 of Alitta virens. Classification (NCBI taxonomy): domain Eukaryota; kingdom Metazoa; phylum Annelida; class Polychaeta; order Phyllodocida; family Nereididae; genus Alitta; species Alitta virens. The sequence goes on along the minus strand of OW028579.1, from coordinate 1,346,034 downwards.
TTTCTGAAATCACTGCCTCATCCTATCCAAGTGTCATGGGTTTTTGGCATTTGGCAACCACAATGAAATCAAGAGTGTAATTCATAATGCCCTCTGGCCAACCACTGTTCAAGGCCCATTGAATATTTAATGGGACAGATGGGTCTGTAATGCAATGGTCAGGCAATGGTTAACCTTAAACCTAAGATACTGATTAGGTCAAGTAACTACATGTATTTAGGCTTATTTGATGATTTACCATCCACAGTGATTGAGAGTGTGTTGGCCACTGGGGTTTGAGGTGGTTTTGACCCACACTGTCCCACAATGTTACCACTCTGGCCCATGAGACGGCCCATCACTTTTAAGGGTATTATTATAAGCCCAACAGCCAAACATTATGTGGGGTAATTGCACAAGCAAGACGATAATGGGACGTTCCATAGTAATGTTTGGAGTAATTGACTGATGGTGCTATAAATCAATGGGAAACAATACAAATTTGTAATCACAAATGACCCATCAGTGTGGCACAAGGGCAACTACCATGTCCTAGTTGTTGAGTGAATTGGATTGCTCCTCTGGGTCTGAATCCCATTCAAGTTTCAGCCTCTAGAATGCTGTCTGCTAAGATGTGACACTGCAGTGCTTTGTGCAAGCTTTGTTGACACTTCAGCAGTAAGCTCTCTGTCATCATGCCAGCATTTATTTACCTCAGTAATACATGTACTCCTGTCTTACGTAATACAAGTACTCCTGTCTTATGTAACACATGTACTCCTATCTTACGCAAAACATGTACTCCTGTTTTACATTGTATATGTACTCCTAGCTTATGCAATAATGTACTCCTGTCTTACATAACACATGTACTCCTATCTTACGTAATACATGTACTCCTATCTTACATAATATGGTTCTCCTGTTTTATGTAATACATGTAATCCTATCTTACGTAATACATGAACTCCTATCTTATGTAATGCATGTTCTCCTATCTTACATAATACATGTACTCATATAGTGTACTCCTGTCTTACATAACACATGTACTCCTATCTTACGTAATACATGTACTCCTATCTTACATAATAATGTTCTCCTGTTTTATGTAATACATGTAATCCTATCTTACGTAATACATGAACTCCTATCTTATGTAATACATGTACTCCTATCTTACATAATACATGTACTCATATCTTACATAATACATTTACTCCTGTTTTACGCAATACATGTACTCCTGTCTTACATAATACATTGTACTCCTATCCTACATAATACATGTACCCCTATCTTACGTTTAGTCTTAATGTACCCATCAACCTACCACTACACCAAACGATCTAGTTATATTTTTATTTGCACAGTTTTACTTACTTTTGAATCAACTGCAATGCTAAGGAACATACCTACACTTGATTAAATTTGGGAGCCGTAGCCTGGAGATGTGTCACCCCACCTCATCAACCACACTCTGACCAATTCCTCTCCAGGCACTTGATGCTAGCCCAAATTTCCTGTTTTTGTCATGCTCTGTTCGCCTTCCGAAATTACGGTTGCCCATTCTTGTTACTTGACTACCAAAACCCAGTATTGTTTGTCCTAGTCCAATCGTGACAATGACATGAACAAATTTAGGTTCACTTTTCAATCAAATATTCAATTGCTAAGATGTAAATGTTTAGTAATTGTTTTTTTTTTTTCATTTCGTTCATGACTTAACACTTCGTATTGTCTTAATGCAACTGAATCCTTTAAAATCAGCTTCAATCTTTAATGTTCAATATCCATTGTTGTATGTATGTATAATTTATTTAAATTCGTATATGGTCAGATTACATGGTAATCAAAGTTACAAATTTCTGTACGACCAAAAAAAAATCAAAATAAATAAATATATAAAAATGGAAGTAAATAAAATCAAAAAGTAACAAAGTCTTTAAATCAAAGAGTCCGTCAAATATGTGATGTCAGGTTTATGTCATGTCAGGTTCATATGATGTATCTTTGTCGGTATAAATTTCCGTAGTTTGATATTCATCTTCCGATCCTGCACCTGAAGGTAAAAATAGATTGATTGAAATGCTATTCCCTTTTTGACCAACGTATTGATAAAATTAACAATTGAGTTCTTAAATTGCAGTTTCACGGTTTAGTAGCCATTTAGTGATAACTAAATTGTTAAATGTCTCAATGCTAGTGGGTCTGAAGCTTAAAGTCAGCTTATGTGACCAGTTGCCAGAGGCAGACGTAATGATGAGATGATAAGGCTTGGAGTCCAAACATTTACCCTATGGGTGGGGGTCTTTTACTTGCCTCAGCATATACACCGATTACAAAGCACATCCAATTTTAACGTCTCATGCAATCGACATCCAGCTGAGATGTAGCTCATGAAAAGTGCCCTTCATCCGCTATATTGCGATTTTTAAGTTACAAAATTCTTTGATATTTTGAGTCATTACTTCATTTTTCATGATACTGTTACAATGTCATTTGCCTGAACCATACATGGCCAAATGTGCCCATGCGTTTTCCATGAGAAGGATAAACGCATGGAAAACGCATGGTTTTTGCCTAATTAAAATGAGGTGAAAACCATGCGTTTATCCAAACGCATGGAAAACGCACGTGACACAATTGGCCATGTACTATCATCATGATACATGCCGTTTTCACCCTGTTTCCATATTTTAACAAGCATAGCATCATTTTATGGTCACAGCTGGCTACATTCCTTTCACACTTAGCCGACCTTGCATCATTTTCGTTTGGTAAAAAGCAAAGCTTCATATCATCATTCGCCTCGTTCTCCGAATATTTGTAACATTGATTCAAGGTCGAAGGCATCGTTAATGTTGCTCAGCATAGCATAAATGAAGCGTATGAAGACTTTAACGATGTTGTTTCTTTTTTAGGTGATTGCGCTAGAGGACGAATCGACTGTTTGCATCCGACAGGTAAGATTTCAATCTTCCTTTGTATGGTGATGGTGATCAGCACAGTAGTTGTCCTTGGTAAGTCAAGAGTTGAAGGCAACGTGTTATATGCCTGTGATGGTGCTTTTAAGCAGTTTTAGTAAAAATATAATAAAAATAAAAAACACTGGCCAATAGGTACATGTATCCCGTTGTCATTATCGCTAGTCTTCTGAACTGGATAAATAATTTCAAATATTCATTACAACGTCCTAGATGAAAAAATATTGACTTTTGGCTTGTGTGGGAACTAGCCTTTTAATAAACGTTTTCCATATATAAAATGATACTGCTATTTTCCAAAATATCGTTAAAAAAATTAAGTAAAAGAATGAATGTACAATTCTGACACCATACAACATGTAATTCTAGGATAACCTTCTGAACTGAATAAATAATTTCATATATAAAATTATACTTCCATTTTTCCAAAATATTAATGAAGCGAAAGAATGAATATACCATTCTAACACCACATAACGTTTAATTCCAAGACTTAAAAATTACTATAATTACTTTAGTATGAATGAAGTGCTTTTTATATACAGATCTGAAAACTTGAGGAATTAACCATAGCAATAATTCCAAATCTTGCATTACTCTTTTATTCTTAGTATTTAATATCTTCTCTATCCGTACTGACCGACCGCTGCTTCATCAAGCAGAATTAACTGAACAATGTTGAAAGAAATGCATTAACAATGATTAAGTTCCCCAAAAGAGTGCACAGAAACCCTTCTGCACCAAAAAGCATTAGGTTTGAGTGGCCATTCCCAGTGTAACGATGTGGTCATTCCACATCCCCTGAGTACATTATGAATCAGATTTGCAGATTAGGAGTCCATTTGTGAATACCAAGAGAGGACCCAACAGATAAGAAAGTCCTTCCAAGCTTTTCATGCAATAATTATCAGAGAGTTTTTATCCGTTTTGTAACGTTGCAACGCAGCAATTTTTTGCTACATGATAGTATTATTCTGTTTGAGCTGGCTGTCTGTCAGCAAATGTTGAATGCTTAAGTAATGTAAGTTATGGAATTTGATAACAGCCCTGAGTTCAGCAAGACGTAAGTCTTTCTTCTCCTCTTATTACTCATTTTGCTTTTCAGACATAGTAGGTCATAACAAACTGATTCCATTAATATAATTTTCTCTGGGAAATAACAGAAATCAACTGAATGATAAGGTGTCAAATATACATTAAAATGCACTTAAAGTACTTCTGCTTGGATGCACTTCGCTTCAGCCAATCACAGCCTAGGGCGGGAACTTTTTCAGCCAATAGAATTGCAGTATTCTGTCATAGCCACCCGGTGGGAATATACAGAACCTTCCGTGAAAATCCACTTTTGTTGAATTTGAGTGCAGGTTGCTTTAAGTTGAAGTTGAAATTATATATCTTAAGAAACTATCTTTTTTTTATGTGAAGTAAAATGCATTTTTTAAACTGAAACACTTTATGAAAGTTTTTGATTTATGTGAGATTCCCATACAAAAAGCTACAGAATCTTATGGCAAATCCTAAATCCAAAGCTACTATAGTATTTACCAAAGTTGGTCAAATTTTACTGCTCTACTGCACCTTCTGGTAGATGAATAACAATGAAATATGTTGATACCGTTTTCTAGTTATAACTGAAACATATATCAGTAACTATATTTGTATTTTCTCAGCTTGATTGAAAAGCAAAATTTCCCAACATGAACAAAATATAACTTTCAAGTTTCACTAGTAATGGACAAATTCACCTTAATAGTGCACAAGCTTAAATGTACACAGGCTAGCGGTGGAGCATTTCAAAACATGAGACTAAACATTTAAACTCTCTATTCCGCTGTATTGACTAAGTGGCTTAGGTAAACACCAGCCTAGTTTACACCAATGCACAGGCATTTCTAGAAAACAGAAGAGGCATGGCGGGGGAACTTACAAAGTCTTGCTTAAATTTACTTTAAAGAAGAGTTAGATAAAAGGAACTTTGACTGTTCGTGTATTCACTAATAGGTTTGGATAAGCTAAATTATTCAGCTTACGTGTATTCATGACTTAAATTTTATAATAATATTGTTGTTTTTGAAAAGATATATACATTAGCCTAAATAAATACCAGTTATTCATTGAAAATAAAATAATTTATAATTTCTGTCAGTGCCTATGAACATTGTGGTGGCACACTGAGTCACACATATCCACAATGTCGAATTATTTTCAAAGAATTTAAAATGAGCCAATTTTGATAAATAGAACACATAAAAAAAGAAAAATAGGATTACAAAATATATAAATAATAAGAAAAATATGATTATGAAATATTAATAGTAATAAAAAAATACGATCAATTCACATACGGAAAGAAGTTTAAAAAATAATTTTTTTGTTTAATACATAATGAATAATGAAATAAGGATTACACAAAATATAGACAGTAAGAAGATAGAAAAAATATATATGCCGACCGGGAATCGTACGAGAAACCTATTGGTTAAAAGCCCGCCGTGCTACCACTGAGCTACAACGAAGGCCCCCAAACCATAATAATAAGGAGAGGTTGACAGGTCCAACAACTGACCAAGGGTCAACCAGCAGCTGGGCCCCTTCTTAGATATCACAATATCTAACAGTAACTTTGTAATGAAAATTTTTTTAATTCACTGCCCAATGTCCATCCTTTGTTAAAATTAATGTTTCGTTTCTGTACAAACCTAAGAAAAATTCCACTTATATCTTATGTAAAATAAAACAGGACCATCGCTTTCCTTTTGAATACTGGTTTAATGTAGTGGTTTATTCAACTTTTAAACTTAAAGTAAAAACGCTAACCGCACTTTTGTTAACTTTAGACGTTAAAAGGAACAGATGATCAAAGTCACGATTGCTAAATGTAAGTTAAGAAAGAAATAACAAGAATTTAATCCAACGCTGTTGCAAAGCTTTCCACATGTTCATTTGTAAACAGAGTGTAAGTGCTTTTTGTTCTGTGTGGTTTTTTGTTCTATGCCTGATATTTATGTAGAATGTTACTTGCATAATTTTACATGGAGATAAGGCAGCCAGTAACTGGGAACTTAGCAAGTTGAATAACTAAATCTTTTTCGTTTGACTTAGCGGTTTGTACATCCATGGATTTGGAGGTGACCTGTTCTTCCATGAGTCTTTCTCCACTCCCTGGTGAGCGTACAATACACACCCCAATACCTGTAGCAGGCTGTCCTTAGCCATCTCCCTATTTACCCCTCTAGGGGTGAAGTGGAGGAAGGGTTACCAGCGGGTCTGCTCAGCTCCACTCTACCATGGAGAAGTTAGAACCCACAACCTTGCATTTTGCAGCCAAACAACTTGATCATTAGACCATGGAATATTCAACTATTCATATTCAAAGGAAGAAACGGATAAAATGGACGAGTTAATGCTAAATGTGACCTTTGTCTTCACACTGGAAAACTACACAAGACACCGGAAAAGACCGTTGTGATGAAAGACCGTTGTGACGGAGTGGTGATCCTTTGCACAAATCGTAACGAAACATCGGTTTTGCATGGTATCACTGCTCTGCAGCAATGGGAATGAAACTTGAAGTCTGTGGAAAAACCTTGAGCAAAGAAGAAGCATACAGAGCGATGTTCAGGGCATGACCTAATGGACTGTATTCTCCATAGTGACATTCAATAGAAAATGGCGGTTGGTGTCCACCCTCCAGGGATCTTCCTCCGCGGCTTAAATCCAACTTCGGCGTATTTCAGATTGTTTAGATATAGAACTATGGTTTTACTCTATTCCTTTGGGAGTTTTTGTCAAGTGTGATTTATTTTCCAAATATATATGATGAAAATAAACTGTATCCTTGAACTTATGGGGATTTGTGATAGACTCGCAAAAGTTAATTGAATTCAAGACTTATTCCCTCTGCTTGTTTTCTATAGTTTTGTTATTTTCTTCAGAGAATACAGTTCCATCCATTCCTGAATGAGAGGAAATTCACAGAATTTTTTTTCGAGGAATTCTCATTTTAAAAACAAAACAAAAAACGTCATCTTTATCTTCAACGAACTCATTTAACTTTGTGCAAGTTTCTTTTACATCGATGCAATAGATAGAAATATGTCATTATCCGTTGGTTTTGCGAAACTTTAATTCCTTTGCTTAATGGATTTGTGACTTCACTCTTCAACTGACAGGAACCCATATTTTCTTCGTTTGTGTTGTATGCTTGGGTATTCTGGCCGGAGAATGTCGTGTGCATAGTTGCGGTAGTCAGTGTGTGCTATATTTGGGTTGAGTGCCATGAGTATGTGCATATTGTGTATTGGAAAGTCACAATACATACGTTTGAATGAAAATAATAACAACATTTTAACTTTTCAACCATAACACATTTTTGTTAATAAAAACATGGTGTATATATCTTTCATCATTATATACTTAGTCTGGAGATATTTGTATTTTTCCAACAATAGTTTGTTACAGAATAAAAATTTTTATCAATGAACAATAATTGAGTATACATATATATGTGTACATTTAAAATCCTCAATGTGCATTACTTTCCAATAAAACAGAGTAAATATGTGGCAAAAAAAAGAATTCATTTGTGAATTATGAGACTATAAAAAGCCCTTTACACATTCAAGTAGCTACATATATTTTAAAGGATTATATATAAATATAATCCTTACACTTCAAAATTTCTATTTAAAGCATGACAAAAATGTACAAATTATATGTTTATTACAACACAATGCAACAGCTAACTATTTTTGGATATGACGTGAAAGGAGGGCTTTTTCTAATTACCATATGGAAAATGCACAACAGAGAGTGCAATTTAGGAATTTCAGGAATAGAGCACTATTAGTCTATTCTTAGCTACTGTAATCAGCTGAGATGTTCAAAAAGCATTCTTCCTGCTGCAGTGAAATATTGGGCTGGAAATAGCTCTGAAATTAGGCTGTTATTTGGGTGGTGACAAATCTTCGCTGGATATGGGTAGAATCTAGGTCCATCAGGCATTTACTCTTTCCAAGACACGTGTAGAATCCACAGAGATAGATTATTTAAAGGTTAAATACATCCGAAATCAGTATCATCCATGTTTTGAATAGGGTTTTGCTGCATCGCAGCCTATGTTTTATTAATTTTTTTTTTTTCAATATTTATTGACATATTTCGTAATCCTGTTTTTTTTCTGTGTTCAAATTATCAAAACTGGTGTATTTTGTGGTAAGTTTGCTGGTAAATTACTAGTACGCCAGTAGTTTTCCAGCCTTTGTACTAATATATAATGATATATCTGAACTGTAAAAGAAGTATCAAGGTCCAATAAATTGAATTAAATAATTAATTTTCCATAGCAACCATTTTGGATATTTCAATCGCTTACTTCAGACATTGCTCACTTTATCAGTCCACCGACACAGCTATGTTATTATCTTTGTAAGATATCACTCTTTTCTCCTGTGTTTGCACTATAAATCACGTTTCATTTTCTAAAGAGGCAAACCAATATTCAAGCCAAACAAGATCGAAGATAGCAAAAAGCCTATCTGACATAACTAAGATTTGGTCAGAACAGTATGGCTGTTAACAGTTTGATGGCCAAAATCCATCGTGATGTTTCAAAGACTATTTTACGTAATTATTACAACAATAATAATGATGATAACAACATTTTATAAGATATATCGGCAGTTTTTAACAGTCAAGTGCCTTCTTTTTTTTAGCTACTAAATATTGCTATGTAAGGCAAATTTGAAAGTCAGTTATATACTTATTATGGCTTATTAGGTATTGACAGGCATAACGTTAACATTGCAAGAAAAAGTAAAAAAGTAATGACTTACTTCTCTGCAGTTATGTAATCCCTGTGGTGAAATTGGGAAATTATATGAAGTTGTGTTATGTGTGCTTGTAGTAATTTTTCTGCCCATATAATGGTAAGCACCTACATATTGTCATTCTGACAAATTTACCCACATCAAACGGAGAATATCTCAGCTTAATAGGTTTTTGCTATCACTTTTTTGTATCGCATAGCCTGGGAAATTTGATATTTCCGTGGTTAATTCTGAAGACCATTATATCGAGATCGTTTAAAGAGTTAACATTGGGTATATGAGTGACTGTCATTTGTAGAATTTCATAGATCAATCTACTCTAGCTCTTTCTGAGTTGTGAAATGATGTTTTACCTCTGACAGATGTTTTACCACAGTCATCACATTAATATTTGCTTCATTTTTCACCCATATTGAGAACTCCACCCATTAAACTTGTTAACATCTTTCATATCTGAAGTCATTTTGTTATTACTGTAATTATGTTTGCTGGCAACCATGGAGATAAAAAATGTTATGGGATATTTACTGTCACTTTTCTAATAAGCCTGAAGGCCACATTTCCCCATTTAGTTTAAGCAAGTATTTGTCAAATACTCTTTAGAAAGAGAATGCAATTTCGTGATGTGGAAACTCGACTTTCTAATATCCCTTTGCAAAATTAGATAGATAATTATGTTTTAAACTTTAATGAAGTTATATGAGGCATGTAGGGTAACGCCCATAACTCTGTAAAAGTGATATGCAGTAAGCGTAATATATGATTCCGGACGCGTCAAATATAATTCTGTTTGCTGTGCTCTTGCATTTATATGGATAATTTGAGATGCCGGCCTGGTGCTTCCATAAATTTGCGATCTAGTGATGAGTGTACTCTTTTATTCCCCAATTGCAGCTATATCGCTTGAAATACTGTGTGATACGGGCCAGGTGATCAACATTTCATATCACATGGAATGACGTTCGTAAATGCCCATAAAAGGAAGCCCAGGACCTTGCATTGCCCAAATAAGGATGAAATAAGTACGGCCGATGTGACTACAGTCGATATGACAGACTTATACAAACCCTCATATCATAACAGTAAATAGGTTTATTAGTCCAGTAGAATCATTGGTGAGTATGGCAGCAATTTTTTTTGTTGATACCGTGTAATTTGAGGGTGAAGATTCCAAATCTGACGGTTGCTGGTTCGTCATAAATTGTTGCCATGGAAACGAAAATTAGCATTCCAATATTCAACAGAAAATGTGAATTAGCAAGATTGCGATAGTCCATAGCTACAACTAATGTGATAAAATTAATAGCCAGGGATACGGGATGGCAAATACTGAAAAGGTCAAAGGTCAGGGTCACTGATGGAATCATACCAAATATGGAAATTACTTCAATTATCTGTCATTCCAAGGATAAATTATGTCACAGCTTTCACCATGTGACAGGAAACCACAGAAATGGCATATAAATTGAAAGTTTATGAAGCGTACTTTCTGATGACACTTCAGTTGTGGTATCCATGGCAACCAAAATGCTGTTATGGCTGCCTAGTTACCAACTTATATTGCTCTGAGGGAAGTGACATTTACCAGAAAGTCAAATTACTTTAAGAGATTTTGTTCCAAATGAAAATTTTGAACAGTATTATGTGAATGACTTTATACAGGGTAATGGCCTAGGTGTCAAAGGTCCAGGTCCTCAATGGAATTATGCCAAATATGGAAATTATGCCATCTTTTTGTCAATTTAATGATATGTCACATCAAACTTTTCATCATGTAACAGAAAACCACACAAATGACATATCATATGAAAGACTATGAAGAGTACTTCCTTATGACATTTGGGCGGGGGCCTAGCTCAGAGGTAGCGCTCTGGGCTTCCAACCGCTGGGTCCCGGGTTCAATTCCCGGTTGTGCCTAAGTTGGATGGCTGTTTCATCCTTCGTCTCATTGCCATGGTCTTTGCCTGTCCTAGTTAGCCCATCAGGTGCAGAAATACAGGACGTAAAGGCCTAATCACCCACCCACCCATCCTTATGACACTTTGTGTTTAGTATCCATGGCAACCAAAATGCCTCAGATTTGGTGTGGTTTTATTAGATGTCTTAGAAATACACCACATTCAACCAAAATAACCAACATACCTCCAAGCAAATACAAAATAACCAACACACCTCCAAGCAAATACAAATACCAGCTGGTCATGGGAAATTATATGCATTATATTTCCAGCCTGCTTCACTACACGTACATGCCCAGAACTGCATAACACAGAAGTCTGAATAACAGAGTTTAAAGAGACATGTATAAAGAAATTGCGAGTCAAAGACGTTCATGACGCTGGTGAGGCTGCTTTCAATCTTGTTCCCATTCGTTATATAGACTGGCTTATTTAATAATCTTGTAATTTTTTGTCCGATTTTAAAATTTAAAGTTCCAAATGGCTAAAATTAGTTTGGAAAATAGAAGGAAATACATAACCATTCCCTGATCGGTGAAACCACTTTCGCACCCACCTCATCTGATCTGTCAATCAGATCGGTGACTCGTGTGGTTTTCCTTTAGCACCGTCTGACTAAAATAAAAGTTTACTGTGATGATTGTTGGATTGACGTCAGCCTAAAAAGATGAATAATGGGTCAAGGGACACCAATTTTGCCCCCATGACCCCACCCTCTTCTCATCAATCAGCCCTCGTGAGTGGCAAGTATTTGCCTCAGACCGTTGCACAGTCCCTGCAACATTGTAAAAAAAAAGCCCCTAATCCTAACATTAAGCCACTTTTCTGCTGGCATAAACTGCATTTTCTGTCAATATAGCTTCTGTCAACTTCTGTCAGTGCTTACAAATCTGTTTGTTTTGTCCTCTTTGCCCTTATTCTAGTACTTTGTGTTTTTTTTTTAGTTATTTGTGTCGTGTCCTTCTTTTAAGTCATTTGTTCTGTCCATTTTCTAGTACTTGTTTTCGTCCGTTTTCCTCCTTTTCTTTTTTCTTTTTGATTTGGCCACACCTACATCTTTCATCTCCTGAGGTGAGAAGTATCTTTGATCCCATGGTGAGAAAGAGCAAACTGGAAACAAGAGATCTACAAGCGGTAACAAGCCTCCCTCACACCAGTCCGTAATTTATTGCAAGTTTTTCTTAAAGGAACGTTGAGTGAGTGATATCTCCTATGGGAGGGTCTTGTCACTCGGGTAATTCATCTGCCCTTACTGGAGTTCTTAATTAACGACACTTGATTTCTTAGGCTTTAGATGAGTTAATCAGAGCTGCATCAGCAACATCTTTCGAGACTTTCAATGCACTTTTCGTTTCCTACTTTCCCCCAAATGAGAGCCAATGACATTACTGCTCATTCGGGCAAGCCCTGTTCATGTTATACCAGAGCTTTGGGGAAAAAAAGGCATAGAAAAACACCTGTTTGTGGTCTCAATTCAATACCATCTGTGACTAGCCCCCGTTAAGGAAATGTAAGAAGACGCGCTATAGCCTATAGCTATCAGAGGCTCATAACTTTATGATGAGGGGGGCAGGGGCCTAGCTCAGAGATAGCGCTCTGGGCTTCCAACCGCTGGGTCCCGGGTTCGATTCCCGGTCGAGCCTAAGTTGGATGGCTGTTTCCTCCTTCGTCTCACTGCCATGGTCTCTGCCTGTCCTAATTAGCCCATCAGGTGCAGAAATGCAAGACGTAAAGCCCTAATCACACACACACACACTCTGTGATGAGATAGTAAGGGCTAGTGTTAGTCAATAATATATAAAATTTACTCATAACTTGCCAAGTTTGTGTCATCGTATTTACCCATTAGTGGGGTCCTTAACATATATATCTGCAACAATAATACAGGTCAAGAAGAGCACCCAGGTCAGGATTTAAATCCATGAGTTCGGAGGAGCTTGAGCAATAATTTTATCGGTATACCCCAAGACCTCGTAAATTATGGTGTCAACTCATAATTATATTGAATGAATGCTTCTCTGAACTAGTCCAGATTAATAAAACTATCAAAATTACTTCAACTACCTTAATTTCTCTTTTTATTATCACCTGCTTTTTTTTTTTTTAGATTCTGCAGGGATAATTTGTTTTAGAATGCTCATTTCAACGGTTCATAATGATGGATACAATAAATGTATACGTTTAATTGAAGTTAAATGAACATACATTTGTCATTTTTTTAGAAGCGTGTCATGTGAAGAGCAGGGCACAAGATCCCTAGTTAGTAAAAGGTCAATACATCATTATCTATACAGCTAACCATGATGTCATGTAATAACTGGCAATTCTTCTCCGTTCGTGACATCATTAATTTAGTAACTCACTCCTGGTTTTCCCAGCATCCATAGCGACTGCTCCAATTATAGCGTTCTGCATGCAAACTCACTTTTCATTGGATATGGTACAATAATATGTGTATCCTGGTTGAATGTATATATTGCTGGGAGACGCACCATGCAAAGTGAACCTAGCCGTTATTAGTATGCCCGGCATACATCATTTTGCCTATACAAATTGTGTATTCACAAAGACAAGCCAGAATGACAGCAATATCCCTCAGACTGAACCAATGGGTGCTGTAGGGAACAGTGTTATTGCCCAATTGGGACCAATGCCAAGGTCTGAGCATTAGCATCATGCATGCTGATTTTTCTGGTTTTCCAGTTCCTTGTTCCCATGGACTAATGTTTACACCCATTATATCTGTTGTTAATATCTGTGAACCATGAAAAGGCAGTCATTGATTACTGAGCTAATAAAGGGCGGGGGCCTAGCTCAGTGGTAGCGCTCTGGGCTTCCAAACGCTGGGTCCCAGGTTGGATTCCCAGTCGAGCCTAAGTTGGATGGCTGTTTCATCCTTTGTCTCATTGCTATGGTCTCTGCCTGTCCTAATTAGCCCAACTGGTGCAGAAATACAGGACGTAAAGCCCTAATCACACACACATACACACACTGCTGAACTAATAATACAGTTGGGGTTAAAAGTACTGAAGAACCAGAACACAAGGCGTGTTAACTTTGTTGGTTTTTTCCCTCAATGGAGTTTTCTCAGTGAAAGACTGACACTATAAGTAGTGCGCAATTTTGCAATCTAATTATTGTTAATAATTGCACGATACAACAAATGATGACGTAAGAAATGAGACTGACTTTATGCAGCGCTTTGGTGATAACTTATTGGGGCTAAACTTTTACCACACATGACCAATGGAAATTGTTATTTACACGATGTTATGTTGGAAGGGGAACATGGCCAAATGTGCCACGTGCATTTTCCATGAGAAGGATAAACGCATGGAAAACGCATGGTTTTTGCCTAATCAAAATGAGATGAAAACCATGCGTTTTCCATGCGTTTATCCAAATGCATGGAAAACGCACGTAGCACATTTGGCCATTTAACACAAGGAGACAAGCAGAAAAAGGAAAATCATAATTATTATGAAATTGAGACAATGTAATATTTTATGGGTTCAACACTGCCCCCTGAAAACTGCCCCCATAGTTAGATACATGAACTGTTTCTTGCTTCTTGTATCACTTTTCAAACACACTATAGCTACACTCAGGCCATCAAAATGTGCCAGGTCATCGAAATTGGCCAACCCCTACAAGCACACACCTTGCAATTTCGTAATTTGTTCCTGAACCACAGTTCTCGTCATTGGCAATGTTCTAACATTTCGGCAAGCATGTTTGAAGTGTTTGTCATGGTTTATTTAAAGTGACCAATTTCGAGGACCTGGCGAATCTCAATGACCTCGAGTGAAACCTGGTAACTAACCATACTCAGGCCACCACACCATAGCCAGTGTGTGTGTGTGTGTGTGTGTGTGTGTGTGTGTGTGTGTGTGTGTGTGTGTGATTAGGGCTTTACGTCCTGTATTTCTGCACCAGTTGGGCTAATTAGGACAGGCAGAGACCATGGAAATGAGACGTAGGATGAAACAGCCATCCAACTTAGGTTCGACCAGGAATCGAACCCGGGACCCAGCGGTTGGAAGCCCAGAGTGCTACCTCTGAGATAGGCCCCCCCCCCCCCCGCCCTTCCACACCATAGCCAGACATATATGACCTTCCTGGGTTTTACAAACATCATTTAAAACAGACATTGTGAAGTGAGAGGTGGCTTGAGAAGTGCAGCCCTGTTAGGCAAGTTCTTGCCGCTAGCGAGGGTTGATTGATGAAGTGAGAGAGAGGAGGAGTCAACCCATGTTTACCCCATGGGTGGGATCTTTTACTTGCCTCAGCAATGCCAGCATAGACACTGAGTGCAACAATGTACAAGGGGCCGCTAATTCAACAAAATGTTGCTCATGAAGTGTGCCCGGGCCTGGGATTAAACCCGGGTCAGAGATATGACTCAGAAAGTATATTTCAAAAATGTACACACAGCGCAAAAAAAGACAAAATGAAACCAGCCTACATATCAGCAACTGTGACAGGGGAAAAAAAAGTTATTTTTTGCCTTGTGTCCTGAGAAGATTAGCACGTTTTGTGACGCCTCTTTACATATGTGAAATTAAAGCTGTTTTGCAACAAAGATGACACATACTTCTGTCGAAATAACATCTTTCAACTGGGACCAGTGTTACAAAACAGAAGAAAAGATGACATTTCAGTTCGATGTATCTTTTTAATTTAAAAAAGGTGGTCATATAAAACAGTATTTGAGCTGTTAAATTTGGGAGGCTGAGAGAGCTATAGATTCCATAGCATTAATTACATGCAGTATAGCCATTAATACCTATGTTGAGTCTATTATTAATTTATTAGTTAGTCAAAGCATTGGCCAGATAGCACGTTTGCCAGCTATGTTTCACTGAAGTTAGAATAGAATAGAACAAAATAGAATAGAATAGAACTTTATTTTGAGTAGCACAAATTACTATAAAAAAATAGCTTGGAGCTAATCTGATCTGCGACTATTGTAAATGTTCAACTCAGCAGCTTGTCATTAACCATTAACTTAAAATACTAAACTGGTGGTGCCTTGTACTTTGTACTTATCCTGAGGCAATATAAATAAAATGGCGCGGGCTCCCAACCTTATCACCTCGTCATTCCGTTTGCCATGACAATACAACATAAAATATAACACAATATAATACCACACAGTTATACAATATAGTAGAAATTGTCAATCCGTTTAATTGGTGGGGTGAAAAGTATCTGAAAGGAAGAAAGTGACCTTTTCAAGAATTGTTGAGGGTGGGGGGAGGGGGCATACTAAAATGAGGATTCACAGTTTTGGAGTCAATTTCGAAGTGGGAAGCAATATGATATCGACCTCGTGTTACATAAGAAAGGGACCTTTCTTTAAAGATAAACCATTACAGATATCATGTATTTTAATATTTGCATCAAATAATCATGCATAAAGCTACAAAGAGATGCACCCCGCATATGAAATTAGAAAATATACAGGAAAACACTGAATTTGCAGAATCACAAATGACATTTCTCTTCCATAATGGCCCAAGGAAAAAATCCAAATATCATATATCCACTTAGAATCATATCGCGATGGCAAGAAGTGGCCCGTAAAAATAACTAGGTGTTTCCAATGTATAAACACTATGGTTCACTTGGGATGATTGCAAAACTCTATTTCACTTAGGAAACTTCTGCTCACATGCAATAGCAAAAAAGGCGTTGAATTTCACATCCAACATAATGTAATGCTGACACCGTGTATTGAATAAATTGAATTTTTCATATTCAAAAATGAAAGTATCTGTTTTAATGTGTAACGTTTCGTAGTATTTTCTTACTTATCTGTTCTAAAACTTCGAATAAGTTATTTCATCGTCTGAATATAAAATTTTGATATTTTAGCTTTTCTATAATCAGTCTTATTTTGCTTGTTTATTTATCTGTAGCAGACAAAATACAAATATACATATATATATATATATATATATACTTTTATTTGACAGCTTCATGTCATTCATGAATACATTCTAACAAAAACTGTTGCTTTAAAAATTGAAACAAAATAATAATGCTTTTAAACATCATATGAACATGAAGACAAAATAATGTTCCTTTTGTCATACAATTTTGTTATGTGCTGCTACTTTAGTAACAAAATTATAATGGTGGTGCAATACCAAAAATTATTCACTTTCAGGAGGAGTTGATGAAATTAAAAATTGTGATAAAAATGACTTGGCATCAGACTTTACGATATTTTCATTACGTTATTCTAAAAAGTTCACATTTTAAATACTTTTGTAGCTGTCAGTAAGTATTTGGTAGAAAGGAAATAAATTTATGTGATGCAGTAGATTAAGATCAAAATGTTGTGTTTAAGATTAAAGAAAATACAATAGTTACTGTAGATACAAGTCACTGAATTTCAAGATTAATATTTACCTCATAAACATGTTGGGCGGGGGCCTAGCTCAGAGGTAGTGCTCTAGGCTTCCAACCGCTAGGTCCCGGGTTTGATTCCCGGTCGAGCCTAAGTTGGATGGCTGTTTCATCCTTCGTCTCATTGCCATGGTCTCTGCCTGTCCTAATTAGGCCAACTGGTGCAGAAATACAGGACGTAAAGCCCTAATTAATCACACACACACACATGGCATTTGATCACCAAAAAGTTCAAAACTTCAGATTTCCCCAATATTAAGACTATAGCCATTCTCAAAGTTGTCTAATCTGCTGGGTAACACAGTACCTGCTGTCATAATAATCTCAGTATGTATTCCATGCATAGGTCCCATATGGGCGATAACAATGCTTTATATGAGGCTATTTATGCAGGCTTTGTCATTTTCCCATGCTTTGTGAATACACAATTTGTCATTTGTGATATAATTCATCTTGCCTTGTCTCCGTCTTGCTGAAAATGACAAAGTATTTCAATGCTAAAGGTGTTATTCATTTGGTACAAAATATGTATGTATATTGAAGTATCAGGACGCCATGTGAATGATGGCTTCTTTGGTTCTTGGTGTACAGTGACACCCCATTTAGAGACCACCTCACCATTAGGACCACCTATACATAGATAGATAGATAGATAGATAGATAGATAGATAGATGGATGGATGGATGGATGGATGGATGGATGGATGGATGGATGGATGGATGGATGGATAAATAGATAAATAGCTAGATAGATATATGGATAGATTAGATAGATAGATAAATAGATAGATAGATAGATAGATAGATGGATAGATAGATATATGGATAGATAGCTAGATAGATAAATAGATAGATAGATAGATAGATAGATAGATAGATAGATGGATAGATGGATAGATGGATAGATAGATAGATGGATAGATAGATAGATATATGGATAGATTAGATAGATAGATAGATAGATAGATTGATAGGTAGGTAGATTAGATAGATACGCTAGATAGATTATATAGACACATAGATACACAGAGAGATAGACACATAGATACACAGATAGATAAATATATAGATACACGGATAGAATAATAGATAGATCCAAATATTAATTTAGTGAATTATTTAGTTAAAAATTTGGGAGGTGGGCAAAAATGAAAGAAAGAAATTAAGAAAGAGAAGACGAAAAAAAAAAGAAGAAGGTTCTAAACAAGGATAAGATGAGGTGCAATATAAGCATAAAAAAGCATGTATAGTATAAGAAATCAAATTCAAGAGAGAGGCAAAAAAACAACAACAAAAAAACAACACGAATCAAACGAATTTGCAACATTTGGGGTGAATAACTTCTGATGGACAGGGCACATACCTGCAAGATTTCTCAATTTATCCTTTTAAGATATCAGATTTTCGAAGCCGATGTGGTTTTATGCAAGAGGGGTTAATGTCTTCTGATTTTGTGCGTGATCACCCTTTTTATCTTGTTTGTGGTAAGTTCTCAATTTTTGTTGTTTGCAAAAAGTTTTAAAGTCATCTTGATCTTCAGGTAATTTAAGGGTAAGCACAGCGAACAAATGTATGATTAGATGATTTCGTGACTTTGATGTGTGTTGATTGAAAAGTAGTTTTTGCTAAAGGATGTTTCTGTTGCATTTGTACTCTATTTGTTGGTAAGTTAGTCAGTAACTAACTAACTTACTTACTTACTTACTTACTTTCTAACTGACTAACTGACTGACTGACTGACTGACTGACTAAAATAAATAAGCAACTAATTAACTAACTTACTAACTATCTTACTTATTAACTGACTAACTAGCTAAGCAACTAATTTAGCTAACTTACTCACCAACTCACTGACTAACTATATGCCAGCAGTAAGTAGGTAAGGTGATGTTGATCAAGAATATATATATATATAATTTGTATAGCATGAAATACTTCAAATATGTAATTTATAATCGCTTTCACGATTTAAAGGTGAAATTGTATGTAAAGGATAAGTTATATAATAAATGTACATTAAATGTACATATATTTTGACAAGGTATAGGCCTCTATAGATACGGGGGGAAAAACTGTTTGTAACAAGTCAGAGTTTTTTAAGTTTTTTATTTAAATATTTTTCAGAAATTTCTTCTGATTTCTCACATGGTAAGGTGATGGAAGAATAGTTTCTGCACACCTTTAACTTAGCAAAGCTTTGATGTAAATAACTTTATTTTCTACTTATGAATTGACTATAGGACAATACCTTTTATTTTGGTCATGTAAACAATTCGGAAAAAAAAAAATGTATCAGATTTGCAAAACTGATTAAAATACAGAGTTTTTCAAGGAAATCTGAAACCTTTGTTCAATAATTGACACGCGATGTGTAATTTCCTACTTCTTCACAATATGTGATTCCCCCCCCCCCCTTGATTTGAAATTTTTCTGAGAAAATTATGATTATATAAATGCGATTTATGGGGAGGATTGTCCATATCAATGTAATATAGATCTACTATATGTGGACCTGATAGATTAGCCAGAAGTTAATTTTTGCTGAACTAATGCAAGGTGCGATAGGTAGGAAAATGATAGCTAATTAAGTTTTGATTTATTACCTATTAATATACCTTAACTGCGTATAATATATATATTATATAGTATTTATTGCACACCATGGCAAACATAGGTGAAATACAAATAAATAGACATACAGAAGTCATTATAAATTAGAAACAGAATATAGATAATAGAAATTATTAATAAACATATATATATATATATGTCTGTCAAAAGTGCAGGGGCGTCAATTTCTTTTGACAGGTGGAGGGGGGGGTGCAGGTCTATTTTTAGTCCAGTAAAAATATTTCTAAACTGCAAACTGCAACTTTAATTAATATTCATAGGCCAGACTGTGGTCATTGACTGTGTTGAATTGAAATTTATATGAAGCTATGTTCTTGCAAAGTCCTGAGAAAATTGTTAAAATCGTTTCAGTGTTTTTCTTTGTGTATTGAGCTTTAATAAATATGAAATGTGCACAACCTAGTTCAGCAATTTCCTGCAACCATTTGACCTGCAAGTCCCTGGTAGTCATTTGTGACGTCATCAACAATGACCAAAAAAATTATTGTGATGTCATCAAACAATTGATTTTTGTGACGTCATCAATGATCAGTTTGCAAGATGGATTATCTCATGGTGCTATTTTGTATTACATTCAAGATAGTCTGTACGGTGGGGACGCACCCTTACAGCAGACTAGTTAATGACTTGAAGAATCAAATTCGGACTGATCCTTTCTCCTCCCTGAAGTATCATGAAATCGTCACCATGGAAACCAAGAACAAGGGAGATTTGGTTTTCGTTGATTTCAAGGCATTTCAAGAAAACTTCTCATTGACTTTGAGGCAGATTGAACAAACGATATACAAGGATATCCTAGCAAAAAATATCCAGGTTGTGACAGAATTTGATGGCTGGCAATCTCAGAGAACTGTGAATACAAGCAACTTGAAGTACTTCCTTGGTTTCTCCTCCAACACGTATCACGAAGCCCATGGATATCTCAGAAAGTCAGGAGTATTTGATGGAGTTCTTCACTTCCATAACAAGACAGATGTATTGTATATAGAGCCTGCTCAATTGTATTTTAGTAAAACAGAATACATTGACAAAGCACTTGTTTACAAGGCATCAGATTATATGTCTTCCGATCCAGACGCGGCCTCAAAAAATGCACCTAGGAATGATGTGATGCGAATTGCTTTGCTTAATAATCAAGAGAGGTCAGCACCAGTCAGATCTCGTAAAAGAAGACAGGCGGCAAATTCAAATCCAGGCCAACACTGCAGCATTAGTGTTGTTGTTGATCATTTGTTCTTCACTGAATCGGCTGACAGCGATACAGAAACAGCTGTTGAAGAAGTCTTGTTCTATTTCGTTGAAGCTAACAAGATTTACAGAAGCACTGACCTTTTAGACAATGACAAACCATCTAATATTGGCTTTGAGATAATTCAGTTCAATATACTCAAAACATTTGCACAATCCAATGCGAGGGTAAATCATGATATCACAGATTCTTCAGATTTGTTGGACACATTTTCTCTGACTGATTATAACTATGTTTGTCTCGGAGTGCTATTCACTCATCGTATCTTAGAAAAGGACCATGTTGGTTTGGCTTGGACAGCCATCCCTAACGGTCCAATTGGAGGCATTTGTGCCTTGAGGTATAATTTCGGACAGGAGGTACTGAGTACGAATACTTTACTAATAAGCGCCCGTTCTGCTTTTGGACGTCAATCCCATCTTAATGTAGTAATTACAACAGCGCATGAATTGGGTCATGCATTTGGGGCAAGACATGATAAAGAAAGCGATATGGGGTGTAGCCCAAGTGGGTCGGATGGCAAATTCATAATGGCAGAGAGTCTAGGAGGTAAAATGAGACCAAACAGCTTAGCGTTTTCGCCATGTTCCGTTTTAGATATGCAGCAGGTTGTGGAGGCTAGATTATACTGTTTCCAAAGCGATATTCCGTACTGCGGAAATGGTCAAATTGAAGAGGGTGAAGAATGCGATTGTGGGGTTGCATGGCAATGTGATTTTATTGATCCAACATGCACTCCTGCGCCTACTGATGCCGGTTGTACTATCCGAAGAGCTCAAGGATTCGTATGCAGTCCTCTCGCTTCACCTTGCTGTACAGTGCAAGGTCAACTCACACCTGCAAATGCCTCAAAAATTTGCCATGTAGCCAATGACTGTGGTCCACAAGACCTGTGTAATGGTTTATCAAGCGAGTGCCCTATACAGCAGAACCTCCACAATGGTCTGATATGTGAAGACAGAACAGGCATCTGTATGAATGGTATTTGCGTGCACGATATTTGTGGGCACTACAATTTAACGTACTGCGACTGTTCTGGAACTACTTGCGAAGCGTGTTGTTTGACAGCGGCATCAGCTTGTGTCCCACTACATGATATTCGGGGTCATGTGAAACCATACTATCTAAAAACTGGCTCCTTCTGTGATGATACATTTGAACATCGCTGTGATAAGAATCACAAATGTGCTGCGACTTCTAATTATAACTTCTTTATGATGCTTTTACATTTTATCAAAAAACATGTTGTAGCTTTCTCTTTTATAACAACCTTAACCATAATCGCGTTAGGCATCATAGTCTCTTGTATTTGGAGAAAACTAAAGAAACGGCCGTCCAGACAGAGACGAGAACGAAGAGGACCACACACAGTGTTAAGGATTTTTCAAACTGATCAACAACCTCCCACCAATCCGACTCTTGCTTTATCAACTTTAAGTTAGTTTAATTAATTAAAGTCTGCACACTTGATCATTCATAACATATTATTCCCTCAGTTGTTAATTTATTGGTTGTTAAAGTCTGCGCACATTGTCATTGATGACATATTATTCCCTCAGTTGTTAGTTTAATCGCTGGTAAAGTCTGCTCACATTGTCATTGATAACATATTATTCCCTCAGTTGTTAGTTTAATCGCTGGTAAAGTCTGCTCACATTGTCATTGATAACATATTATTCCCTCAGTTGTTAGTTTAATCACTGGTAAAGTCTGCTCACATTGTCATTGATAACATATTATTCCCTCAGTTGTTAGTTTAATCGCTGGTAAAGTCTGCTCACATTGTCATTGATAACATATTATTCCCTCAGTTGTTAGTTTAATCGCTGGTAAAGTCTGCTCACATTGTCATTGATAACATATTATTCCCTCAGTTGTTAGTTTAATCGCTGGTAAAGTCTGCTCACATTGTCATTGATAACATATTATTCCCTCAGTTGTTAGTTTAATCGCTGGTAAAGTCTGCTCACATTGTCATTGATAACATATTATTCCCTCAGTTGTTAGTTTAATCACTGGTAAAGTCTGCTCACATTGTCATTGATAACATATTATTTCCTCAGTTGTTAGTTTAATCACTGGTAAAGTCTGCTCACATTGTCATTGATAACATATTATTCCCTCAGTTGTCGATCGATTGTGTCTTTTAACTATGTGAATGTATGTAGGATTGATTTCTCGCACTTATACTTAATACCATGTGTTAAAATTTCAATAGAATTAGGAAGTTGATGTCAATATAGCGTGGAACACCAAAAATGAAGCTGTGAAATAATAGTCATGTTTTCATGATTTTAGTCCAACCTATATGCAGAATTGTTTATTTTTAATCAATTAGGTGAACATGATGCTAATGCATAAAGGCCTCTGTGATATAAAATTATGCTTCTGCACCTTATTGAAGTATGTGATCATACCAACTATTAAAAACTGCAGGTTTTATTGCTGTCAAATGTACAAACTTATGCATATCATTTACAGATATCTTTATATTTTTAAATTACAATGTACTTTTCTTGAATTAATTTAAGTTCTTGATGAATTACTAAACCGCTAAAGTTCATGTGAACAAGTGGTTATTCTAAACACAAAGTCTACGAGCAATGAAACCTCTATAGTGATTAAACAATTATTATATATATTTATATACAGTATTTTGCTTGTTTTTCTTTTTACTGGTTTTCTAATTGTTAACTTTGACAACAAGTGCACTGTCGCTTTGACTCCATTCAGTTCATACTATGCAGTTTTGGATTTATTGACCCATTCAGTCACCACAAGTGTATTAAAAGTATTTTAATTCATTTACTTGTAGTCCATCGGGATGCCCCCATGGCCAATTTAGGCATTAATGGCAAATCCTGTGAATAGTAGCCACTAAAATATTTGTGATTATTTGTTGAAACAGCTTCTCAAAATCACAGATAATACAATAATTTGGTAAAGGCAATAAACATCTTCAATATAATTCTCTAATGACACTTCGCTGTGAGGTCGACCCTGATATATCACATTGGCTTGATGTGGGCTTGGCTAGTGTCATGTCAGCTTGATGTTGGCCCTGATACAATATCAAGTCAGTTTGTTGGCTCAGCTGATATGTCATCAGCTTGATGTCAGCCCAGATAAAATATCAGATCAGTTTGTTGGCTTGGCTAAGATATGTCATATTGCCTTGATGTCGACCCAGATAAAATATCAAAGCAGTTTTTTGGCTTGGCCGATTTGTCGTATCAGCATGATGTCGACCCAGACTAAATATCAAATCAGTTTGTTGGCTTGGCTAAGATATGTCATATTGCCTTGATGTTAACTCAGATAAAATATCAAAGCAATTTTTTGGCTTGGCCGATTTGTCGTATCAGCTTGATGTCGACCCAGACAAAATATCAAATCAGTTTGTTGGCTTATTTGTCATGTCAGCTTGATGTTGGCCCAGACAAAATATCATATCAGTTTGTCGGCTTATTTGTCATGTCAGCTTGATGTCAGCCCAGACAAAATATCAAATCAGTTTGTCAGCTTGGGTAGTGTCATGTCAGCTTGATGTCGACCCAGACAAAATATCAAATCAGTTTGTCAGCTTGGGTAGTGTCATGTCAGCTTGAGGTCGGCCCAGATACAATATCAAATCAGTTTGTCAGCTTGGGTAGTGTCATGTCAGCTTGATGTCGACCCAGACAAAATATTAAATCAGTTTGTCGGCTTGGCTAAAATATGTGATATTGCCTTGATGTCGGCCCAGATAACATCATATTGGCTCTATATCGGCCAAGTGTAACTAATGTTGAATCAACATTGATTAGAGCTACCAGCCCACCACCAACAACATGCAGCCACCCTACAAAATTATGGGTAATGAGAACCTTGAATCCATAAATCTGTAAATTCATCAGAATCGTTGGCTGACACATGTCTTACTTATATCAGGGCTGAAGGGTGATATCAATTTTTATATGGTTCACCTCACAAGGAGTAAGGCAAGGATGCAGTTCCTGCTCAGAGTTTCCATGAAGAATGAACAGAAACTGACAACTCCCTTTGCAGCCATTTTTAATCCTTGTACACAAAGAAAGCAACAACTTAGCCCTCCGAAACTTCCCTGAATCGCCTTTGGTGAATCGAGCTGAACCAGTTGAATGGGAAGAGAAGGATGGTCTGAACAGACCTGCATAGGAAAATAAATGCCCAAGATTTTTGCATTCGGTACCATATGTAAAACATTTATAGTAACTTTGCTTTATTGTGTAATGCTTAATCTTCCATTGTTATAGGGTCTTTTCACTGAGCAGCCCAGAATACAGCAGTCATAAGTTTTTCCTCTCCTCTTTTTACTCATTTTGCTTTTCAGACGTAGTAGGACAGATTCCCTAAAGTATAATTTTCTCTGTGAAATAACAGAAATCAACTAAATGATAAGATGTCAAATATACATTAAAATGCACTAAAATACTGCTGCTAGGATGCACTTTCCTTCAGCCAATCAGAGTCAAGGGCGCAAACTTTTTCAGCCAATAGAATTGCAGTATTCTGCCGCAGCCACCTGGTGGAAATACAGAGAACCTTCCGTGAAAATCCACTATTTCCACTGTTTTCCTGTGACCATGACAATAACGGTGAAATGAGATGAACTAAATATTATCATTGGAAAGATAGGAAAGATTAGTAATAAGTTAATTGTCACAATATGTATTTTTATCAATATCAAAGTTGGCTTATTTTTAACATTTCTGCCCATTTTTTCCTGCTCTATTCTCACAGTCAGCTTGTTAGGCCTATCTACCAGCAGCAGATGTAATGAATGTCAACCCCATGGGTGGGGTGTTTTACTTGACATATGTCCTATCATACAAACTGTGGCTTCAAGGCACCCCTCGATTAACTTTTCATATGCAAATTATCTCATATCTGGACTATAGTTCATTAATTGATTTTCGTGGGAGTAATGGAAATTAATTAATGGCTAATATCCACTGCAACAGATGGTTTAAAAGTGGAAGAGTGATAGACTATCCTGACTAATCAAATTAATATTGAATTTTAAATATAATAAACAAGGATTTGCTTTTAGTATTAGAATGAAACTGCCAATAGATTGCATGTTGATAAATTACTTTAATTTGGAATGGTTAATATACCACATATTAATTAAATTGTGAATAGTTATTTTCTGTGGTAATACATGCAGTAAAGCCCTGTCATTGCGACCAATATTCGTAGAAATGAGGTGGTCTTAATAGCGAGGTAAAGTACAATTGCAAGAATAGTAAAACACTGGTGGTCTTACTTGTGAGGTGGTCGTAGTAGGCTAATAAGATTATGTCACGATGATCAGGAAAATCTGATTATCTTGATCAGTGAATGCTTAAGCATAAGAGAGTAATTTGTAATTAATTTGCCCAAGTGTGAATTAAAACCAATATCCTCTACTAATCACAGGTTTTGTGAATATCCAAGATTTACTTCATGCAAAACTTACAACCAACTCTAGTAGGTTAATGCTGTTTGGAGGCCCCAGGAAACCCATGGGAGGTTGTCACAGTTGACCCCCTGAAAACCTTAAATTTGTGTCTTATATATTAAAACTCTTATTTTATCTTTTAGCAGTTACTGAAGAATACATTTTTTTTTAAAGATGATTTTTTAAAGAAGGCCTCAAGCCATTTTGGGGTAAAATATGTAAAATTAGAAATGTTTGCCTTAAAAAAAAACTCGAGACCTATATATCTATGCTAGTGGATATGTTTTGTAGCAAAATGTGTGAAATTAAATGAGCAAACTGATCCGCTGATGAGATAGCTGATAACTCGCAACAGCGTGAAATTGAATTAGGTCAATAAACTGGGTCAGCCGAGTGCATGACTCAGCTCAGTGTATTGAGTACATTATGTGGGTAGTTCATATATAATCATGATAATGGCATTTGACTTGAAACCAACACCTTTTTTTAATTTCTTACTGTATGATATGCACCTATTTTTATTACTGTTATATAACAAGAATAGCAATTCTATATGTCAAAGCGGATGATAATCTTTATTGTTAATAGGAACAATTGTGACCACATCCATTCTTGCTTGTCAATGGATCTTTCCATTTCATTGCACAATTTCATTCAAGGCAGACACCTCTGTTAATAAAAAGGAAAGTGTGAATAGGCCAACATTGGCATGTGCAAGCGGGTAACAAGGTAACACACGTATAGGTCTAATTATCTGGAAAGCGTTACTTTTCAGTGAAAAAAGGTCATAATGAATGAATGTTGTAAGAATATACCAAATTTGATTCATCAGATAAAAATGCAACCAACAGTCAGTCTGGTGTACTCGTTTCAAAACCAGGTAGAAATTATTGGTAACATTTCTGTCTTGTAATTCTTATACTTCTCCATGCATTGTATATTGACAAGAAAACTTCTTCAACAAGAAAATTCTTTAAAAAAAAAAGAATAGATATCTGGCAACGTGAACAATATTAGCAGCAGACAGCTGTCATTGTACATGATATGGGGACCATGGATCAAGCCATCAGAAGGCTCCATGATGGCACTAAGCAGATAAGTTAGTATTGAATGGTCCCGGGTGAAATGAAAGGAATGTAAATACAATATAATATAAACAAATGTATAAAAGTACATATGATATAAATATAAAAGATGTAGAACCTTGTTACTGGTGGGCAGAATAGGAAATCATTTCAACACCTTTAAATCTTCACTGGACATTAATGTTGAAAAGGTAGGGTCATCTCTTAGAACGGTACTTGTGAATCCCTCTAGGGAAAACCCCATAGATTTGGACCTACAAAAACAAAATGTGTCAAACAAATGTGGACATTTTACTGTGAATCACACTATATATGACTGTGTATTGTACAAGGCATTTTCTGCTCTGATCATCAACGTCTTTAAGGCAGCCTTGTTTGGTGTCCGGGGGGTGGGGTGGATTACCCCTTGTTAAGGAAGATGACATACTTGCCTCGTTTTCATCTCCTGACAACCGGAAGTGCCAAATCGATGGCAGCGCCCCCAGTACTTTCTCCCCCAGTTCCTTGAAGTATTGAATACAACCGGAAGGAGAACAATACAAGTCACGTGGTCTCCTCTGTTCATTATTATTGATTGTTCTGAACATTGAGGTTGCCATGTTCTGGTCACAAAAATTGTTTCTTCTCTTCAAATTTGTTTTCCTTTCTTTTTTTGTCTTTTTCTATTTTGACTTTTTTTGAATTTTTTTAATTTTACATTGAAGAGAAAAGACTACACATACATTACAAAGAGAAATATGATCTTTGAAATTACTATTCAAGTCAGTTCCATAATAATACTAAATATCCAAAATAGGTCATTCTATAATCATTATGGTAATTTTCTACATAATAACTTATAATTTTACGTGCGTTTTCCATGCGTTTGGATAAATGCATGGAAAACGCATGGTTTTGCTTCATTATTATTAGCTAAAAACCATGCGTTTTCCATGCGTTTATCCTTCTCATGGAAAATGCACGTGGCACATTTGGCCATGTATTTATAGATTTATTTTTAGTTTGTATGCACTGTCATCATTTGGGAAGGGATTCTTCTTCAAGTTTGAGTTTGGGCATGAAGATTACAATGAGGGTGGGTAATTGACTTGACTAGGAAGGGTATGCTTTTAGATGGAACTTCAAGGGATTGTCATTCCAATGCAGGTCTATATTAAAAGCATTCTGGCTTATTGGAGGTATATTTGTTTATTGAGGTGGTCACTGTAGCTGGGAGTTCCTGTAAATGAGATCATTTATGATATATTAATTGGCTGATGATGCCATGACCACAGCTGCGTCCTAGTTCGCAGAATGAGGACCATGCAGCAATCCTTCTATTTTTCATGGTATTCAACGTGCACATAGCCTACAACAGCTGTTGCTACTTACAAAAATTAATATTTGTGCAATATTTACTTGTCTGAGTCAGATCTTTGCTCAAAAATAATAAGTGCACACACTGTTATTGCAGTCTTGGAGAGCATTTCGTATCCATATAAATGTTTGTATAATATTTTTACATAACCTTTAAATTAAAGTGATGTGTGGCTTCATATTTCGACTATTAATAGATTTGATTAATTTCTTAGTAGCATGAAAAGGCCAAGGAAGCCTCATTCGAAATTAAACTGGAATTTTTTAATAGCATGAAATATATACTCCCACGCCTGGATCTAGTTACTAATCCAATTTTCTGTTTTCACGCTCTTATGGTGTTTTTGGGAATGGAAGACTGCAGTCGAGGATAAAAATCAAATAACATACCATCTTCAATTTATCTTTAATTAAAGTAAAGAGTTATTTATTTTGTACATTGCCAGGACTCAACATTCATTCAACCTGTTGCAAAATACCTCAAAATGACCACAATATTGTGAGTTAAATTCTTAGTAACTCGCAGTTATGAGTTTATAACCTGACTTAGCTGTTGCTACTACAAAAATTAATATTTGTGCTACTACTGACAAGCTTCTCTGCGGGCAACCTAGTGCCTTCATTTAGCCAAGTCAAGAACGAAACCAGCTTGTAAATAAGAACGTAAAAAGATGCATAAAGAGATAAAGAAAGATACAGTTGTGTAGTTGTATGTATGTATGTATGCATGTTTGTATGTATGTATGTATGATAGATAGACAGATAGATAGATAGATAGACAGCTAGATAGACAGATAGATATATAAATAGATAGATAGATAAATAGACAGCTAGATAGATAGATAGATAGATATATACATAGATACATAGATAGATACATAGACAGTTAGATACATAGATAGATAGGTAGATAGATAGATAGATAGATACATAGATACATAGATACATAGATACATAGATAGATAGATAGATACATAGACAGATAGATACATAGATAGATTGATAGATAGATAGATAGATAGATACATAGACAGATAGATACATAGATAGATTGATAGATAGATAGATAGATACATAGATACATAGATAGATAGATACATACATACATAGACAGATATATAACTAGATAGATAGATACATACATACATACATAGATAGATAGATACATAGACAGACAGATAGATAGATAGATAGATAGATAGATAGATAGATAGATAGATAGATAGATAGACAGATACATAGATACATAGATAGATAGATAGATAGGTTGATAGTTAGCTGATACATCTGTGCTCAGATGCTCTCTACTATATAAAACTCAAAATGCATTTCTTGTACTAAAAAGCAACAGAACTAGGTCACAATTACTTGTCACAGTCTGTGGCAAATTGCATGGTGCACTGGGAGCAGCAAGAAGTCAGTTTGTCCTGGTAAATGATATTGATAGTGGAGTTAAATGCTGTGTACTGCCCATAAGGACATATGTCTGGCAAAGGTCGGTCGATCTTACTACACAGGAATATAATAGATTTATGTAAAAACTGTAACATTAGACTGACCAGACAGGCTTTCTGTGTTTGAAGTTACCTCCTGAATATTCCTCGCCATGAAAAAGTGGATATTCCACTCTGTAATGGCTAAAATTTCCTAAGAGTTGCAGGCTACTCCAGAATTTGTACATTCAGACACAAAAACAACACTTCTTCTTTTATTACAAAACAAGTAATGAGAAAGCCGCTAAGACCAAAGAATATAACATTATGTCACCATCAGTGTCTTGCTTTTTGTATGCAATATGTTAGCGATTCAGATGTAGAACATCATATGACTTTCGAAGATGCACCAAGTGAGCACAAGCATAAAAAGCACTGCCAAAGTGGTGAGCTATCCCTTTAATCACCTATTTTAAAGTTTGCAACAATAGCTAACCTTATACAATGCTCAGTTCAACAGGTACTAAATACAGTTATATCAAACTGAAGGAATTGCTATTTATTAACATATTGGTGATTTCCATTATTAGATCTGTTCTTACTTTTTCTATACTGTATCACCAAATGAATACCCCTCTTCAGTCCTTATGCAATAACATGCTTGACAAATCCATTCAGTCTTACATTTCCTGGGTTTCACGGAGAGTGCCTTAGCAGTCAAACTAATTCATTCATGGAATAGCTTAAGCTGAAAGATTTCTTTGAGTAGAATGTTAGTCAAAGTAGCTAACTGGTAAGACACTTCACTAACATTTCAACCATTTTCATCGCTTTTTTTAGAAATTTTGACTGTTACATATATCTGGAATGACTGACCCAAGTTCAAGTTCAAGTTCAAGTTTATTTATCATTAGTAAAATGGTAGGCAGGCAATGGTTGCCGTATACGCCATCTACCCATTTTGACTGACAGGCTATATAGTTTTATATCATAGAACTAGCCAGTCTTTGATAAAGGTCAGATAATTATGTCATTCGTCACAGTGGCTACCACAGGCATCACAATCGCCCTCTGGTGTGGCACAACTGCCCCCCCCCCCCCCCCTGCGGACTGCTGACTGTTAATACTTACCATATATAACAGTCAGCGGTCTGGGGGGGCGGATTTCCGGGGTCCTGCACCAGAGGGCGATTGGTAAGTGTTAACAGTCAGTGGTCCGGGGGGGGGGGGGAAGGGGGGTTGACAGTTGTGCCACACCAGAAGGCGATTGTGATGCCTGTGGTGGCTACCCTCTTATTCATAGTCAAGCAGTTTTTCAGCGTATATATATCATATTGGGAATCCAATCATGACATAAAATCAAGTCTGGTTCATGGGTTTTTGTCATATGTTGATTTAGAAAGGACCCTTATAAAGAAAAAGAAAGGAATGCCCCGTCTTGGAACATGGTCTGACAAGAGAGTATATCGGTTGGCAGAATATGAAAGTTGACCTCTGTCTGGCCTATTGAACGTGGATTGATGCACACCCTAGAAAGTCCCACACATGCTGCTCATTATTGACTGCAATTTGGTTGTGCCCAACTGTTGTGATATGGTGCAGCGTTTAATGTCTCAATGCTACTTGGTCTGAAGCTTAGACAGCTTATACGACCAGCTACCCGAGGTAGATGTAATGATCAGATGATTAGGCTTGGAGTCCACGCCATGTTACACATTTACTCCATTGGTGGGGTCTTTTACTTGCCTCAGCATAGACACTGAGTACAAGGCACCTCCAATTTAACATCTCAGGTGATCAACATCCAGCTGGGATATAGCTCATAAAGAGTGCCCGGACCAGACCCGAGACCTTCAGCAGAGTTAAGCCAATATGGAATTGGCGGATGCCTTAACCATGAATAGTGTGGACAGCCAACAATGAAATAAAGGCAAAAACATGAAGTAGGATGGTCAAAATGTCCTGGAAAATAGGACCAGGACAGCAGGTGCCGCATCAGAAAGACAGAACCAGACAGATAAGAGAGACTGAGAGACTGAGAGACTGAGAGACTGAGAGACTGAGAGACTGAGAGACTGAGAGACTGAGAGACTGAGAGACTGAGAGACTGAGAGACTGAGAGACTGAGAGACTGAGAGACTGAGAGACTGAGAGACTGAGAGACTGAGAGTCGCAAAGACAGCTAGTCAGTGTGTCAAACACACAGCGCACCAGGCAAGAGATGTGACAGAAATACAGGAAATATAGTGCGACACACAAACTGTATGATGAAAGACAGTGTATGTGACAAACAATGCGACAGACCTGCAGTGTGGCAATCAGAGTGTCATACACAGTGTGACAAACTCAGTGCAAAATACCAACATTGTGACAGAAAAAAAGCTGTCACATAAACAATGTGTCAAACAAACAGCTAACAGTGTGACAGTTAACCAGTGTAACAAAAATGTGACATACGTAAAATGGCATAAACATGACTGTTTGTCTATCACATTGTTATGTCTTGCCACTTTGCTTGTCAGTGTGACGCACTGTGTGACAGAGAAAACAATAAACAGCTGGACGAAAAACAGTGCGGCTAAAACAAATTGTGTGACAACTATGCAAAACATGATGGAAAAATGGATCAGCAAGACATACAAACACTTTGACAGTTTTATGCACAAACAGTGGACAGACAAAGAGCTTGACAGAAAGCCGTCACATTGTAGCTGACAAAGCTGAAAAAAAACAGACACAAGGAGTGTAGCATATTTTATTTGTTTGTAAAATCTGCGTAAAAACAAGGGTTGTCACCTATATTAACACACTATTTTTTTGGCCACGGATCTTGGATAGTCGGAGTTCACCCAAGGACTGTACATTGCACAATCTACGATCAGCTGATCAACTGAGTGGTCTAGTGGTAAGGGCCGTAGCTAGCTCCCCTAAAGGTCATGGGTTTGAATCCCGATCCAGGCTCTCTTGACGAGCGTTGTAAAATGTAAATGTAAATCAGGATTTACAGTATTTTATCATAGATAGATAGGTAGATAGGTAGATATATAGATATATAGATATATAGATAGATAGATATATAGATAGATAGATAGATAGACAGGTTTATTCACTGAATATAACATAATAAAATGCAGCTGGGTGGCCAAATGGTTAAGTCATCTGCCAATTTTACATTGACCAGCTCTGCGGAAGGTCTCGGGTTTAAACCCCGGTCCGGGCACTCTTCATGAGCTTCATCCCAGCTCGATGTCGTTTCAGATGAGACGTTAAATTGGCGATCCCTTGTACTCGGTGACTATGCTGAGGCAAGTAAAAGATCCCACCCATGGGGTAAATGTGTAACGTGCATAGACTCCTCTCTCTCACCACATCAATCAATCCGTGATAGTGGCAACAACTAGCCTCAGGGGGCTGCATTTCACATACCATACCATACCATACCATACCACAATATGAACATTATTGACACACAAACCAAAGCAAAAACAAAAACAACATCCTTACAATCCTTACAATATTCAAAATGGTACATTAAAAAAAACACCCGAACAAGCAGGTTATCATTTATCAAATCTGTAATCATTCTCCACTGGAATTCATAATGCCAACCCAAGATACCTCTGGTTGGTTTTGTTCATGGGTGGATTATTCTTCATTCTCAGCATAAACCTCAGTACCGGTTCACTCCATTAATATCAGAGATGACTATACATTTAAAAAACTATTAATTAATTAGTCTCAGACACATTCAACTCAACAGCCATGCAATCATTCATTTTAAAAATGTCTTAGAATTCATATACAAACGAAAATAACACACGGGTGTAATCTCATACATTTTTAATTTCAATGCGAAATGCCGAAACAAAAATTAATCCAACATTTTTGACAGTTGTTTTTCACTCATTGTGATGAATCTCATTTGATTCTGACATTCTGATTTCCTGCCCCTCATTCATCTGTCATGATTCTGAAAGGATAGAATAATACAGTTGACGTCTGTCATCAATTACAAGGGCTTCCAATAATTGTCAACTTGCATGACCAGCTACCAGAGACACACATATTGATAAGATGATAAGGCTTGGAGCACAACCAGGGAATTGAGAAAGGCTCTGCATTGGAATGCCAAGGATGCAATTGTAAGGTCGGGTGAGCCTCTGTTGAGGGATAACAGACTGTAAACCTTATTTACATTTACATTTACAACGCTTGTCAAGAGAGCCTGCATCGGAATTCAAACCAATGACCTTCAGGGCAGCTAACCAGGGCCCTTACCACTAGACCACTCAGTTGTTCAGCTGATCGTAGATTGTGCAATATACAGTCATTGGGTAAACTCCGACCATCCAAGATACATGGCAAACAAAATAGTGTGGCAGACTGAGTGTATTAATATAGGTTGCAATCCTTGTTTTTACGCAGACTTTCAAACAACGAAATGATGCTATACTCCTTGTGTCTGTTGGTTCAGCTTTGTCAGCTACAAGGTGTGAGTGTGACTCTATTCTGACATTTATTTTTAAAATGCCTTCATTCAGGCTTAGTGTCTGTTCACTGTTTCTGCATCAAACTGTTAAAGTGTTTGTATGTCTTGCCAATCCATTTTCCTATCGTGTTTTGTATAGTTGCTACACTTTTTCTGCCACACTGTTTTTCTTCCAGCTGTTTATCTTTTTTTCTGTCGCATAGTGCGTCACACTGTTTGTCTGTCAAATTGTTATGTCTTGCCACTTATATAATAATAACAATAATTTATATAGTGCTAGTTCCAATTAATTGCTCATCAGCACTTGTATTTGAAACAGTCATACTATATTTTGAACAAATATGTCTTTAATTTCTTCTTGAAACCATCTAAGGACTCGTCCATTTTCAACTCATCTAGCAGGCTATTCCAAAGAAAAAAATTATGCCACACTTTGCTTGTCAGTCATGTTTGTGCCATTTAACGTATGTCGCATTTTTGTTACACTGTTTGCCTGTCACACTGTGACAGTTTTTTTTGTCACAGTTTGTCACACTGTTTGTATGACACTCTGTTTGCCATACTGCAGGTCTGTCGAATTGTTTGTCGCATGCACTGCCTTTCATCATACAGTTTGTGTCGCACTATATTTCCTGTATTTCTGTCACACCTCTTGCCTGGTGCCCTGTGTGTTTGACAGGCTGACTGGCTGTTTTTGCGGCTCTCAGTCTCTAAGTCTGTCTTGCTGTCTTTCATGTCTATCCTGCAAGTTCTCTGTTCTGTCTATCTTTCTCATTCAGTGCCTGCTGTCTTGATCCCATTTTCTTGGACGTTTTGTCTATGTTACTTCATGTTAGGGCCTGTTTTTTTTCTTATTTCATTCTTGCTAGGTTTGCAGTGGTTGTCTTTGTTCATTTCTTCACTGCACCATATCACAACAGTGGGGCACCACCATGTTGCCAAAACTGCTGTCAATAACGAGCAGCATGTGTGGGACTTTCTAGGGTGTGCATCAATCCACGTTCAATAGGCCAGACAGAGGTCAACTTTCATATTCTGCCCACTTATATACTCTCTTGCCAGGTTATGTCCCAAGTTGTGGCATTTCTTTATTTTTTTTTATAAGGGTCCTATCTGAAGCAACATATGACACAAACCCATGAACCAGACTTGTTATGTCATGATTGGATTCCTTTTTGATATATAGATACTGAAAAACTGCTTGACTATGAACAAGAGGGTAGTCACTGAGACTAATGACATAATTATCTGACATTAAGATAAGCTGGCTAGTTTTGTGATACAAAACTATATGGCCTGTCAGTCAAAATGGGTACATGGCGTATATGGCAACCATCGCCTGCCTACCATTTTACTAATGATAAATAAACTTGAACTTGAACTTGAACTTGGGTCAGTCATTCCAGATATATGTAACACAGTCAAATTTCTAAAAAGAGCAATGAAAATGGCTGAAATGTTAGTGAAGTGTCTTACTAGTTAGCTACTTTGACTAACATTCTACTCAAAGAAATCTTTCAGCTTAAGCTATTCCATGAATGAATTAGTTTGACTGCTAAGGCACTCTCCGTGAAACCCAGGAAATGTAAGACTGAATGGATTTGTCAAGCATGTTATTGCATAAGGACTGAAGAGGGGTATTCATTTGGTGATACGGTATAGAAAAAGTAAGAACAGATATAATGGAAATCGCCAATATGTTAATAAATAGCAATTCCTTCAGTTTGATATAACTGTGTTAAGTACCTGTTGAACTGAGCTTTGTATAAGATTAACTGTTGTTGCAAACTTTAAAATAAGTGATTAAAGGGATAGCTCACCACTTTGGCAGTGCTTTCTATGTTCGTGCTCACCTTGTGGCACCTTTAAAAGTCATATATGTATATGCATACAAAAAGCAAGACACTGATGTCGACGTAATATTACATTTTGTTTTGTAACCGAAGAATTAAGTGTTGTTTTTGTGTCTGAATGTACAAATTCTAGAGTAGCCTGCAAATCTTAGGAAATTTTAGCCATTACAGATCGGAATATCCACTTTTTCGTAGCCATGAACATCCAGGAGGTAACTTCTAACACAGAGAGCCTGTCTGGTCAGTCTAATGTTACAGTTTTTACTTAAATCTATCATATTCCTGGGTAGTAAGATCGACCGACCTTTGCCAGACGTATCCTAATGGGAAGTCCGAGTACACAGCATTTTACTCCACTATCAATATCATTTATCAGGACAAACTGTGACTTCTTGCTGCTCCCAGTGTACTATGCAATTTGCCACAGACTGTGACAAGTAATTGTTACCTAGTTCTGTTGCTTATTTCTGTTGCTTTTTAGTGCAAGAGTTGTATGGAGTAGAGAGTGTCTGAGCACAGATGTATCTATCTATCTATCTATCTATCTATCTATCTATCTATCTACCTATCTGTCTATCCATCTATCCATCTATCTATCTATCTGTCTATCCATCTACCTATCTATCTATCTATCTGTCTATC
This sequence comes from Alitta virens, assembly GCA_932294295.1. Lineage (NCBI taxonomy): Eukaryota > Metazoa > Annelida > Polychaeta > Phyllodocida > Nereididae > Alitta > Alitta virens. The sequence continues at coordinate 1,308,669 of OW028579.1, read as the reverse complement.
CATCTATCCATCTATCTATCTATCTACCATAAATCAAATCTCTTCCTTTTCCTCCCTCCCTCCTTTCCTCCTTCCTTCCTTCCTTACTTCCTTTTCTTCCTTTCTTCCTTCCTTCTTATATCAAATTACTCCAATTTTATCCATTTTATTTTTTTTTCTAATCAGTATCTGACAAGTTTAAGGTATTCTGGCAACTACAGGAAAGTTCAGAAAAGTAAGTAAAATATAACATGTCTAGTTCCACGCTACTTGAAAAGTTGAATTACTTTTTTTTGTTGAACTAACAGCTGTCTGATATCGTCATCACTAGTTTAACCACTGCGAGCAAAAATCCAAGGGTTATATCTGATTACTAAACTCATTATTTCTGTAATAGATTTTAGTAATTGAATTTTCCATCTCAGTTTTGCTAATTAGTTTCTACACTTCTAGATGTTGTGTCCATTTGTTGTGGTATCAGCCATGGCAGTCACTGAGATTTAAAATAATGTGTTTATGTGCATATCACATTTTCCACTATTGGCATACTTTTCTTTGCACAGGTTACAGCTTATGGTTTCTATACTTTAATTATAAATTACCATTTAAACTAAGTTAAATAAACTTCAGATAACTATGACTCTTACAGTGCAATGCAATAATACCAATATGGCCGTTCAGTATCTAAGCAGTCTTTAAGAATTATCAGAAAATAATCTGTCAACCAAGCAATAAAAGTGAGTGTTCCTGACCAGTGATAATAATTGCATAAATTGAAGTGATTAGTCACTTGGTTTTAACTTGGCAACAACAAGCAGGTTTTGAGAATAATTATACATTTGACTGGCTTCAAACACAGTTATGTCAAAGTAACAGAACCATTGCTTACTTGCAGTTTTTAACAGGGGTGTACTGTAAACCACATTTAATTTTCTGAGGAAACTAGAGGTTTAAATGACCACAAAGCCATTGGCAAGTAGAATTTCAAAGATTACAAATTGCTCGGTCATTAGAAAAAAAATGGATACTTACACAAAGTGACTTCATGAAAGCAACAGTTTCACCTGATGTAGACAGCCGTCTAATGCTGTTAACAAATCCAATGCAATGAAGTCTATTTGATATTCTACACAGTCTTGGGTGAAAGCTAGCTGCCTGATATCATCAGGGTCAAATTGGTGTAGAGTTGCCAGGATGTCTTACAGAAAGGTTGTGACTTTCTCTTCATAGCAAAAAAGAAATACAGTTGACTCAGATCTTAGTTGTTTTTCAAGGTGTCCAGAAGGCTGCCAATAAGCTGTTATTTACTGATAAGATTTTTGGACTTATCAGGCAATGATATCATGTAGTCTTTGAATTTAACATATTTTTGTTTTATTGTTTGTAAAACGTCAGCCAATATTCGTTCCTATGATGAGTATTACTGTTTTAAAAGACACTGGTAATACTGCAAGACTTTCTTAATTTACTAAATACCCCAAGTCAATTCAGTTTTCAATTCAATTTAAAATGATGATTATTACTTTGCAGTTCTGCCTTTTGCATCTCAATGGAATTTTAACAATTGCATTATATACTATTGCTTCAAATACAACTGGTTTTTTCCCAACGATTACTCATCATTTCTGTTATTCTGGTCTCTTAAGGCCCCTTCACACTTAGCCGGATTAGACGATGGAGTGTCCCGGAGTAAAATTTCTTTCACTCCGGGGGGTTCCGGGATCAAAGAGCTGAAAATATCAACAACAAAAAAAAAGTTTGGCGGTGTGTACACGAGGGCAATACGGAGTTAACACGACGGTCCCGTGAGAGTGCGGAGTGAACCAGATTTTCACGGTGCCTTCGCGGATATAACCGGTCTTTACACTGTGTTCATTTTTGTGGAACCGTGTTGGTCCTTGTACTCTTCGGCATTAATGGCGGCGAAATATTCATGCCCGGAGTCCCTAGGTGGTCCCGGATCGCCCCAGACAATGACGGACAATGCCGGAAATAAACACGAGGTCTACACGCCATTACCAGAGTTTGCCGGATCTATACTCCTGGACAATCCGGCGTCTGATCCGGCAAAGTGTAAAGGGCCCTTTAAACTTTTCCCTTTCCGATGCTTTACCTGTGGCTATCAATCACTTACACTCCATTCAGATTGCAAAGCATAGTCGGATGCACCTGCACGGGAAGTTATTATGATATCTGCTTCCGGTCTTACGGTGTGCATAAAATATCGCAGAAACCATCGCGAAAGGAAGCGAAACACTCAGACACTGGTGGAAGACTTATGTGACAAATAGCAGAGTTGGGAGGCACCTGGGTGCTCTGGATAACTCTAAGGGAAATAAAAATGTCTGTGGGATTTGCTGATCTTATATAAGCAAGAGAAGACAGCAATAAAATCCTGCTGAAGCAAATGTATACAGGTAGTGTGCCTGGTTTTATCATGGTTTTATTGGGTGTAAGGAGATCTGGACTGCAAGAGCTTTTCCCTGCTTAAGCTCTAGTCAGATTGAATTGTGACCTGCTTAAAATTAACCAGGAATTACTCAACTTTAGGAGTTTATCATTGTCTGCCTTATTTTAAGTTTGATTCTTTATTATTACATCAGCAACGATATGTTTTTAAAACTAATGATTATTACATGAAATTACTGTATTAATGCGTGTGTATGGTACAACCAGGCTGTTGCAGAGAACTCCTGTAGCTAGCTAAATTGTACATGAATTTGTACATGCATTGCATGCGTTTGAGTACAATATCATATCATTCACATGCAATTATTTTCAACTGGATTAATCAACACCTGTGTTCATATATGTAATCATATTTCCAAAGAATATGTACTTGCTGAATATATTAGAACAATACACTGTAAATTAATGGCTATCCAAAATGCTGATATTTCCTTAACGAGTCATTTTGTAGGTACATCGAATCGTATTCTCAATCTACTTGGAAGCTAAAAAGCACATGCAATACAATAGGATAATGTAGCTTAGCTTAAGTGCAGGTTCTTAACTACTGAGCTAATGAGACAGCAGTCATAAGGAGTTTGGCATTGGAAAGAGGACTTTCTACTTATCGACTTTTCTACTTATCTCTAAGTACCTCTACTTATCTTGTCTCAAATTGGATTATGAGTGCAGAATGTCTAAAGTCAAACTGCAACCATAATGCCTGGGGGAATTACATAGAGGGACTGTTTCATTATGTTTCAATATGTTTCATAAGATGTCTAATCAAACAAAGAACCTTTCCATTGTCCTTGATGTGCCTGATCGTTTCTATGCAAACGAAAGACAATTAGTGGAAGGTTAGACTATACTGAAGGCAAAAATATTTTCTGACATTTTTACATTTGTCTAAGATTTACAATATCCAATAAAAGTGGTTACATCCACAATTTTCTATCATCATCAATCATTTCCTTTGTATTTGTCTCTTTTATTTTTTTAATTTCCCTTTTTGTGCTTAAATACTTACATACATACTAACGTACTTACTGACTTACTTATGACAGACTGGCTGACGACTTACTTATTTACGTGCTTACTTACTGACTTATTTACTTCCTTATTTACTTATGTACTTAGTTACTTACTTAATTACTTACTTACTGGTTTACTTACTTACTTACTTACTTACTTACTGATTTACTTACTTACTTAATTACTTAATTACTGATTTACTTACTTACTGATTTACTGATTTACTTAACTTACTTACTTACTTACTTACTTACTTACTTACTTACTTACTTACTTACTTACTTACTTACTTACTTACTTACTTACTTACTGACTTACTTACTTACTTACTACAAGTGCTATAAATACGGCCTCGTTCAAAGCAACGTTAGCAGGGTTATAGTCAGCGTACTTACAAACGGATGATTTCTGTGTCCGCAACATCATATTTGATGATGTTTAGCTCTTCTTGTCACATTTGCACATTTCTGATCTGTGGCAATATACTTTCCAGTTGGTAAACTACATAAACTTGCAAGTGGAGATTTGCCTGAGAAGGAATAGATATTCCAGTGTATGGCAAACACACACACAGTTCACTGTTCGTGCCACATCAAGCTTTTGAAATATATGTTGCTGCAACTACCCTTTAACTGTACTGCTCTGCTGGTTTTGTCATGAGGGAACTCCATCATACAAATTTACCTGCTGCAGAGATTTTGATAAAAGGTCATACAATTTGTTTTATTTGCACCATAAAATGATATGTATCATGTACCATCAGTACCTGCCGAATAATGTATTATATAGGCCACCGTCTGTTCGCTTCAGCTGACCAAACCGCAGTTATTACCAAAAGTAATGACAGTATTTTGATATGGATTCACTCGCTTAGAAATGTTAGCCTCAAGGATTTGTAACTTCCGACTAATTAACCTAAAAATTGTACCCCATATTCATCTGCATGTAGATCTGCATCGGTGTGGGATTTGATGAATAAAGATGTTTACTTCCACCAGGGTAGCATTATTAGCAAAATCTAAATGCTGGTATGTTTTTGTCAATAGATATAATGGTGATCTTCTTAACTACCTGTGTTTACAATGCCATTGCAAATTACAGTCCAAACATTCTCCTGACTAAATTGTGTGGAATTGAATATTAAATGATGATAATATGATGCAAATACAGATTAAAAAGTAAACTCTGGATTATGTTAGATTATTAATTAGCATACTTTAATTTAGACTCAGTCTCAAGGTTTTTTCCTCTCAAGTTTCTGCATGTGGGGTTTTCGCTGCCAGTTTCGAGTGAAATGCACCATCGCTTGGAAGGTAGAAGGTGCTAAAAAGTCGGTTTCTGACAGCTATGAAGGAGCGAATACCCAGACTTACAGACAAACAGTGCAGAGGAAATCTAGATTTCGAGGAGTGTACAGAGCGGTGATTGGCTGGTGCTTCATTTGTGGTTTCTGTCAAGTGTTCCTTCGCCGTGATGGGTGGCAATTCCGCGAGTAATACCAGGTGCGCAAACTCTTCCGCCGGAGTAATTCTGACTACTTTCAATTTGCGAAAGCCGACGAAAGACCGCGAATGATTGGAGGTTGGAGAGGACTTTCTTTGAGACAGGTGACATCTAGTGGACATGAGATAAATCTGTTGAAGACTTAATAATGAGCTGCAAATATATATATACAGGCTGGTGGCTCTGAGTGAGCATCATTAGTTTATATTCTTGTGTTATCCCATGTCTTCAACCTCTGACAGTTGCCTATGCAGCTGTAGCGGAAAAAGATGTGCAAGAGGAAACTGGAACAGACATTTCGTCCAATTAGATTGTCATCTTTTTAGAGCCTTTTTAGATGTCTGACAGTCTCTGCTCTAAGTCATCTTCCATTGCTGTTTCATAAAGAAGTACAAATGACAATTTATGCTTATTGGATGATCTTCATCCAAGAGTTTCTGGGAATATTGAAACCTGGCTCCACTTCATGTGGCATTAAAATGTAAAACTTTTAAGCAGCTTCATTACCATAAACTTAAACTATTAGACACGAGATAATCACGAATGTCACAAACTAATGTTGTTTCACTGAAGACAGCGCTTCCATGTTAAATATTACAGGAGTAAATTACTGCTAACGTTTCTTTTGAAAATCTCAATTGGTGCTTTTAACGTTCTTGGATACATGAATCAATTAAATTGTACGTGCAGATTGACATAACCAGATAATCTTTCCGTTATACATTTGCCTCTAATCTTTATTATTATTAATCCTACACGTACTGCGTTCGAAACGTGTAAATATAATTAATAACGTAAATAGTGTGTAGGATAATTAAGCTTCCTTTCAATCATTTTTTAAAATAATAATTTTACACATTAAAAAAAGGTTAAAATTGCGTGTAATTGTATAGGGTGTTGACAGGCACATTGGGAACTTTTATATTCTCAAGTTTTATTTTTAAATATATATATGCTTTTATTGACACAGTAATATCATGCATGATACATTTGTCATAAAATTTTTTTTAAAAAAAACATGTACTACGTCTACTTCTACTCACCATTACTATATTCAATATAATATTATATATATACATGGTATAAAAGTTAAAGGTATACATTATCAATGGATTATCTACATATTCATGGTCCCAGTTGCTGAACAATAGCACGGTAATATGAGCATTAATTTTTGTTTACATAAATTTGTTAAATATATATATATATAGACATATATCACATGTACTGCAGTTAATACTGTTCATTATCACAATGTTAATTTAAGTAACAAATTTGAATTTAGGAGTATATAGAACAAGGCATAGTCAACAGTTATATACATGAATGTAAAAGCACATAGATCACAATACTTATAGTGCAGAAACTGCTAGTTTGGGGGGTGCTCGATGATACATGATGACCCAAACATTCATTAGGCATCAATATTTACAAGAACTTTTCCAAGGGATTTTAACAACTCAGGCTCTTTTGATTTCATGATGGTCTTTAATTTGTCTTCTTTGTTTAGATGCTCAAAATTTTCTATGTGAATTTTAACTATTTTAAAGAGGTCCTTTAAAAGTAGTGATGAGGTACTGCACAGTTTCACGACATTTTCACGCTCTATTAAATGTGCTATAAAAATGTATTTTTCTTCTTTGCAGCCCATGGTGTCCAAGAAGCAGTTTCTCAAAAGTAAGTGTTTTGCAATATCTTATTTCTCAGTGGCAATTTGGTGTCTAGACAGACTTTTTCAAACTTTAAAAACATCTGTACCTGAGCAATTTGGTTGCATAGGAAGGCAAGCCTATGATATAAATCAATACTGCCTTCTTGTTTCATGATATATTTTACCATTACACGTCCACTTTTGGTCAACAATTTAGTTTTAATTTACAATAAATAATATAAATATTAGTTTTTCATGCCATCAAAAACTCAAAATGTAAACAAACCAAGTGATGATGTCACAATGGTGATGATGTCATTTCCAAATGTTTTGGTCTGGATTTTCTCTCAATGTATAATTTATTTTTTTAGTAATTAACGTCTGATAAAATCATTTGATCACATAAACTTTAGTGCGCCTTGATTAATAAAGGTTATTTATGAACTATTTGATTGAGCCTTACAAAATCGCAAATTTGGCAGACAATGCAGCTTTAATCAATTCCTTTTTATTTCCTTCAATGTTCATCCAAAGTATAAAGCAAATTAGCCCCAAGAAACACTTACCAATGGCGGTTTACTTCAAGGTAAAATTTAACAATTTCAACAAACTTTTAAACTGGTTATCACTTATAAATTTGTAAGCATGTTGGTTAAAGTTTTCATAATACTTTTGAAGATCAGTAGTCAAAAAAGTCTATATTATTTAAAGTAATGACAGTTTTTTTAAATAGAGGAGCACTCACTGCTAGTAGACATTGTATCAAGTAAAATACAACTTGTTTTGTGTAATACTAACTTCCGAGACTTATGGACTATGGTGAACATAAAAAACAATAATACCACATCTGTATGATTTATTTCTATATATTCTCCATTTGTTGTGGATGGAAAACTATCCATTATGGCAATGATATGGACTGACCAAGCCACTGACCATTATCTGTGGCCATAATTTTGCCTATTATTGCCCTGACTCCTTTGACCACTGGTCAAAATTGCCCTGCTTCCAATGCAGAGAGCATAGATCTGATCTGCTGATCACACAGTTAGACTGGGAACTACTTCTGATTGCAATGCCCATAGGACAGGAACTGAAAAGAAGTTAAAAATAATCCCTTTTTTATTGGAAACCTATGTACAGTAGGACTTCTCAATAGGGTTGCTGAGTTCACGTGTGACCCCTGACTCGTTCCCGTCTCAAGTTAGGAGACAGGTCGGGACTGTCAATCGGAAAGTGATGTCACCAGTTGTGATTGCTAGATATCATTTCGTACTTAATGAAAAATGGAAAATAACATATTAACAATAAAATTATTGGGTTTCAATGGTACAAAACAATTACACAATGATTACATTGTGATATATGAGATATGATCACAGAATTCGCCAGACCCAACCTGAGTGTTTTTTCACGCAGGAAGCCAGAGAGATGTGACCTGGAAGTATGCATGACATCACCAGTACACTATATATACCATACATGACGTCATCAATAATGCAGTTGTGGTGACGTCATGCATTTTTCTATTACTTCCGGGTCCCATTTCCCACTCGAACTAACCAGCTCTATTTGGCTCACCCGCTGTTTTGCATAATACACTGGTTTTAAAGTTGGTGAAAATGTACATGTATGTAATTGTGGTCTCAATGGTGATTTGGTCTCATATAAAGAAAGCTTGGCTTCAGCAAATCAAGGTCAGTAAGGACAACAGCCATTGTTAACCAGGTCAAATGTCAAATCTAGGCAAATCTTTGTCATGTCAATGAGAAAGGTGGCCCTCGAGCTGAAATCAGAGCTACATTCAGGAAAAGGACCATTAAGGAAGACCCGAAATTAGATCAGGGCAATGAAAGAGGTTTCTTTTCTGGCACCGCCCCGGAAGATGCCACTAGACACTATAACGAATGACCTAGAGCATGCCTCAGCTGGAATTACTATCTTGTACATCGATGACAATATTCACTGCTTATCACAGAAGCGAAAGAACTAAAGAATGATTATGGATGGTCCAGAAAAGGATAGTGCTACTTAAAGCTGCATTGTCAGTCGGTTTTTGTACCAACAAGAAAGCTATCCAAATGAAAGAAAATGCTTCTTACTGATGAATTCGAACCCAAACTGTCTAAATTGTACTAAATTATAAATTATTGCTGGAATTTATTAGATCGACATTGTTTACATTTTAGTTAATTATGCATTGCAACGTAATGGAGAGTGTCGCCGATTCGCGATTTCACTGTCATTTTATGAAAAATTGATGTCCGAATTGTTTCAATATATGCAAAAAGCGAAACACCTACACATTTTTTACGTAATAACTTTGAATTTTTAAAATTGGTCGAAAATTGAAGGCACACAATAATAATACATTAAGAACCGACGACGCTAATGACGTTCGTTTATGCCTCATTTTCATTTCATTGGCCATAAAAGCACTTGCAATGTAAACAAATTGGCAATTTTTGATGGCATGGAAAATTATATGATAGGGTATGTTTATTAATTTTATAGAGATATAGTGAACCTAGCAAGGCCCTGATGAGATTTAATCTGTTTTTTTAGAAGCAATGAAATAAGTGTAATGGTCACTGTCATATTGAGTGACAATGCAGCTTTAAAACTAATTTAAACTATGCATTCTAGCTGTAAATCTACAAAAATAGTTTTTGTATATAATTTATTGACCGGAAGAGTTCATGAATTAGTGAATTAAGTTAAAGCGACATAGACTTATATTTTAAGGAGATTTAAGTACAATACAAGCTTAGTCTAGCTTAGTCTAGTTTAGCCTAGCTTAGTCTAGCTTGTAAAAGACTAGTTGCCGGATACATGAATCAATTAAATTGTTCATGTGGATTGACATTTCAAGATAATCTTTCTGTTTATAAGATTTGAGTTGTACTGTACAGAAACATAAAAACAGCATCCACAAACTGCAATGCTTTTACCTTGTTGCATCTAGTTGTCAGAATATGGTCTCATCTTCGTACATACTTATTATCCTGACAGGAAGAATGTCTTGGGATTGTCTTGCATCATGATAGGGCACCTGTAGACGTGTACTTCCAAAAGGAAACAAGAATGACTCGAGGGCAATTTTGCATCATTTTGGGACACTTGGCTTGTATGGAAAGGAAGTCAGTCACGAACACCACACAAAAAGATGACGGTGAACTGCAGAAAACATACCCTGAATTTATGCTATTTTGGAAGCTTTTAAGCAGCATAGGGTCGACAGAGTTGTACACTAATCTATAAACTGACACATCCAGGTTTAATTAGTGATGGTAATATTAGTTCTGCATGTTTTGTTTTCTCTTCTAGTGAGCAATCAATATGGTACACCTTTAATTCATACATGGCCAAATGTGCCACGTGCGTTTTCCATGAGAAGGATAAACGCATGGAAAACGCATGGTTTTTAGCTTATTATAATGAGGCAAAAACCATGCGTTTTCCATGCGTTTATCCAAACGCATGGAAAACGCACGTAGCACAATTGGCCATGTACGAATCAATTATTTGCTTTTTCATTGTGTCTTTATATCTGTATGATCAATGCTACTGATCTAAAGCCTACAATCGGTTTAGTTGACCAGTGGCCAAAGGCTGATATAATGATGAGATGATAGGACTTGTTGAGTCAACACCATGTTATCAGCAACTTTCAAATGTTACACAGCCAACTACATGTTGGTAATTAACAAATAATTAACCCCTTTTAACATGACATCAACTGGATTCCACTTGTACACTTGAAACTTGACAAGAATTGACGAAATTCACTTGGTAGGTGCACTTGGAAACATCTGACCCTTTACAAGTGTATTTTTTCTCACTCGAGGATCGAAATAATTGCCACAACATCGACATTTCTCTCCTACAGGAGTCGTTTGATGTCTGATGTTTGAAATCCAACCCTAGCTGCAGTAAACCTGCAACCATAATGGCCTCTCTACTATCTGCTGTCAGCATTTTGAAGCCGTTTCTCCATGCAGGGAAATATGCATGTGGAAAGCTGTGTTTGATCGAACTCAAAATAACATCGCGATGGCTTTTAAGAAATTCAAGTAATTATCACATGAACATTTGATGCAGTCACCCGCCTGTGCACAACAAACGCTGTCACCCTAATTAACACTATTTTGGCAGGAAGTAGAAGAGGAAGGCACAAATGGTTAGCCTTTAGAAACGTCCCTAATGACCTTGGGCTTCCTGTTTGACCTTGAGGACAACCTTGAAGTGAAGGATAAGATGCTGAATTATTCACTCGGCAGTGCTTAGGGACTCTCTCAGATGTGCACCTGAACGTAAAGCTGTTTGTGCAATACAAGGAAGCAAGTCCTTTGTAAATCAAGAGCAGGAATTAAATTCGATTTTTCAACAAAGCTAATAATTTAGCAAAATACGTTAGTTTCAATGTGTAATAACTGTTTAATCATTCCAGTTAAGGTTTTTAGATAATGCTGGAAAGCAAGTTTAAGCAGTTTCCTGGAGTACTTTTGTTGAGAGCACCTGAAAATGCACCAGCAACGCTAGGTTTCCGAAGCCTGATGATGCTTGTTAGCTTACTGCATGGTCAACAAGCGAAAAATTGATCTCAATAAAGGAAAGCCCAGCAGGCTCTTTATATTGTTTGTCTTTAGACTAAGGTTGTATAGTTCAAACAATGATGTTGATTGGCTTACACAATTCAATGTCTGAGACCAAACAACATTTTGGATGGACACCAGCGAAACAATCATTTGTCGGAAACAGACAATCATTTCTAAGAGTGTTCTAAAGTCCAATAGAGTTATTTGGATAGCTGAGTTAGTGGTGCGTAGCACAAGTTGTTTAGCTATAAGCCTACTACTGTCTACTCCAAAAAAATTTTTTTTTTTAATTATGACTTCTTGTTTATAGCTATGAAATTCGTAGGTCTACCTTAGCTTATCGTAGGACGTTGTAGGACGTTGTAAGACGTCGTAGGAGGTCGTAGGAAGTCGTAAGAAGTCGTAGGACGTGGTAGATGGAATCGTTATCAATCGCCATGGTCGTAGGTAATTAAGTCAATTAAGGTCTAGTTATAAATTTAAGGCCAGGAATGATGACGGTTTTGAGATCCTGATAAGTCATAAACGTGAAGGTGTGTACTGTTGCATTTACATGGAGCCATATTAAGTTTGCTTCAACATAATTTCTAGTACAGGTCACTGTCACAAATAAAACTTAATAGCAATATTGAAGAGCGTGGAAATGTGTAGTAAAGATCTCTTATTAAAAAAAAACTTGTATCATACTTACTTTGCCATTTAAGTAAAAAAATTTAAATGTGGAGTTTCATTTCAAAAAATGTGAGCTCAGGATGTTTTGAACTGTTGATGCCTACAGCAGTTCTGCATCATCCTAAATACTAAAGCAACCCATGGATTGGCGGTTTCTTTTGGTATTGAATGTATTTCACTATAGGTACAATGTGATACTATACCGGAGAAAACCAATTTTTTTGGGAACAAGCCAAAAATAATAATAATGGCGTTTACAGCTGTACGTTCCCAAACTATTTAATCTGGAACCTGCTCAAATTCTACACTCGATAATGGATATATCCCAGTCTATAACAAGGTATGAAGCTTTAGAATATACAATACGAAATTTAGAAGACCTGTTGGTTAAATAATTAGGTCATATGTAACTTTATTTACTGTTTATATTATATCATTATATTATTTTGTATTTGTGAGCAACTTAATATAGTTTTTTTAAACTCTGTTGTTTCCTTCTTGACACTGAATGTTTTAAAATTATATATCAGTATAAAATTGTATGAACCATGTGTCAAGAAAAAAAATAAAACTTTAACTTAAAGTATTTACTTCAGCATATAAGTTTGTAAGTATTTCAAAAAAGGGTTTACCAATTTCCATAACTGCCAATGTTGCTAATGCAAACATGTAGACTCCTTTCTGCCTTATTGGACCAACAATGCAAATTTCAGCCCAGACAGATTCCTTCCTACGCAGGATGGTAAAAACTTCATTTTATTTTGTATATTACATGAAATTGTACATATTTTACATGTGCATATGTGGATTTAGAATATGTGATGGTAACGTACATAAGCTTTTCGGAAACATCTGAAGATATATTTCTTACATAATATGCCAGCATCAGGCCAAATAACAGATATATATATATATATATATGAAAACACAGCTTCTTTGTTGTTGTTTTTTCTTTTATAACAAACTTTAAGATAGATAGTAGATAGATAATAGTAGATAGATAGATAGATAGATAGATAGATAGATAGATTAATAGATATATTAATAGATATATTAATAGATTGATAGATAGATTGATAGATTGATAGATTGATAGATTGATAGATAGATAGATAGATTAATAGATTAATAGACAGATAGATAGGTAGATAGATAGATAGATAGATAGATTAATAGATAGATTAATAGATTGATAGATAGATAGATAGACAGATTGATCTGACTCACTGATTGATTGATTGATTGATTGTATATATACAGTCTGCAGTGTATTCATTTACACTTAGCCAGCTTTCGGTGTTCATTTTAGGCATTCCTGGTTTTCTGTCTTTCCTCTTCCATAACTTGAAATGCAAATCCGAATTTGAATTTCAAATTATCTAAGAGTAAACAAAAGACTGACAAAAAGGCCCAAACCAGGGTTTTGCATTGAAGCCAGAGCCTGGAATTCTCTCTCACCTCTCTTACCAAGGCTTTTAGTTTTGTTTACATTCGACACATATTATCATTGATTATTGTGTGACACCATACGTGTAGCTATTTCGGTGGAATTTAGATATGCATGAACTGTGTATGGTATAGCTCTGTCGCTATTAAAGTCCGTTGGATGGCATTACTCTATTAGTAGCATTTTCAGGTCAATCTAGTGCAATCTAGGCTGCTCATTGCACAATACACTCTTCATGATACAATTCATATATTTGAACAAACAGACTGTTATATTAATTAGATAAGAAATAGTCATTCAGAAATGTACATATCATGTTTGGGCAGACCAGGAAAGCTGCGAGAGCACGCGATAGTTAGTTATGTATGATAAGCTCTCTCTAATGATTAATTGAAGACGCTGTGTGTGTGTGTGTGCGTGCGTGCGTGCGTGCGTATGTGTGTGTGATTAGGGCTTTACGTCCTGTATTTCTGCACCAGTTGGGCTAATTAGGACAGGCAGAGACCAGGAATCGAACCCGGGACCCAGCGGTTGGAAGCCCTGAGCGCTACCTCTGAGCTAGGCCCCCGCCCTAATTGAAGACGCTGATGATAGCTATTATGAAATAGGAACAGTTACATATTTATTTATCATTCACACACTTCTGAACGTTTTGCCAAATTCGTTGCTATAATCGGCTAATTTAATTTTAATAATTAAATTTACTTGTTTAATATGGACCATGAAGGAATCTGCTAAATGATTAGAATATCTCATACTAGAAATGCCAGTCTGCTCAAGTACCTCATACTGCACACACACACATATAATTGCATGAGAAAATGGCTTGGCTGGAAATTATACATGAGGAATATCACTTAACCTCTCAGATTTTGGTGTAGTTTATTATATTTTATAGAAATACACCACAACCAAAATAACCAACATTGGGAATTTCCACCAAATACAAATACCCGCTGTTCATGGGTATGTTTACACTTTGTACATTGTATTTCCAGCCTGCTTCGATATGCATGCCTATGACTGCATGCTCTGACACACAGAAGTCTGTGGTGAATGCATTTAGAAGATCAAATAAGGTTAACTTAATCATAGCCTGCTCCAGTGGGTGGGTGGGTGATTAGGGCTTTACATCCGGTATTTCTGCACCAGTAGGGCTAATTAGGACAGGCAGGGACCATGGCAATGAAACGAAGGAGGAAACAGCCATCCAACTTAGGCTCGACCGGGAATCGAACCTGGGACCCAGCGGTTGGAAGCCCAGAGCGCTACCTCTGAGCTAGGCCCCTGCCCCTACCTGCTCCAGTAAAGGGGTTCTATAGATTTCACCTTCAATTCCTTTTCCAGCTACAAAGAGACATTCAATTCAATCGCATTGAGTTGTGATAATGCATTAGAATTCAGTAATATATTCACCCCACCCCAGTGAATCTCCTGACCCCACATAAAAGAATGCACTCACTGTGTTTTGGCTTGAAAACATTTACTGATGTAGGTTAATCTTAGTTGTTTCTCAGTGGAAAGGAATTCTGTCTGGCTTGGCTTGAAGTCAGGGGAGGCGACCCAGCTCAGTGGTAGCACTGGGATTTCAGCGACCGGGTCCCGGGTTCAACTCCCGGTCAAGCCTAAGTTGGATGGCTGTTTCATCCTTCATCTCATAGCCATGGTCCCTGCCTGTCCTAATTAGTCCATCAGGTGCAGAACTACAGGACGTAAAATTCTAATCCACCCCCCCCCCCCCCTCTTGGCTTGAAGTCAACATTATGATGCACATTTACCTCATGGATATGCTATTTCTCTTGCTCCAGCGTATATACTGTATAGACACCAAATGTAAAATTTGACCAATGACAAATGTACAGTGTATCATCTCATGTGGCTGACATTCCTTCCGTCCTTCCGTCCTTCCTTCCTTATTTCCTTCCTTCCTTCCTTCCTTCCTTCCTTCCTTCCTTCCTTCCTTCCTTTATTTACTTACTTACTTACTTACTTACTAACTTACTTCCTTCTTAAGAGTGCATGGATCTGAAACTAGTTTTCAGTTATAAATGAAGGGAGTTTTATACTTTAATGCCACCATAACATAACGTATACCACTTGCATTGCAAAGGTGATCGATATAGTTTTCTTTCGGTCTCATGGGCAGAGACTCCATTTGAAATTCTGCCTATTTGTTGTCCGTCCTACAGAAGTAAAGGTCAACATTTATATAAGAGCATAGGCAGATCAAATGCAGAAAGAAAAAAAACGTGGCAGGCAGAAAAAAACAGAGATGAAGGAAGGTTAGAAGAATACAAACGAAAACAATGGCCACATTCATCACCCTGCCACCTGTTGGTAGGGGACAGAATTAGGACAAGTGATATTCCTTATTTGGTCAGCAAGTATAGCAGGATAGAACTACTCTCTGAATAGCCCTAAATGTATGGTGGAGAGCTTGTGAGAAAAATACCTGCTGGTACCGTCTCCAGATGAGCAGCTGGGTTGTACCCAAAGTACCAGGTTCGAATCCTAGCCTAAGAACTCAATCTAAACTGGAATTAGCTTTCTAGAAATATTAAATTGGCTGTCCCTTGTAATTGGTCTTTATGGAAGCCACCTCCTTGCAACTGTTTATCGTACTTAGTTTCATATCATAATATATTCCTGTACAAAATAGGACATTATTCTTGTTTTGTATAATTTGTTTGTTTTGTATTACGTTATTAAAGTTGGGTGAAAATTGAATAATTCTATCCATCAAAGGTGACACTAATGGGTTAATAATGTAAAATGGTGTCCAAAGGACAAGGAACCAAGTGACAAGAAATGTGGTGTGATACACCATCTCAATGGCATGCAATGTGATGCCTTATGGACAGATCAGATTTGGTCTGAACTTGTCACCCTGTATAAATACGTCTTATCAAATAGATAGATAGATAGATATGGAAGTGCAGTCCTCTAAGGCAAATCCTTGCTGCTATCGAGGGTTGATTGATGAGATAAGAGAGAGGAGTCCACCCATGTTACATATTTACCCAATGACTGGAATATTTTATTTGCCTCAGCATAGGACTAAGTACAAGGGACCGCCAATTTAACGTCTCATCTGAATGACATCCAGCTGGGATGATGCTCATGAAAGGTTCCCAGGCCTGTGATTGAACCCAGGTCATGCATTGGGGAAACAGATTGAGCCCTTAAAACCAGACTCTCAAAACAATCGAAGAGAGAGCTCACCAATAGAGTCTTTTCACTGAGCAGCCCTGAATTCAGCAAGACAGAAGTCTTTCCTCTCCTCTTATTACTCATTTTGCTTTTCAGACATAGAAGATAATCACAGACTTATTCAATAAATATAGCTTTCTCAGAAAAATTTAAAAAATCAACTGAATGATAAGGTGTCAAATATACATTAAAATGCACTAAAAATACTACTGCTTGGATGCACTTTGTTTCAGCCAATCACAGCCAAGGGCGGGAACGTTTTCAGCCAATAGAATTGCAGTATTTTGTGATAGCCACCTGGTGGAAATATAGAGAACCTTCCGTGCAAATCCACTATTGGACACCACATGCTAGAACACAAACATGAACTAGTCCTTGAGAATGTCAAAATCATAGACAAAGACAATTGGAGATTAGCTATGATTTAAACAAGGTGTACAGAAGGCAATCCACATCAGAAGCAGACCCCCCTATCTCAACAGGGACCAGGGCTGACACTAACTACTATCGCTGTACGCCTGAAGGAGTTCAAGTGAAAGCTGTATTCTTTCCCATTAATTTTGCTGGGAGTAACAGTATAAATACTTACTCTAAATAAAATGGTGTGGACTGTCAGTCGTATTAATTTATCGTTACATTTGCCACTCACAGCCGGTCATGTAAGTTATCATTTCATCCGTCAACCCGCTGACATCATTTTTGGCTCACATTTTATGAAACATAAAATCGATTTTAGAATAATTATCTTGTCAGACGAAATTTATGATTATGCAGTAATATGGTATAACTACATTGATGAAGGTTTGAGTGATTGCTCGTTTAGTTTGATTGCATAACTTGTCCAAAAATGAGTATAAAAAGAGATCAGGGCCCACAAGCGCTTTCTGCTATAACAAACATTTAGAAGTAAAAAAAAAAATCTGGGTTGGAAAAATATTGCCATATAATATGATTGGTAAAAATATGTTAAAGAACATCACCATTCTCATTGAACGTGCAAAAAAATAATCCATGAACCTCACCTTTTCCTAAACTATAGAAAAGACACTTCGTGTTATTGACATATTGTGTATATTTTTTTCTGTGATTCTGAATTTAAATAAAAACAAGGCTTACATAAAACGAAATATTGCATACGCCCACATGGGTAATCTCATGTTATGTTTCAATATGAATATTGCTCTATGCACTATTTCGTGAAGTTATTATTATTCTGTTTTTGCTATCAGTGGACAACTACCAGCACTTACTGCCAAATTAGCTGACCTGGCAGGTTATTTTTTATTTGGCAAAATCCATTCATGCTTATCAGACCTAGAACACTTACTGGTATTTGTCAAAATGCATGGGTTTTAGCTAATTATAATGAGTCAAAAACTGTGCGTTTTCCAAGCGTTTATCCAAACGCATGGAAAACGCACGAGGCGCAATTGGCCATGTAGGTTGGTGGCAGCAAAAAGCAATGATTGTGGATTGAACAGATTTTGTTATGCTCCCTCTGACGTCTGGGCCCGTGCTACATAAACACGCCACACTAATTTGTATTCATTTGACACTGTGCTGCGGTCCTATAAACATCGCCGTCCGCTGGATGCATGTGGCATTTTCGTATTACTCTCTTTAAATATAATGCAACTCTCCAAATGTTCTGGTTGTATTATTAAATTATATAATGTAAATTTTTCTGATATTTTATATTTGATTATTTATCCTAACAGCTTTGTTCTATTTACCAGCTTGATTGGTATTTTCTTCTACTGGTAAACAAGCAAGCAAACAAACAAACAGCTTAAGAGCGCACACCAGTACCATCAATATAGCTGGCTATTGTCATGTACCAATTATACATTCCTGTACCAATTATACTATAGAATACTATAGAATCTGCCGGCGGGGGCCTAGCTCAGCACTCTGGGCTTCCAACCGCTGGGTCCCGGGTGGCTGTTTCCTCCTTTGTCTCATTGCCATGGTTTCTGCCTGCTCTAATTAGCCTATCAGAATAACCCATATTGTACAATGTACATATATGATGAGCGTTTTCCCTTCCTAAGACTTACCAAAAGCTCTTATAGGGGTGGGGGCCTAGCGCAGAGGTAGCGCTCTGGGCTTTCAACCACTGGGTCCAGGGTTCGATTCCCAGTTGAGCCTAAGTTGGATGGCTGTTTCCTCCTTCGTCTCATTGCCATGGTCTCTGCCTGTCCTAATAAGGCCAACTGGTGCAGAAATACAGGACGTAAAGCCCTAATCACACACACACATACACATAGGAGGATCTGCCTCCGCATCACTTTGGAGTTTCGAACCATGTACCTCACAATTAGCAGAAAAATACCTTATCCACTAAACTAAGACATCCCGAATAGAGATGCTTGCATGTACACAAATGCTGATCAAGACCATATGGATTTCTAGTGTTTGTTATTGAAGGCTCGTTATCCACTTTGGAAGTGATGAATGCATTGCTCATTTTTCATAATATGAATGACCATATAAACAAGAACCTGCTTCCCGAATGGCCGCAAATATAACTAGCTCTTTAGAAGTTAATTAATATGAATGTGCATACACGATACAATGTTTATGCATGAGATACAACTGCAAAAAGGAACCCGTGCAGCCATAAGCTTTTTCGAGTTTGAGTAATGGGCTTACGACTGCCGAATTAATAGAAGTGCAGTCCAAATATTTTGGCAATTTTTCAATATTTCAGAAAACCTTCTCTGTTTGGTAATAATTTCAACACTTTTTATATATTGAAGCCAATGAACACATTTGAAGTCTCCATCAAAAGTACCTCATTTGCAGAATTAGTCATCTTTAGATAATGTTAATGTCAGCATAGTGACAGTTTTTACTCAATATTGTTATATGCTGAAATACATGAAGCATCGTAAGTTTATCGATATGGTAAGAATAAATGATAAAGATCAAATTTAACTTTCATTCTTATTCATGGTTTACAAAGACAAAAATATATAGAGATAATGGTCAAATTTGTATTTTCCTGCTCCACTCTGAATAATTTTACCCTATTGTTTGGAAAATTCTACATTCGATCCATTTGTAACATTGGTTAATGCTGTTCGGCCCCAGGAAACCCATGAGAGGTTGTCATAATTGACCTCCTGAAAACATAAAATATGTGTCCTATATATTATAACGCTTGGTTTATCTTTTAGCACAGTCACTGAAGAATAAAACAAATTAAAAAAATATGATTTTTTAAAGATGGCCTTAAGGCATTTTGCGGTAAAATTAGAAATGTTTACTTAAAAAAAAGCCCCTAGACCTATAGATCTATGCTAGTGGATATGTTTTGGTAGCAAAATGTGAAATTAAGTGTTTTATCAGGTTCCACATATCCACTAGCATAGATCAATAGGTCTAGGGTTTTTTTTAAAGTAAAAATTTATAATTTTACTAATTTTACCCCAAAATGGCTTGAGGCCTTCTTTAAAAAATCATCTTTAAAAAAAAAACTTTATTCTTCAGTAACTGTGCTAAAAGATAAAATAAGCATTTTAATATATAAGACACGTATTTAATTTTTTCAGGGGGTCAATTATGAAAACCTCCCATGGGTCTCCTGGGGCCTCCAAACAGCATTAACCTACTAGAGAGGACATTTGAATATCTTTACCATTTGAAATTGCCAAATGCATAAACAGATGGGAGTGCCTTCATTCTTGGATAATTAACCAGCCACACCTGGATGTAATTTGTTTGTTTTTAAAGCAAGGAGACATCTCTGTTGATATCAGACATTTTTCATTGTCTGTTTGCATATTCTTGTTTCTGTTGCTTGTTTCCCTCTCTTGTTTATAAGATGGTTGGCTTCTTTGCATGAGAATGACTTGGATGCATGTGTAATGGAGCGAACACTGGTCCCTGGGACTACCAGCCAGAACATTAACCATTGTTACACCTAGCCTCTTCCAGGCTAGCAGGGCATGAGCCCACTCATATACTTACTTACACCAATTGTAACAATTCTCCCAGAGCAGGAATTAAACTCTGGTCCCTGGGACTACCAGCCAGAACATTAACCATTGTTACACCTAGCCTCTTCCAGGCTAGCAGGGCATGAGCCCACTCGTATACTTACTTACACCAATTGTAACAATTCTCCCAGAGCAGGAATTAAACTCTGGTCCCTGGGACTACCAGCCAGAACATTAACCATTGTTACACCTAGCCTCTTCCAGGCTAGCAGGGCATGAGCCCACTCATATACTTACTTACACCAATTGTAACAATTCTCCCAGAGCAGGAATTAAACTCTGGTCCCTGGGACTACCAGCCAGAACATTAACCATTGTTACACCTAGCCTCTTCCAGGCTAGCAGGGCATGAGCCCACTCGTATACTTACTTACACCAATTGTAACAATTCTCCCAGAGCAGGAAATAAACTCTGGTCCCTGGGACTACCAGCCAGAACATTAACCATTGTTACACCTAGCCTCTTCCAGGCTAGCAGGGCATGAGCCCACTCGTATACTTACTTACACCAATTGTAACAATTCTCCCAGAGCAGGAATTAAACTCTGGTCCCTGGGACTACCAGCCAGAACATTAACCATTGTTACACCTAGCCTCTTCCAGGCTAGCAGGGCATGAGCCCACTCGTATACTTACTTACACCAATTGTAACAATTCTCCCAGAGCAGGAATTAAACTCTGGTCCCTGGGACTACCAGCCAGAACATTAACCATTGTTACACCTAGCCTCTTCCAGGCTAGCAGGGCATGAGCCCACTGGTATACTTACTTTTGCCAATTGTAACAATTCTCCCAGAGCAGGAATTAAACTCTGGTCCCTGGGACTAACAGCCAGAACATTAACCGTTGTACCAAAGACTCACTCTCTGGTAAAAGGGCAACTTTCTGCTCACACCACCACTTCTACACTACAGATGAATTTAATAGTACTCTCCATGCTTTTCTGAATCTGGGATCACCTCTTCGATGCAGGTAAATTATTACCCTGTGGATCCCTATTTTAGAATCAGTAAATGGCAACTAATCAACCAATGATATTCATGCTACCATTAAGATTAGTTTACATCTCCCAATTATAGTTAGCTTCCACCAAAAAAATGTAATCGCCAAATGCGAAGTATCTTCACTTTTAAATATATAACTAGTAATCGAACTACCCATGGGTCAATTTAAAGCATTTACAGTCACACGTATATCTTACTGAAAAGCTGTTTTCCATTGAAGAAAAAACCTTTACAAACGTTTCATGTTGAGATGTATTCACTTTTGGTTTGATACAGTATACCTAAAGGAACTACGATGTTCCCCTCATATGAAATAAATAAGTCTCTTATCCTGCACTTACCACATAATAACTTCCATTTTCTGGTGACCGGTTATTACCCTTCAGCCAATCCTTGCAGATAATGATAAAAACCCATTTCAGTTCGTATAGCTACTCAGACCCAATATGTATTTTTATATTTCTTCTATCCAAGGATTCTGCTGTGATCTCGTTTTGCACCTCCTTTGATCAAAGGAAACACAAGAGGGCGTCCCATGTGGGTGGCAGGATACAGAGGTGCATGACGGGACTGTTTCCGCTGGCAGGAAATGACACCAGGGATCTCTTTATTGCCACTATTTTGCATATATCGAAGCGAGAAACAAAGTTGGTATCTGCGATCACGAATTCTATGGCATCTGAAGGATAGAGTGAAATTGTATCACAATTGCAAACTGCCAGTACACCTTGACGCAGGATTACCTGTCTAGATATGTTTGTCACTAATTTAGAAGTTGTAAGTTTGCAATATATACGATTCTTACTTTAACTTCGACAAAAATATAAATATATTAAGTATGGGATACTGTAACTAATTCACTGCTGTATCTCTTCAGCAATGTCAATTGCATCGTTTGCTGTACATCAAACATTAGTGAGCAGGCCCCAAATCAGTATCACCAAGGTGTTTAGTAATTTCACAGTGTCTTTCTATTAGTCACCTGTTTATAAATTATTCTACAATAGTTAACTTTATTGGACAGTTGACCAAAAATATTAAAATGCATGAAAGCAACTGAGCAGTGTAGCAGTTACTGGGTGGCTATCATGGGTCAAACTAAATATCTAACCAGTGTGGACTCCAAGCCTTATCGTCTCATTTCGTCTGCATTAGGCATTAAGTTATACGAGCTGTCGAAACATTAGTACAGCAATACTGAGACAATGCAATAAAATACAATATAATACAATACAATGCAATACTAACCAGTCTAATAACTGAAATGATACAAGTTTTAATATGGGTGAACTGTTTTTTTTGTTTTATTCTATACCATGGTAGAATGATATTTTCAACAATCTTTCCCAATCCTTATAAGTGTCAAATGTCCCTAAGGCATAAAGGTGTCAATTATCTCCTATAGTTTCCACTTCATTTGCAGCTTGTGAGTTA
Source organism: Alitta virens (assembly GCA_932294295.1). Classification (NCBI taxonomy): domain Eukaryota; kingdom Metazoa; phylum Annelida; class Polychaeta; order Phyllodocida; family Nereididae; genus Alitta; species Alitta virens. The sequence continues at coordinate 1,285,687 of OW028579.1, read as the reverse complement.
CTCCACTTTGACCCCAATTTCACACTGCCTCTGCTGAGTATATTATTGACCCAACCTTTCCCTTTATTGCCCTTTTCAATCGAAGTGACATCTCCAGAGAGGTGATTTAGTGCAAGGAGTGGTGTCTCCCAAACTTTTTCTGCACTCTACAGGGAATTAGGTCATTGCCACGCTACCCTTCATTTCACAATTGCCCAAAAGTTTAAGCCCTTCGAGGATGGCTTCTCACATAAGAGAGAATGTTGGCACTATGTATATGGTAAATTGTCAGATGAAATTGAAGTTAGATTAAACAGTATCGTAACTAAAAAACTAATATTTGTAACAATTAATAGTAAAATTATTGGAATATTACTACAAACTTAGTGGTGAAATTTACCAAAATTAATACATTTGTAATATGACAAAAACAGTTAAGGAAACCAATTTTGGAATAATTGCTTCTCTCTCTCCATGGACACATATTGCGATCATAAGGACTTTTAGATATTCGTCTAGACTATATTGTTCCAGTCATCTGATTTCCATCTGCAGAGAAGGGAGAGCCTGGCGTCCCTCCTGGCTTGGCACAACTGGTCTTATTGCAATAACTGGTCAAGACTATTTGTCCCTACTGTACGGATGAGTACTACATACTACAGAATCTGTAATACAGATACATATATATAATGTCAGTTAATGACTTAAAACACCCAAATATAGTACTTACAGAGTGCACTGAGATTATTTCTAAATTAGCAATATCAAATAATCAATTTAGTAGGTATAATCCACATCCAAATATTCAAGACGTTTCTGTTTATCAAAAACAACATATTTTAGTTTGCAAGACTTATTGTGTTTATGGCTGGTGGAAGCCAACATAATATCTAAAGATTTCCAGCGCCTGTGTCAAATGATTGGATCAGAAAAAAAGTATGGACCAAAAAATGCTACATTCTGCAACATTTACCACCATCTAAAGATACATATTACGTTTCGCACCAATGGTCTAGGCAGACTATAGACTGCTGGTTGGTAGTACTCACTAGTGAGAGCCAGGCATGCTGGTCTAACATTCCATCCAGTTATGCATGCATATTGCTTATTACTTGTAAATATGACAGAATCGTTGACCGATTTTGTGCCTGACATTCTCATAAACAAATAGAAATCTCCTTGACACTTTCGACCTGCTGTCATCCACTCTGCACTGTAGACGGTTTATGGTCCATTGGGATGCTAGGCTCTGCCTAATATTGCAGATATGGCTATGCTGAGTACCTTGTACCTGATTACTGCCTTCCTCTACTTGTGAAGGATACATGTACTTCTTAGGAGGATAGCATGTTGTGATCTAATTGACTTTATTAGATAAATATGTGGATAGAGAAGTCCAATATTTTGTGGATTGTGTCAACTGAGCTGGTGGTGTGTTTCTCATACTGCAGATGGTTGTACAGATATGAGTTAATCGTCATTAATAGCATCATGGTGCTGGGGTCGCTTTTTCATCTACAAAAAATAATTTCTATGCCACCAAGATTTGAATATTCATTACTGTAGAAATATACAATGTAAACTGTAAACCTCAATAAGGTATCTAAATCTAGTACTAGTTGTCAAAACCTTTATGTTTGTACAAGTGTCAGATTCTGAATTTATTACCTTTTGGTGGCATCCCTAAATTTAGTTAGTATTCTCCTCATAATTTTCTTGCCTTTTTTCTAAGTTTTAATTTGATGGGCCTTTTTTAATGAAACTACCTGTGTGACTCCAAGATAATATACATCCCTTAGCAGTGTTTAGTGCAAGTATCAAAAGTTATATATTTGTAAAGTGTCAGAAGTTAATGCCGCTGGGAGGCCCCTCCTAACATGAAATTAAATAAATCTGAGTCCTTTGATAACAGGGATATAATTGAATTAACTATGAGAAAAATTATATTCAATTATTTTTTTCTCACTTATAATTTGTTTTGCAGAAATCCCAAAATCTTTGTTTCGCTCCAAATCAATATATAGCTCAGTTTGTATCAGCTCAGTTGCCATCAGCCTTTCCATCTGTGTACATATGCCATTGCACGTAGATTTGCAATTGATGGCAAGATGTATATTGGTGAATGACAATGAATACAGGTGCTGTGTTTGCACTGGTGGCTTATCCAAGCTGTGTCAATGGTGTTATTGACTTAGGCTACATCTTTTGCGTGTATTTCACGTTGGATTGAACATGCAGGTTTGGTGTTATAACAATGCACATATGCAACAAGGTAACACTAGCTGATAAATTTGCAGAGAAACTGTATTTCAGCTGTCATGCATATAAAGATAATTTTTACTAAATGAAAATAATTCTTGGTTGCAGAACTATATACAATATGGCTGCTTTTACTTTGCGAGTGATAGCGAACAGTCTACAAAAACTGGTCCTCACTTCTGACCACACAAAAGGTTTGCAGCTAGAGTCGTGTTGCCCAAGCATCATCGACACTGAGTCCAAGGCAGCACCAATTTATTGCTTCAAGCAACTTGACTTCCAAATTAGATATAGCCCGTGTAGACATTGTTGAGTGCCTGGGACAGGAGCTAAATCCTGGACATATGCAGCATATATCTAGCCAGAGTTACAAGCACTTGACTACTCAGCTGCACTGAACTATATATTTGTAATTTCTTGATCCCATAAGGTAGATATGAACAGCTGATACTTTTGCAACCAAGCAGCATATCTAACTCCTGGCTGACAAATCACTTTTAAAAAAGTGTACTGTATATATTGACTTGTGAATCCATTGTAGTTATAGAATTTGATACAAAATCATTTGCAACTGAATAGCATGGTAACTTTGCAATGTAGAAAGTGGCGAAATAGAAATATGGGAGGAGGGAAATAGAGATTGTATCACCATGCAGAATTCTTTGAAAAATATTTGTGGTGTCCCAGACTTCGACCTTACTCTCTGACCAGAGGGTTTTCCGAGCTAACACTTGGGGGACCTACAAATAGTAGGACCTATAGGTCTATAGAAAGAACCTTGGGGCAATACTTTGAAAGTACTTTCACATAAGGCTTGATGCATGTCACTTATACCAGGAAAAAGCCACTGGGTTGGTAGCTTACAGGGTTTCATCTACGTTTCTGGATATACATTATCCAGCAAAAGTGAGATCAACACTGCCATCACTTAATTTTTGTAATGCTGTTTTCACCTTAATATTTAGTTTTCAGTTTGTATGTTTTTTTCAATTAATACAGAGGCATATGAAGATCTAGTGTCTTTTTGTAATTAGATTTTACCAAAAGAACTTTTTCAAGTAAATAATAAAAACCATAATATGAAAACATTGTTACCATTTTGTATTCATCCAAGCACAACAAATTTCAATATAATGGGGAGGGTTAATGTGATAGGAAGCAAAGGTACCCACCAGAGGTAACTGGCGCCAAAGCAGAGTATGCCTTGTTTGATTACATCTTTTCAGAGATATAATTTTTGTTACAGAAAAATTATGACGTCATCTATTTGTGTTTATCTAGGTTGTGCCTCCTGGTAGTGTTTCTCCAATTGAAACAAAAAACTTAAAGTCAAAAACTGATATGTTTAAGGGGTCATGAAAATGAGAGATACGTGCTCCAGGAGAAACCATGATGAACTTGAAAATCTCTCAGTGCAATCAATGGTGACCCTGAGCGTGTCATGAATTGCAGATTTGAGGCTCAATTAATGCTCTGTTACAAGTTCACAACTTTCCAGCTAAGAAACATTGCAGCAGTGATTTTTCCAGAAGCTTAGAATGAGCCATTAGGAATAAACCCGGATTGTGCCTAGGATTGACAATGCGTTGGAATTGGCAGTGCAGCGATTCTGCAACTCACCTCCAAGATTTGTTTAAAATAGGCACAACTTATTCACTTGAGCTGCTTACTGGGTCTCGGTACCACAAAAGAAGAGATTTTGTCCTCATCTTCTGCTTATCTCACTCCTCTATCTTGCTCTTATGTCTTCTGTGTGTTGGTATTTTGGACTAAGCTTTTCATTGTCATAAGGTTATTGTTGCATTTGTCGTTTTTGACCCGAACTCGTAGTTCTATGTCTGCATAAATTTCTTTTATCTGAAGCTACATTTTGTCTATCTGCATCAGTGGTCTGTCTTACTGTTGTCTCAATTCCAACAAGTAATTATATTACTATCATTATTTAAGATTTATCTCATTTAGATAGTATATCAATAGCATGTTTTCTCATAGGTAAACTATTTATGATACAATATTATACAAATATGAATCAATTGTAGATATGTATTATTATATTTTCCTCACAAGGTGGCTCCCTCTGCAGCGGCAAACTCTTTGCCTTACTGACAAGATTGGATTAAGACTAGAGTTAGTGCGTCTTTCAGATTTTACCATTAAAACTCCAACAAGTTGTGTCTGTCATATTTTGCATATTTTTTCACCATAAAACATAAAAGCTAGGAAGATGAATCTGCATATGAATGAAATCTAGATTGATTAGCCATGTTAAAAGAGACTAGAAATGTCTGACTTGATCAAATAAAGCTGGTTCAAGTAGCAAATTGCTTCAGTCTCATGGGACTTCGAAATGAGAAAACAGGATTAAAGAGTCAAGTGAGACTAATCAACTCTGCCAGATCTTGCAGTTCATTCATATGAATCATGATGGCACTTTTTCGATTGAAGCATAGTCTTCACCAGATGTCGTGTTCCGGACTGATCGTGTGTACATCAAAGGGAACTTATGAGTTGCAACAAGACTGGGTGACACGTAATGACTCTCAAATGAAGTGAAATGAGTTGTATCATTGCGAGACGAAATACATTGAAGTGATATGAAATGAAAATTGCCATAAAATATGCTGAGATGAAATAGGCAAGGCAAGAAGATACTGCTGATACAGCAACTACAAGATTAGTTGATATGCAATGGTGCATATCTTTGTAAGATGAGATATCAATGTTAGATGAAGATGAAACGTGATGAGTTGAGATGATATGTATCATTGTGAGATGAGATAAAATGGAAGTGCACTTTTGTGATGAGTAAAGAAGATCTGACGATGTTGTTATATTACCACTCTTCCTGTTACCTGTAACATTTTTACTTCAGTGGTGCATGATTACGTTCATATGCTATAGTGCACTTTCTGATTATTTCTGTTCCTAATATGTTCGCATGACCAAATAGGATATTATCAATAATTGCATTATGGAATAAGCAATAGCTGATGGTCACTGGCCCAAATATGATCAGTGTTTGTGTTCCTGAGGTAAATGATCTGTTGCTTTTAGGGCACATGTATAGGTGTGTTAATGGCAATACGTGAAATGCTGTGGTATTGGAGGGAAGCCGTTATGACAGATTGCAACATGTACACTGTAATGTGTGGGTGACATTGTGCTAAATGACATGTTAAACTTGGAGGTCATTCACGCTGGACAAGGTAATGGGAGCTAGGTAAGGAGTACTAGGTATAGGGGGAACTAGGTGTAGGGAGAGCTAGACATTGTACAATGTGCGCAGAGCCCTGTGTTGGCCACTGGATTTCGAGGCCTTCACCCAGTGTTACAACTTTAAGGGCTTGCAACATAGAAAATCAGCCTTTGTGTATTGTATAAACTAAATCTAATATGTTATAAACATTCAATCTTCTGCAAGATAAGCTATGCTAGAGCAGGCAATATACAGTTATAAGGGTGTGCTTGATACAATACGCTCAGTTGGCATAAGTATTGCCTTCTTCCTTTTGTTTCTTCTCTTCCTCACAGAAATGCTCTTCACACATTCTTAGTCATAATTGGACTATCGCCTAATGGCCATATCAATATTCATATCTCTAGGATGCCATAAAATGTGTGGTCATTTGAGGCATAGATATGAGTACGTTTCAGACGTGTCCTGATAGTGGAATAGGCAGAATCAGTAGGGGTCCATCATATCATACAGTACAACTCATAAAAAACGTACCTGTAGCTAGACTGAGCTAGAGAGCTAGACTGAGCTAGACTGAGCTAGACTGAGCTAGACTGAGCTAGACTGAGCTAGACCACTACTTGAACACCCTAACTTTAAAAGCTATAGCTGTGCTGATTCATATATTCAAAATTCTGATAACATATTATCATGGCTGGTAATGAATAATAAGTCAACATCGTAATTAATGTATAATAACAGTGGTTTTACTAATGTGAAGCCAATTATTTGAGTGTGTGCTCTTGAAAGATTACAGTGTGATTGTTGTAATACCACTGCGATTAAAACCATTTCCTTTTACTATGAGATATTTCCTTAAAATTTGTTTGTATCTAAAATGTTAGAATGCACATGTAAATTAAGAATGAATGTTGTTTCATCACCCAGTTAAGATCATAACTTGTGATTAAGTGCAATTAAATGTAATGAGTGAGCAAAAACTCAACTATGTGATTCCCAGCTACATATGGCTAGTTCCAGGTAGTTTTTGTATCTGTTCCTAGATCTGGATATCTATAAGTGAATGTTTTACAAGATTAAAACTGTAAAGTATGCATCAGCAAATCCAGATTTTGACAGGTCTCATTTCTTTAATTAAACGACAAGTTGATACAAAAACTATTTTCTAACTTTCCGCTTAGAATCCTACATCTCTACCCTAAATTCTTGCCTAATATTAAAATATTCCAGTTACTTGCCAATGTTCACTATGGCATAATCAAATCAAATTGAAAAAACTTCTGCCTTTTACCCATGCAAATATATTTTGCCTTACTTATGTCACAATTGCTCTAAATCCTCTTTCGATTATCTCTCCAATTTTTGCTACAACGGGACAATTGGAAGAACTTAAAATCACATTTATGACATAGCTGCATTGCCCTTATCACTATATGTGGCTATGTGAGATTTGGAGATCTCAGATGAAATGTAATTTACTGAAGTGTAATATGAAGAGATATGCACATTATGCAGCTGTGGCCTGCTGGTAAAGGTAATTTACCAATTGGCCGACTGTGCTGCATGTTCCAGGTTTGACATGAGCTACATCCCAGCTGCATTTCAATCACATGACATGTTAAATTGGTCTATGCTGAAGAAAGTAGAGAACCCACCCATGGGGTAAATGTCTGACATGATGTGAACTCCAGCCTTTATCATCACATAAGTATGTCTGCCTTTTGCAGCTGGTCATAGCATAGCTGTGGTCTAGTGGTTAAGGTGTTTTCTCCTGCTATCTGCAAGGTTGTGGGTTTGAACCCCCACCATGGCATGGACGAGTATGGTAGATCCTCTTCAACCATTGCGTCACCCCAACCAGGTGCAATGGGTACTTGGCATTGGCCACCCACAGTGATGGCACTGGTGTGGGCTCTTAAGCCCCTGTGGTTAACCCTGTGTTTAAGGCTGAATATTGCCCAGGGAGTTGAGAAAGACTCCTGGATTGGCCAGCCAAGGGTGTAATTGTAAAGTCTATTAAACTGCTTTAGCGGTGATTCTAGACTATAATTGCCAACATTTACTTTTTTTTAATATGTATGATGGACAGATCCGTAGTATTAATAATAAAAATGGTATGAGGGTACATATTGTGATGATTTAGTCTATTGTTTGTGTTATGCTTAACCAATGACATTTTTGTCTCTTGTTGATAATTGTTTTATACTTTATTTAACATCTGTCTTTTTCTTTACAGAAACAGAAAAGAAGACAAACCATATTGATCTCCAGTTAAGGTAATTACTATTAATATATAAATGTGTTCTTTCATTTGGGGTGCATATTCTTTTTTGCACATATAAAATTATATAATGGGGGTAGAAAAAGGTTGAAATTTTCTATAAGTGCTAAAGTGACACACTGGCTTAGCCAATGGGGATCCTGGATTCACTTGACATCCTCTGGAGTTTAGCCAATGAGTTCTGTGTGAAAATACTGATCTCAAATGGTACATGGACCATAATAGCGCAGTTGCCCAATACTACAAGAACCCTATGTTTGGAATATCATTTATCTACTGAGATATTTAAAAAGAGGCACTTAGACAACCTATACACTATGTTTCCCTGGCAAATGTTGACTATTACAACATAAACCCGCCCCCCCCCCCCCCACCACCATATTAGTTGACTCTATTGGACTTATCTTAAGGAATCAGAAGTTAAATGTTACATAACTAGATCATAACTAGATCATTTAATTTCCATAACTGCTTTGATGTAGCTGAAAATGGTGAGTTTGCTTTTTTGTTCCCCTTTATTTTTCTTTGCCGATTTCATAAAAAATGAACAGTAATTAAGTTCAGAGACTGAAACCCCTTGAAGTAGAGTTGGAGTTGATTAGTGGATGGATGGATGGATCTTTATTTAGCAAAAGTATGCAGGGCTACTATTAGTAGTAAAATGCTTGTCATGGTTTAAAGGGGAAAAACATTTCACAAATTGGAGCAGCTACTTAGTGCCAGTTCATGTATCACTTCAGCATGGCAGTAGGATTCCGTGGTATTTGCACACAAACCATAAATATTGTTACATCAAAACGAAATCATATACCTGTTCAAAGTCAAATTCACATCAAACTGCTCGCATACAAGATCTAACATAGGTCGTTATGTTTGTTTGCTACTAAAAATGTGCCACAAAGACCCTGACATGTTCATCTAAGGTTTCAAAATTATGTGAAATTGACTGAAATTTCCCTTTGAAATCAGAATATACATAGCTACGATCATTATCATGGTAGCCAGTTTTTTACAAGATAGTGAATTATTTTCTGCTGCAGTAGCTTTTCTACGGAGCCTTCTTGTAATAAATTGCTCATGCAGAATTATGTAATTACTACTACCACGCTTCTATAATTATTACTACTACTAGCAGTTTCTAGATACTGTTGTTTCTGATTATTTTGAGTGCTAAAAAAAACAGGACTGACTTGTAATTAACCAACACTTCAGTGATTCTGATTATGGGATTGACTCACTTTCATGGACACTTGACTACTTTTTAAAATTAGTTTTTAATAATTACTGTTATTATTTCTAATACTAGTGCCACTGCTTCAGTTATTACTGCTACATTTACTACTACTATACTACTACCACTGTACTACTACTACTACTGGTACTGCTACTACTACTACTACTACTACTACTACTGCTGCTGCTACTACTACTACTACTTCTCTAAGTCTGCTGCTACTAATTCTGTTACTGCTACTACTACTACTACTACTGCTATTAATACCTCCTCATAAGGCATCATTTAACTATGTAATAATCACAGACATTGCAATTACTGTTTATCCCCCAACATAAAGGTTGTTAGCCCAGATATAGCTATGATGACACTCACATCATTAGTTCTGGGGTATCAGGCAGTCTTACTAAAACAAAGCTGTAAACAAAATGAACACCTTTTTCCCAGCATAAAAGGTCCTTTTTATGAAATGTAAGAAACTATTGCTGGTGTGTTATTTATGTTCACTTTGCAACTCTGCAAACCAATGTGCGTCATTTCGTTAGGCTCTTTCTGTGATGTATAGCATTGTTTTTAAGCCTCCCATGGATTATTAATCAGTGGGCTCTGTGAAACGAAACCAAAGCAAGCTCATTTCCCACGTTTTCTGAATTTAAACACAGCAACAGGTACGCAGTATAATGTTCATAACTGAAACAAGCCTTCAATAAATAATGTTAATGCATAGTTATAACAATGATAATCACTAATTTAAGTTCCAACTTAATCAAGGACCAAAGATGTCCAACGAAATTGAGAGCATGTCTACCAAAGAAGCAATGCCAATAAGCATAATTACTACCAATAAGCCTAAATACATATTGTAGCGGCTCTCTTTCTATGCATGAAAATTGTCTTCATCTAATTAATAGATGCAACTCTCTTTTTTTGTAAATTTAAACAATCTGTAATATTTTGTGAACATACATATCGTAGGTACTGCTAAATTGTAAACATGTTTATGTCATATACAAATGTATTTAGTTTATTGAGCTTAATAGTAACCACAACAAATTTACTTTCATCTAACAACAAACAAAAACAGATGCCAATAGATACTTTTTTTAGAGTAACAAAGACTATTTTACTGGCTATGTATTTTGTTTTCAATGATATAGCAGAGCAAACTCATGGGTGCATCATATCTTATTTTTTTTATTCTACATGTAGTTTTAAAGCCCTACTGATCTACAGTGATCTACACCAGAGATCCTAGTGACTGTCATTTGCTTCATTTATGGTCTCAAGGGTAGTAACTGGCTTTGAGTCTTCTTACTGAAATCCTTGCAGGCAAAACCTAGAATTTTCCATGTCCTCTTGGAAGTAATCACAGCCTGGGAGTGAGTTTTAAGCCTAAATGCCCGGATGTATTCTGCCCCGAAGTCACACTCTGGACCGGGGGATTTTTCTCGCTAAGCTGATGTCTCTTTGGCGTTGGCAATAAAAGATTTACAAGCTCACAAATCCCTATAAAGCCAAGAGGATCAGGTTTTGCAGTCCAGCAGACTGGTTGTAAATTGCACTTCCACGTGTTATTTGTGTTTGTGGTAGTGAACGACTAGCTCTGAATGAAAACATTGCATAAAGAATGAGATACGATAGGTCCTGATAAAAAAATCACCCCGAAGTATATTACAAGAATATTAATAGGCAGGTTTAGGATCACAAATCATGGCTTAAAAAGCTTCAGAGCATTGGGTTGGTGGGAGCCTTTGTAAGTTTCTATAAAAAATACATGAATTTTCCTCAAGCTGTATATTTCATAAATGAGTAGGCTGCTGGGAGAGAAACGGATTTTGTTGTTAGATTTTTGCTGTATGAGCTTAGACGTTGAGATTTATGGTCTTATTCCACCTCTGCTCATTTTTCACTACACAATAAAAACGGCACGTGCCCTCTTGGTATTATATATTGTGGCATGGTGATACTATCGTGGCCTTCCTTTATGTCCGAGCCGCATGGCACCAACATCGCCACACTCTGTATGGAGGAGTCATAAAGAGCTGCCAGAATAAACAGCAAGTAGCTCTTTTATCAAAATGACCAAGTTACCCTTTACGTGCAACATTTTGTTTCTAAATTGCATTTATATGTATGAATGAAACGCAACAAAAGGCATCTCAATATTTATGAAAAGTAGTAAAAAGTCATCTCAATATGAATGAAAAGTATCAAAACGTCATCCTAATGTGAATAAAATGTACCAAAAAGTTATCCCAATCTGAATGGTCCAACTTCAGATTATCAGGTTTCAAACATCATATGAACATAAACTGATTATGAGTTATCAGATGTTGAAGGTAAAGGATGGGTGCCTAGCTCTGTGGTAGTGCACTGGGCTTCCAGCCACTGGGTCCTGGGTTTGATTCCCGTTCGAGCCTAAGTTGGATGGCTGTTTAATCCATCATCGTATTGTCATGGTCCCTGCCTGTCAGGTGCAGAAATACAGGACGTAAAGCCCTAATTCACCCACACCACCAATATTTCAGGTGAACATTATATGAATGACTTCATGGCAACAGTAGCACCGCTTTTACAATGACACAGCACAATTTGATTATTTTTAAGAACAATTTCTGCCAGATCGATGAAGTCAAACAGACAAACACACAACTTAAACATGTCCACGGAAGCTTGCTGAAGTCCTGGTCTTTCCTCATGAAATTATCAAACATTGATTCAAGTGAAATGGATTTAATGATTTGTGTAATGAATAGGGTCCTGAGGGTGTCAGACTGTTTGTGTCATTTCTTGGTTGATTGATGAGAATAATTTCATGTGGATTGTTTCTACTTTTTTCATGGTTTAGCTTCTCCTGATGGATGTGAATTTGCTCTCCCAGAAAAGCTCACTAGTAGTTTGCTTGGTTATTGGATGTGTGGTCTGTTGTGTTTCTAAAATGACAACTGTAGATGAAGATACATCATTTTTGGTACAAATAAGTCGTGCAGTAAGTTTTAACTCATGACACTTAAAGAGTCATATTTACAATAGATGTTATCAAAGACAATCCCATAGTAGGTTGAAGATGTCCCTTATAAGACTGCCCTTCAAAGTCCTTTGCCTCCTTGTGGCAAGACTGGTGAAGACATCGAATCCCGTCTGTCAACACAGGACACTGCATAATGCACTATCTACCCTCCCATACCAAAAGTACAGAATCTGATGTTACTGAGGTCATGGGTTAGATTACAGCAGATTCATAGACTTTGAAACTTAATTCCAGAGGACGATATGTGAATCCCAATTGGCTGAGGGTGGTCTTGGCCATAAGGATTCACCTGACGTTTGGATTCAAAGTCAATGAAAGCTGCTGTAAAACATTGTTTACCTGTGCACCCTAGCGCTTGTTAGTGTTTTGGTTGTTGTTTTGTTTAAATCAATTTTCTCTACAAATTTGTTGGCGAATTTATGCAAAAATCTAGCATTTTGGTTACTCATCTAATCTTGTCACTGCATTGATGATGAAGTCAGCACTGACTCAGCAGACTTTGGAATGTTGTTATGCCCTTTTTATAATTCATTAACTATAAGCTGTCCTTTTTGAGCTTGGAATCAGATGTCATAATATTTTTTCTGTTAGTCAAATGAGAAAGTAACTGAAGTGTCTGATTAATTCTATTTCACATGTCATTTTCCCATTCATTCCTATAACAGTACTGTTTCTCATTATGTTTGGACCAGGCAAACTCTGTCATTTGGCTTTTGTTGGCATTGAGTTTTTGCAATGCCAGTTTTAATGGATTTGTCCTGTCAGTTCTAGGACTGCATCTTTGCTGATAAAATATTGCCAGTCTCGTATAAACTTTTAATGAAATCTCGGAAAAACAGTTGGGTCAAGGACTTCCATATCATCCTTTGCAAAATAATGCAAAAAAGTCTTCAATTTCAAGTGAATTTCTACTATAGACTTACAAGGTAATTGTATACTTGCCCATTTTAGATATATCTGAGAAAATTCTTCACATGGCATATAGGGTCTACTTACTGTTTTAATACCAGCAGGTTAGACTTACTTTCACTTTTGATTGATATTACATTTTTTAGGTCATTATCCCCTTGATTTATCTTAAATGGTTGTCTCTTCTGACCCTGTGTGTGGTTGGGTGTCAACTGAGGCACATGTCGTTAAATAAATAAATAATAAAAGGCTAACAAGTTACAATAGGGCAAAGGCCTAGCATGCTACAACTGTGACAATGTGCTTGTTGTATCAATGATGTCCTTTGTATTTCCGTTATAGCTTCTTGTTGATTGTTTACAATAAAAAATTTAAAAACTGTTGCAATTTTGACCATCAGAAATACTATATATATAAAATATATATATATACAATTTTATTGACAGCAGAGCATTAAAAAGATACATGTGTCATAAAAATAAACTACAAGTATATAATGATAAAATTAAATTAAAAGCACAATCTAAATGAAAATAACTAAGTTACGTACAACTACATACATAAATAAACCAAGGCACCATCAGGGCAATTAGCACCAATCAATCAATAAAATTTAACAGAACCTGCTACTTGACATGTAAACCGGTTAACATCTCATGGGGGATTTCAGCCATTCTAGATGCTGTCTATCTCTAGTAACAGCAAGATAGATGACGGTGAAATTTCATGAAGGCATACATAAAATTGTTGACCAGCAATATTGCTCTATGTTCTTCGTGACAAAAACGTTAGTATAGTAAGTATTCATATGGCCTCATTGGCCCCAGGTATCATTGTCTGCACTTATATTTTCCTTGTATCATTGTATATAAATACATTTGTACATCATCCTACATTGAAGGATGAACCCTACGGTAACACATTCAAGACACAGTGTCTTCTGTGTAAGCACTGGAATTAAAATATTCAATTTTTGTGTTTCGATAATTATGTAAGACAAGATGAAAGTTCATGGATTGGATCTGACAATTTCAACACAAAAAGGTCGACATTCATGACAACCATGACAAATAACGTATCCTGCATTTCAATCTTGATGTGGAAAACTGTCATAGTTAAAAGAAAAAGCCATTCATCTCAATATGATTTTGTGTTAATTGTGTTCTGTCATAGTATAAAATTTCACCATTCTGGCCCGCTGAATTCAAGGCATGTTACATGCACCAGGGTTAGAATTGTGGACAATTGCCTTTCATCTTATAATAAAGAGAAAATGTTCAGTCCTTTGATCACACATATATTTCCAAAAATTTGATGGTTACAAAACTCTCAAAGGGAGGACGTACTCATCTGAACCAAACATAAAAATGTTTCTGACCCAATGAATGAGTAAATGAGGCTTGGATATAAAAGTTTTCCATAGCATCTTTTTTTGTCTTTTTTTTTGTCTGTGTGTGCTGTCTTATATTTCTGTCAGCCAGATACATCCATTTTTCTCGCCTGGCCTCTGTTTTATATAATGGTGAAATATACTGATAAACTAGGAAACTATGCATTTACCCATTGGTGGGATATTTTACTTGCCCTAGTATGGACACCAAGTAGAAAGCACCACCAATTTAAGATCGATCTCTTGCGAATGACAGCTGGCTGGGATGTAACTCATGAATAGCCTGATGACTTAATCACTAGGCCACCTAGACTGGCTGCAGTCCTGTAATTTTTCAAGGTCATTTGCAACAGGGTGATAAATAATCAGTTTGGACAATATAGATGTATCAGACCACCAACAACATTTCACATCATTCAAAAAACATAATTAGGTTTTTATTGGCGATGTCTAAGTCATTCAGTAAATAACAATAAACATTTTTAAGAAGCAGATTGAAATTGTTGAATAACTGCATGAAAATGATGATTGTGGAAAAATAACAGCATGTCAAGATTATGAATAGTGTGTGCACACATTATTTTGCAGTATAAAATGGATTGAGGTAGGTACGAAAGCTGTAAAACCGCAGGCATATATAAGCCCACGAAAAAAAATATAAAGAATGCTGCATGGTCCTCATCCTGCGAATTTGGCGCACATGAGGGTGATGCTTGCTTGGCTATAGGCCACCATGCTACATGCTTTAATATTAGTCTGATGCCTAGTTTTCCCGCATACATTGAAAGTCACTTGGAATAGAAGACAAGTCACAATGGCTTACTATTTAGATATTTTTTACTACTTTTTAGAAAATTAAGCAAGATTTTATTTTGCAAAACTATGGTGCACAACACACAATTTCACCTTCTGTGGGTGGGTGGATTTTGGCTTTACGTCCTCACTGTCTGTGGGAGACTGGATTTTGGCTTTATGTCCTGTATTTCTGCACCTGGTGGCAGTGATGGGCAAATTAGTACATCCAGAGACTATGTCAATGACATGAAGGATGAAACAGCCATCCAACTTAGGCTTCACCTGGAATCGAACCAGGGACCCAGTACAGTGTGCTACCGCTGAGCTAGGCCCCCATCCCCTCACTGTCTGTGGGACATGGGTGAAGTGCTAACCAAATTATATATATAATTTTGGCACAAGACGTAGTGTATTCAACATGTCATTGATAAGAATGCACGAGGTAAGTGCTTTTGGAACCCACTGTAAATGTACTAGACACGAGCCTTTCTGCATTGCTTTGCAGTCTGGCTCCTTTGTTCACAGCAAAATACGGCAAAAGAACGACGGCTTACGAGGCTTGAGCCTCTAGACACTAGACTTGATTGCAATGGCTCTTCTTTTGATATGACACTCCACAGTGGCCGTAATGATGCATGCCTTTGAAGTCCGTCTTGTCCTTAATTGTTTAACAGATTGGCAGATAAGGAGGGCAATATCAAAGCGAGACAAGATTGAAGTCAAGTGTCTCAAACCTTCATAGCACAAAGAAGAATGGGTTAACATTGTTACAGAATTAAGGTAAATGGTCCTTACCCTTAAGGCATTCAAAATATCTAGATTTTTAAGCCAAAAAGGAAAGTTCACACTAAGACGGTACTCAAAGTAGGTTACAGCTACTTGTGATTTGGGCACTGAAAAAACAAAGAGCTATTGAAATAAAACTGCACTGAAAATAGAACAACCTTGTTACAAGGTCAATTTCATTGTTCATAAGGATCAAATTTTGGATAAAATGGCCTTGGCCAATGCTAACTTCAATGAGCCATAAACTCAATTATGTCACACTCAAATTACTTCATGAAGTTTGTTAATGAAGTTATTAAGACTGTACTGATTTTGTGCTGGATACATCCCTTGTATTTCAAAATACCCTTATGTTAAGTAGTTAATCCTCCAAGTAAGACCTATTGATCAGACAGTTTCTGCTGGAAGTAGTGTGTTGTGCTGGCCATGTAGGGTTGTGTCCCAGGTGTTTGCATGTCCAGAGGGTCAGACAATAGCCAGTCTTAGCAAACCTAAGCTTAAACCCTAGGGTCAGTCATTTCTATAAGCACCAGAATACCAGTCTATTGTATGACGTCACTGTACTGTTTACTGTGCGGACCAACTTCTTTCAGAATATCATGGATCATTGTGTTGCCTCAATGATATACTGTTCTCAAGTAAAGTTAGCTCAAAATATAAGCTCCCAATGGCAAATGTATTGCTGAAACCGCGAAAGTCCACATCATTTTGTACATACACCCCATGTGTGTGTCTCCGGTGTTTGGCTAGGACCAGCATAGACCAATTTCATTGCTTTACAGTACAAAGTTTTTTAAATGATTGACTTATGTTATAACTCTCTGGACCTTTCCAATCATAAGCTTAGCCTTAGCCACACCAATATGTTCTCTGTTGATAAAACAAAGCGTAGTTTGTGGACCATCAGGTATAAGAGTACATGCTATTATGGTTTCTGTTTGGATTTCAATGGATATATTTTGCCAGATAGTTTAGATTGACCAGCCACTTTCACTAAGTTGTACATATTTATCATCCCATGCTAACAATATTCAGCTGAGACAAATGAGGTGAAACCTTAGCTGCTGCAACTATACAAAAATTCTATGATTGTATCATCATTATCAAATATACTGTTTTCTCAATTCTAGTACTCACTATCGCAACGTCAGCTTTCAACTGCCTTTTTGAAAATGTCTGCATGCCTGGTGTCATTCGTCTAAAATTGTGCGCAGAGTTAAATGTTCTCTGTACACGATAGAAGATATTTAGCTGCCACTTCTAATCCTTGTAAGTCCTGCCTGGGGGGGGGGGAAGGGCTTTTTTGTGCCAAGGTTGGTAACACTTTTGGTGAAGAACTCAAACCCAAGTGGCCAACACAAGGCACTGTGCAATGCGATCTAGTTTTTCTCTAGCCAAGCAAGCATGGCCATCATTCAGGTCCGAGTTTACAGAATGAGGGTCATGCAGCTGTCTTTCAATTTTTTATGGGATAAAATTAATTTATTATAATGAGATATACTTCCCATTCTGAGAGCACTTGTTTGTTCTGAGTGATGCAATTACCATACTATGTGATACAGCCATTGACAGGTACTTGATAGCACTGCAGTCCAATAAACTGCATCTCTATGGTACTTTGTGTGCACTTTGTGAGCTATTCAATGCTGGCATAACATCCAGTAATGGCTGGTTCTATCCGTTTATGTGCGGTCCTTCCACACACTTTAATTGACTCATACGATACAGGGGAGTGGCTGTGTGTTGTCTAGATTAGCTGTGGTGTTTTCTTTTGTTTAATAGAAATATCATGGTACATTTGGCAGACTCACGGTGAAAGCATTTGTCAGCTAATCCAAAGATATCGGGTGCGAATCCAAGTACAGGACATTTCTTAATGAGACCGATCTTTCTGGAAGCTGTTCGAATGTAATCACACCTTAGTGCTTGGGCATGTGTTAAGTTGGGCATGTGTTAAGTTCCAAACCTAATTTTTCATTTTTTGTCATAGCTCCTGCTTTTTAGGTTCAGTTTCTTTTTTCTATGTGGAACATGTAACAAATTGAATATCAAACAAAAGCATGTACACTCCTTGTCAGTATATCCAAAATAGTTATTGAGTAATTTCAGTCTGCTTGTAATAATCACATGTTTTCAATTGATCAATATTTCCTGTTAGCAAATACAATTTCATTTTCTTGAATAAAATTTTAAATGTGGTATGCAAAATGGCCTGAAGATAAAAAAACAAGGTATAGCCATGACATGCGTTTCCTTTGTTTCATGTATATATCAATTGGCTAATGGATTATATGATATTATGTGTCTCATTTGAAAACAGTGCATATGCTTTTATAGAAAAGAAAAACAGTACAAAAAGGCCAAGCTCATATTAAATCATTCTACTACAAAAATGTTATTTCTTGATGTATCTATTGTAACATATTGTTACACGTGCACAAATTGTGTACGACAGAGTTATTTGAGATTGCAAGCTTAAATATATTTCACCCTGCTGCAAGAGTTCACAATTTTGATGACTTTTCAGCAAAGGCAAGAAATAAATGTTGCAATTAGCTCAGGAATATTGCTGTTAACACACTTATGCATCAAATGTTATTGACAAAAAATAAATGCATTGTATAATTTTTCAAGTCTCAAGTCTTACTGAGAAGGAGATGAGATTCACCACCATTGCATATAAGGTTGACTAATGCCATTTGATACTTCAGTCATTCACAATCATTTTCAACTCATACTTTTATTCCAGCATAGCCTCCTTTTTCATCTTTCGCTAGGCCTAATTGATTTTGCATTGGTGGTTTTTTGCACTTGAAGGGATGACTATTGATAAGCGTCCATCTTAGAGAGTCAAAAGAATCTGAATCTAAATCTTGATTGGTAACACTTGCTAAGACAATGGCATTGTAGACAGACAGACAGACAGCTGGACAGCTAGACAGACAGACAGACTGACTGACAGAGAGTGTGACAGCTAGAGACACAGCAGCTAGACAGACAGACAGACAGACAGAGCATTAATTTGAACAGATTTGGCACACACAAAAGTTTGAATAATATATTACAAATGTGAGTGTCCATGGTCAGCCACATTTATGTATATATTTTTTTTTTATGACATATTTTTCCAGGGTGGCTCATTCCGAGAATCTGTTTTTCAATGAGGCCCTGGTACAAAAGGTATAAGATCAATAAAATATAGTATAAAGTGCCATTAGAATGTGGGCCACCATTATGTCAGCGGTAATTGTCTGAAGCTTACCTACTTAATCAGTTTGGATTACCAACTACCAGGAGCAGACATAATGATGAGATGACAATGGTTTGAGTCCACGCTATATCGTTATTTTATATCTTACACGAGATCACTTACAGATGCTAAATTCATGGAATAGCCAAATGTACTGCTTATGGGGAAGACCATGCATTTCGAAACTAAGGTACTATAAATGAGAGACAGACATATGTCACTTTGTACATGTCTCATACATCACATGTCTTAAGTTTTTTTTTTGGAGTCTATCAAAAGTTCAGTTATATATCTTACAGTAAATCACAAAGAAAACTCCTACTCATGCACCTACTTCAAAGACGGTGCCAATTAATTTTAGACTCACTGATATGTATGAATACTATTGAATAGCCACATCAAACTTCACAGCATCAGCTACAGACAACACTTCTTAAAATCATACAATGCAATATAATGCAATACAATGCAATACAATGCTATGCAATGCAATGCAATGCAATACAATACAATACAATACAATGCAATGCAATAATCAGTCTAATTACTGAAATTATCATTTTAAGTTTAAAATAGGTGAACTGTTTGATACTGTACCATGGTAGAATGATATTTTTAACAATTGTTACCTGTCCATATAAGTGTCAAATGTCCTTAAGGCATAAAGGTGTCAGTTATCTCCTTTAGTTTCCACTTCATCGGCAGCTTGTGAGTTACTCCAATTTCACACTGCCTCTGCTGGGTATATTATTGACCCAACCTTTCCCTTCCCAGGTAGCAAAAATAGTTTGGCCCACATAGTTTGGCGACATCGACGGCCCTCTTTTGGCTGTCACCGGTGGCCCGTCAGACTCCTTGCTCATCCGTTTGATGGCGGTCTATTGGCGGCAATTATTTGATGGCCCACTTGCAGTCTCAGGTGGTGGCATCATTACATATTGACGGTGGACCATGACAGGCTTTCGGTTGGCAGTCCATTGGTGGAACATCAACGGACAACCTCCGGCCCATTTGATGGTGGCATCCATACATATTGGAGGTGGACCACAGCCGGCATTCTCTCGATGGCCCCTTTGGCAGAACAATACTGGTGGGCCAGCCATCAACGGCTCTGTGGCGGCCCACTGGCGGTAAATATGTGGCCGACTCTTTGACGGACAACATCTGGCCCACTTGCAGTTTCAGTCCGCAGCATCCATACATATTGAAGGCGAACCATAGCCGGTATTCTGCCGGCGGCCCTTTTGCGGAACATCACTAGGGGGCCAGTGTACTCTGCCATCAACGGCTCTGTGGCGGCCCACTGGTGGTAAATATTTCACCGGCCCATCTACCTCTGGCCCACTTGCAGTACATCACTGGGGGGCCAGTATACTCTGCCACCAATGGTTCTATG
The DNA here is from genome assembly GCA_932294295.1 of Alitta virens. NCBI lineage: Eukaryota > Metazoa > Annelida > Polychaeta > Phyllodocida > Nereididae > Alitta > Alitta virens. The sequence goes on along the minus strand of OW028579.1, from coordinate 1,265,181 downwards.
GCGGCCCACATATTGAAGGGGAACCATAGCTGGCCCAGAGAGTGGCCCAATTGCGGCAGCTGCTGCCGCTTGTGCAAATTGTATAACACCCACAGCCATCGATGAGCAAGATCATGTGTGACAGCGGCAAGAGAGTGGCCCAATAGCGGCAGCCGCTGCCGCTTGTGCCAATTATATACCGCCCGCAGCCATCGATGAGCCAGGTCATGTGTGACAGTGGCCAGAGAGTGGCCCAATGGCGGCAGCCGCTGCCGCTCGTGCCGATATTGTACCGCCAGTAGCTGACGACCTCCAAAGCTTCTGATAGCACTGGTCCGGTGGCGGCCAGACAGCGGCAGCCGCTGCCGCCCCTGCCACCACAAGCCACTATAGTACCACTAGGGGTCTACCTGGACTTATTGCCCTTTTCAATGAAAGTGACATCTCTAGAGAGTTGATTTAGTGCAAAGAGTGATGTCTCCCAAATTTTTTCTCCACTCTACAGGGAATTACGTCATTGCCACAAAACCATTCATTTTACAATTGCCCAATAGTTTAAGCCCTTCGAGGATGGCTTCCTACATAAGAGAGAATGTTGGCACTGTGTACATGGTAAATTGTTATATGAAATTGAAGTCAGATCAAACAGTATCGTAACTATAAAACTAGTATTTGTAACAAATAAAAGTAAAATTATTGGAATATCATTGCAAACTTAGTGTTGAAATTTTTAATACAACAACAAAAACATCCAAGGAAACTAATTTTGAAATAATTGCTTCTCCTTCTTCATGGGAACATATTGTGGTCATTTGGACTTTCAGATATTCGTCTAAACTGTATTGTTCCAGTTCAACTGATTTCAATCTGCAGAGAGGGGAGAGCCTTGTGTCTCACCTGGCTTGGCACCAACTGGTCTTATTGCAATAACTGCTCAAAACTATTTGTCCCTACTGTACAGATGAGTACTACATACTACAGAATCTGTAATACAGATACATATATATCTCAGTTAATGACTTAAAACACCCTAAACGTAGTACTTACAGAGTGCACTGGGATTATTTCTAAATTAGCCATAATCAAATACTCAATTCAGTGGGTAGAATCCACATCCAAATATTCAAGACTTTTCTGTTCATCAAAAACAACATATTTTAGTTTGCAATACTTATTGTGTTTATGGCTGGCGGAAGCCAACATAATATCTAAAGATTCCCAGGGCCTGTGTTAAATTATTGGATCAGAAAAAAAGTATGGCCCAAAAAATGCTACATTCTGCACCATGTACCACCATCTAAAAAATATATATCATATTTCGCACCAATGGTCTAGGCAGACTATATAGACTGCTGGTTGGTAGTAATCACTAGTGAGAGCCAGGCATGCTGGTCTAACATTCCATCCAGTTATGCATGCATATTGCTTATTACTTGTAAATATGACAGAATCGTTGACCGATTTTGTGCCTGACATTCTCATAAACAAATAGAAATCTCCTTGACACTTTCGACCTGCTGTCATCCACTCTGCACTGTAGACGGTTTATGGTCCATTGGGATGCTAGACTCTGCCTAATATTGCAGATATGGCTATGCTGAGTACCTTGTACCTGATTACTGCCTTCTCTACTTGCAAAGGATACATGTACTTCCTTGGAGGATAGCATGTTGTGATCTAATTGACTTTATTAGATAAATATGTGGATGGAGAAGTCCAATATTTTGTGGATTGTGTCAACTGAGCTGGTGGTGTGTTTCTCATACTGCAGATGGTCGTACAGATATGAGTTAATCATCATTAATAGCACCATGGTGCTGGGGTCGTGTTTTTAGATGGTTTCATCTACAAAATATAATTTAAATGCCACCACGATTTGAGAATTCATCACTGTAGAAATATGCAAAGTAAAGCTGTAAACCTAAATAAGCTATCAAATCTAGTGCAAAGTTATCAAAACCTTTATGTTTGTACAAGTGTCAGATTCTGAAGTTTATTACCTTTTGGAGGCATCCCTAAATTTAGTTAGTATTCTCCTCATTATTTTCTTGCCTTTTTTCTGATGAAATCCATTTGCAGGATAGTGCCAGGTTATGACTAAAGACTGGAGTTCTATTGCAGTTCTCTCACCATAGGGATTGCCTCAAGGTGAAGAAATGCAATGACATACTTTGGCAATATGCCTGAACGAATATAGTCCCTCTTAGTCCAATATATGCCAGACAAATGCTTATCTTACAGCTTAACCAACTAATGTTGTTGTTAGAAGATTCTGGCAACTTAATATATTTGGGTTAATATGGTGTTTGGGGCAGCTTTAGTGGATTTTAGATTCAATGGTGTCATATGAAAATAGACAGTGGCTGTCTGTAGCTACAGTTATTTTCATAAAATACTGTCAACTTTAGCTGTCTGTAGCGACCTGTACCTGGCTGTGGTCTTAAATGCTACAGCCAGCTGCTTCTGTCCACTTGTATAGCTGATAATTGGCTAACATCTATCACCACATAAATATAAACCTTGGTAAATATAAGAAATTAATGTAATATATCTTAAATATGTACTTTTGGATCCAGTTTTGAGTAGCCAGCAATGACAGCTTAGTCAAGTTTTAATTTGATGGGCCTTTTTTAATGAAACTAACTGTGTGACTTCAAGATAATATACATCCCTTAGCAGTGTTTAGTGCAAGTATCAAAAGTTATATATTTGTAAAGTGTCAGAAGTTAATGCCGTTTGGAGGCCCCTCCTAACATGAAATTAAATAAATCTGAGTCCTTTGATAACAGAGATATAATTGAATTAACTATGAGGAAAAAAAAGATACAGGTTCAGCCATCTTGAAATAAAAGTACCTTGACCTGTGGCCGGTGCAAAATCTAGTATTTTGCTATGAATATTTTTGAAGTTTTTACCTTGAATTTACAACTAGGATGTTAGCTTCTGATTGGATAAGCACAGTTTCAGGTCAAATGTCACATACAGAAAATCTCTGCTCCACAGGTCAGGTATCCCTGATTCTGAGCATGAGTCACACACAAAAATTATATTCAATTCTTTTTTTCTTTTAATGTTTCTTGCAGAAATCCCAAAATCTTTGTTTCACTCCAAATCAATATATAGCTCAGTTTGTATCAGCTCAGTTGCCATCAGCCTTTCCATCTGTGTACATATGCCATTGCACGTAGATTTGCAATTGATGGCAAGATGTATATTGGCGAAAGACAATGAATACAGGTGTTGTGTTTGCACTGGTGGCTTATCCAAGCTGTGTCAATGGTGTTATTGACTTAGGCTACATCTTTTGCGTGTATTTCACCTTGGATTGAACATGCAGGTTTGGTGTTATAACAATGCACATATGCAACAAGGAAACACTAGCTGATAAATTTTCAGAGAAACTGTATTTCAGCTGTCATGCACATAAAGATAATTTTTACTAAATGAAAATAATTCTTGGTTGCAGAACTATATACAATATGGCTGCTTTTACTTTGCGAGTGATAGCGAACAGTCTACAAAAACTGGTCCTCACTTCTGACCACACAAAAAGTTTGCAGCTAGAGTCGTGTTACCCAAGCATCATCGACACTGAGTCCAAGGCAGCACCAATTTATTGCTTCAAGCAACTTGACTTCCAAATTAGATATAGCCCATGTAGACATTGTTGAGTGCCTGGGACAGGAGCTAAATCCTGGACATATGCAGCATATATCTAGCCAGAGTTACAAGCACTTGACTACTCAGCTGCACTGAACTATATATTTGTAAGTTCTTGATCCCATAAGGTAGATTTATATATACAGCTAAAAATTGGTTAAGCACCAGTGTGGGGTATCAATGGTGGTCTAGCTGTAGCTCCTCATGAACCAATTTCAACATGATGTCCTGTTGTTAAGTGAATTCATGTTTCAGAATAATTCTGTAGATAAAGGTGTTGATACTTTTGCAACCAAGCAGCATATCTAACTCCTGGCTGACGAATCACTTTCAAAAAAGTGTACTGTATATATGACTTGTGAATTCATTGTAGTTATAGAATTTGATACAAAATCATTTGCAACTGAACAGCATGGTAACTTTGAAATGTAGAAACTGGCGAAATAGCCTTCTATAGAAATATGGGAGGAGGGAAATAGAGATTGTATCACCATGCAGAATTCTTTGAAAAATATTTGTGGTGTCCCAGACTTCGACCTTACTCTCTGACCAGAGGGATTTCCAAGCTAACACTTAGGGGACCTACAAATAGTAGGACCTATAGGTCTATAGAAAGAACCTTGGGGCAATACTTTGAAAGTACTTTCACATAAGGCTTGACGCATGTCACTTATACCAGGAAAAGGCCACTGGGTTGGTAGCTTACAGGGTTTCATCTACGTTTCTGAATATACATTATCCAGCAAAAGTGAGATCAACACTGCCATCACTTAATTTTTGTAATGCTGTTTTCACCTTAATATTTAGTTTTCAGTTTGTATGTTTTTTTCAATTAATACAGAGGCATATGAAGATCTAGTGTCTTTTTGTAATTAGATTTTACCAAAAGAACTTTTTCAAGTAAATAATAAAAACCATAATATGAAAACATTGTTACCATTTTGTATTCATCCAAGCACAACAAATTTCAATATAATGGGGAGGGTTAATGTGATAGGAAGCAAAGGTACCCACCAGAGGTAACTGGCGCCAAAGCAGAGTATGCCTTGTTTGATTACATCTTCAGAGATATAATTTTTGTTACAGAAAAATTATGACGTCATCTATTTGTGTTTATCTAGGTTGTGCCTCCTGGTAGTGTTTCTCCAATTGAAACAAAAAACTTAAAGTCAAAAACTGATATGTTTAAGGGGTCATGAAAATGAGAGATACGTGCTCCAGGAGAAACCATGATGAACTTGAAAATCTCTCAGTGCAATCAATGGTGACCCTGAGCGTGTCATGAATTGCAGATTTGAGGCTCAATTAATGCTCTGTTACAAGTTCACAACTTTCCAGCTAAGAAACATTGCAGCAGTGATTTTTCCAGAAGCTTAGAATGAGCAATTAGGAATAAACCCGGAGTGTGCCTGGGATTGACAATGCGTTGGAATTGGCAGTGCGGCGATTCTGCAACTCACCTCCAATATTTGTTCAAAATAAGCACAACTTATTCACTTGAGCTGCTTACTGTGTCTCGGTACCACAAAAGAAGAGATTTTGTCCTCATCTTCTGCTTATCTCACTCCTCTATCTTGCTCTTATGTCTTCTGTGTGTTGGTATTTTGGACTAAGCTTTTCATTGTCATAAGGTTATTGTTGCATTTGTCGTTTTTGACCCTAACTCGTAGTTCTATGTCTGCATAAATTTCTTTTATCTGAAGCTACATTTTGTCTATCTGCATCAGTGGTCTGTCTTACTGTTGTCTCAACTCCAACAAGTAATTATATTACTATCATTATTTAAGATTTATCTCATTTAGATAGTATATCAATAGAATGTTTTCTCATAGATAAACTATTTATGATACAATATTATACAAATATGAATCAATTTTAGATATGTATTATTATATTTTCCTCACAAGGTGGCTCCCTCTGCAGCGGCAAACTCTTTGCCTTACTGACAAGATTGGATTAAGACTAGAGTTAGTGCGTCTTTCAGATTTTACCATTAAAACTCCAACAAGTTGTGTCTGTCATATTTTGAATATTTTTTCACCATAAAACATAAAAGCTAGGAAGATGAATCTGCATATGAATGAAATCTAGATTGATTAGCCATGTTAAAAGAGACTACAAATGTCTGACTTGATCAAATAAAGCTGGTTGAAGTTGCAAATTGCTTCAGTCTCATGGGACTTCAAATGAGAAAACAGGATTAAAGAGTCAAATGAGACTAATCAACTCTGCCAGATCTTGCAGTTCATTCATATGAATCATGATGGCACTTTTTCGATTGAAGCATAGTCTTCACCAGATGTCGTGTTCCGGACTGATCGTGTGTACATCAAAGGGAACTTATGAGTTGCAACAAGACTGGGTGACACGTAATGACTCTCAAATGAAGTGAAATGAGTTGTATCATTGCGAGACGAAATACATTGAAGTGATATGAAATGAAAATTGCCATAAAATATGCTGAGATGAAATAGGCAAGGCAAGAAGATACTGCTGATACAGCTACTATGAGTTGATATGCAATGGCACTGCATATCTTTGTAAGATGAGATATCATTGTTAGATGAAGATGAAACGTGATGAGGTGAGATGATATGTATCATTGTGAGATGAGATAAAATGGAAGTGCACTTTTGTGATGAGTAAAGAAGATCTGACGATGTTGTTATATTACCACTCTTCCTGTTTGTTACCTGTAACATTTTTACTTCAGTGGTGCATGATTACGTGCATATGCCATAGTGAACTTTCTGATTATTTCTGTTCCTAATATGTTCGCATGACCAAATAGGATATTATCAATAATTGCATTATGGAATAAGCACTGGCCCAAATATGATCAGTGTTTGTGTTCCTGAGGTAAATGATCTGTTGCTTTTAGGGCACATGTATAGGTGTGTTAATGGCAATACATATACAAGATTCACTGCATAATGGAGGGAAGCGTTATGACAGATTGCAACATGTACACTGTAATGTGTGGGTGACATTGTGCTAAATGACATGTTAAACTTGGAGGTCATTCACGCTGGACAAGGTAATGGGAGCAAGGTAAGGAGTACTAGGCATAGCGGGAGCCATAACAGGGAGAACTAGGTGTAGGGAGAGCTAGACATTGTCCAATGTGCGCAGAGCTCTGTGTTGGCCACTGGATTTCAAGGCCTTCGCCCAGTGTTACAACCTTGACACAAGGAGGCCCAGGACTTTTAAGGGCTTGCAACATAGCCTTTGTGTATTGTATAAACTGAATCTAAATATGTTTTAAACATTCAATTTTCTGCCAGATATGCTATGCTAGAGCAGGCAATATACAGTAGTAAGGGTGTGATTGATACAATACGCTCAGTTGGCATAAGTATTGCCTTCTTCCTTTTGTTTCTTCTCTTCCTCACAGAAATGCTCTTCACACATTCTTAGTCATAATTGGACTGTCGCCTAATGGCCATATCAATATTCATATCTCTAGGATGCCATAAAATGTGTGGTCATTTGAGGCACAGATATGAGTACGTTTCAGATGTGTCCTGATAGTTCAACTCATAAAAGGTACCTGTAGCTAGACTGAGCTAGAGAGCTAGACTGGGCTAGACTGAGCTAGAGTGAGCTAGATTGAGCTAGAGTGAGCTAGACTGAGCTAGACCACTACTTGAACACCCTACCTTGTAAAGCTATAACTGTGCTGATTCATATAATTATTCCAAATTCTGATAACATATTATCATGGTTGTTAATGAATAATAAGTCAACATCGTAATTAATGTATAATAACAGTGGTTTTACTAATGTGGAGCCAATTATTTGAGTGTGTGCTCTCGAAAGATTACAGTGTGATTGTTATTATACCACTGTGATTAAAACAATTTCCTTTTACTATGAGAAATTTCTTTAAAATGTGTTTGTATCTAAAATGTTAGACTGCACACGTAAGTTAAGAATAAATGTTGTTATAACACCCACAGTCAAGATCTTAAAGTGCAATTAAATGTAATGACTGAACAAAAACTCAACTATGTGATTTCCAGCTACATATGGCTGGTTCCACATAGTTTCTGTATCTGTTCCTAGATCTGGATATCTATAAATGAATGTTTTATTAGATTGAAAACTGTAAAGTATGAATCAGCAAATCCAGATTTTTGACAGGTCTCATTTCTTTAATTTAACGACAAGTTGATACAAAAACTATTTCCTAACTTTCCGCTTAGAATCCTACATCTCTACTCTAAATTCTTGCCTAATATTAAAATATTCCAGTTACTTGCCAATGTTCACTATGGCATAATCAAATGAAATTGAAAAAACTTCTGCCTTTTACCCATGCAAATATATTTTGCCTTACCTATGTCACAATTGCTCTAAATCCTCTTTCTATTATCTCTCAAATTTTTGCAACAAACAGGCAAGTGGAAGAACTTAAAATCACATTTATGACATAGCTGCATTGCCCTTATCACTATATGTGGCTATGTGAGATTTGGAGATCTCAGATGAAATATAATTTACTGAAGTGTAATATGAAGAGATATGCACATTATGCAGCTGTGGCCTGTTGGTAAAGGTAATTCGCCAATTGGCCAACTGTGCTGCATGTTCCAGGTTTGACATGAGCTACATCCCAGCTGCATGTCAATCACATGAGATGTTAGATTGGTCTATGCTGAAGCAAGTAGAGAACCCACCCATGAGGTAAATGTCTGACATGGTGTGAACTCCAACCTTTCTCATTACATAAGTATGTCTGCCTTTTGCAGCTCATCATATAAGCTGTGGTCTAGTGGTTAAGGTGATCGCCTGCTATCTGCAAGGTTGTGGGTTTGAACCCCCACCATGGCATAGACGAGTATGGTAGATCCTCTTCAACCATTGCCTCACCCCAACCAGGTGCAATGGGTACTTGGCATTAGGCACCCACAGTGATGGCACTGGTGTGGGCTCTTAAGCCCCTGTGCTTAACCCTGTGTTTAAGGCTGAATATTGCCCAGGGAGTTGAGAAGGACTCCTGGATTGGCCTGCCAAGGGTGTAATTGTAAAGTCTATTAAACTGCTTTAGCAGTGATTCTAGACTATAATTGCCAACATTTACTTTTTTTTTAATATGTAAGATGGACAGATCCGTAGTATTAATAATAAAAATGCTATGAGGGTACATATTGTGATGATTTAGTCTATTGTTTGTGTTATGCTTACCCAATGACATTTTTGTCTCTTGTTGATAATTGTTTTATACTTTATTTAACATCTGTCTTTTTCTTTACAGAAACAGAAAAGAAGACAAACCATATTGATCTCCAGTTAAGGTAATTACTATTAATATATAAATGTGTTCTTTCATTTGAGGTGCATATTCTTTTTTGCACATATAGAATTATATAATGGGGGTAGAAAAAGGTTGAAATTTTCTATAAGAGCTAAAGTGACACACTGGCTTAGCCAATGGGGATCCTGGATTCACTTGACATCCTCTGGAGTTTAGCCAATGAGTTCTGTGTGAAAATACTGATCTCAAATGGTACATGGACCATAATAGCGCAGTTGCCCAATACTACAAGAACCCTATGTTTGGAATATCATTTATCTACTGAGATATTTAAAAAGAGGCACTTAGACAACCTATACACTATGTTTCCCTGGCAAATGTTGACTATTATATCATAAATGGATGGATGGATCTTTATTTAGCAAAAGTATGCAGGGCTACTATTAGTAGTAAAATGCTTGTCATGGTTTAAAGGGGAAAAACATTTCACAAATTGGAGCAGCTACTTAGTGCCAGTTCATGTATCACTTCAGCATGGCAGTAGGATTCCGTGGTATTTGCACACAAACCATAAATATTGTTACATCAAAATGACATCATATACCTGTTCAAAGTCAAATTCACATCAAACTGCTCGCATACAAGATCTAACATAGGTCGTTATGTTTGTTTGCTACTAAAAATGTGCCACAAAGACCCTGACATGTTCATCTAAGGTTTCAAAATTATGTGAAATTGACTGAAATTTCCCTTTGAAATCAGAATATACATAGCTACGATCATTTTCGTGGTAGCCAGTTTTTTACAAGATAGTGAATTATTTTCTGCTGCAGTAGCTTTTCTACGGAGCCTTCTTGTAATAAATTGCTCATGCAGAATTATGTAATTACTACTACCACGCTTCTATAATTATTACTACTACTAGCAGTTTCTAGATACTGTTGTTTCTGATTATTTTGAGTGCTAAAAAAACAGGACTGACTTGTAATTAACCAACACTTCAGTGATTCTGATTATGGGATTGACTCACTTTCATGGACACTTGACTACTTTTTAAAATTAGTTTTTAATAATTACTGTTATTATTTCTAATACTAGTGCCACTGCTTCAGTTATTACTGCTACATTTACTACTACTATACTACTACCACTGTACTACTACTACTACTGGTACTGCTGCTACTACTACTACTACTACTACTGCTGCTGCTACTACTACTACTACTTCTCTAAGTCTGCTGCTACTAATTCTGTTACTGCTACTACTACTACTACTACTGCTATTAATACCTCCTCATAAGGCATCATTTAACTATGTAATAATCACAGACATTGCAATTACTGTTTATCCCCCAACATAAAGGTTGTTAGCCCAGATATAGCTATGATGACACTCACATCATTAGTTCTGGGGTATCAGGCAGTCTTACAAAAACAAAGCTGTAAACAAAATAAACACATTTTCCCAGCATAAAAGGTCCTTTTTATGAAATGTAAGAAACTATTGCTGGTTTGTTATTTATGTTCACTTTGCAACTCTGCAAACCAATGTGCGTCATTTCGTTAGGCTCTTTCTGTGATGTATAGCATTGTTTTTAAGCCTCCCATGGATTATTAATCAGTGGGCTCTGTGAAACGAAACCAAAGCAAGCTCATTTCCCACGTTTTCTGAATTTAAACACAGCAACAGGTACGCAGTATAATGTTCATAACTGAAACAAGCCTTCAATAAATAATGTTAATGCATAGTTAAAACAATGATAATCACTAATTTAAGTTCCAACTTAATCAAGGACCAAAGATGTCCAACGAAATTGAGAGCATGTCTACCAAAGAAGCACTGCCGATAAGCATAATTACTACCAATAAGCATAATAACTACCAATAAGCATAAATAAATATTGTAGCGGCTCTCTTTCTATGCATGAAAATTGTCTTCATCTAATTAATAGATGCAACTCTCTTTTTTTGTAAATTTAAACAATCTGTAATATTTTGTGAACATACATATCGTAGGTACTGCTAAATTGTAAACATGTTTATGTCATATACAAATGTATTTAGTTTATTGAGCTTAATAGTTACCACAATAAATTTACTTTCATCTAACAACAAACAAAAACAGATGCCAATAGATACTTTTTTAGAGTAACAAAGACTATTTTACTGGCTATGTATTTTGTTTTCAATGATATAGCAGAGCAAACTCATGGGTGCATCATATCTGATTTTTTTTATTCTACATGTAGTTTTAAAGCCCTACTGATCTACAGTGATCTACACCAGAGATCCTAGTGACTGTCATTTGCTTCATTTATAGTTCAAGGGTAGTAACTGGCTTTGAGCCTTCTTACTGAAATCCTTGCAGGCAAAACCTAGAATTTTCCATGTCCTCTTGGAAGTAATCACAGCCTGGGAGTGAGTTTTAAGCCTAAATGCCCGGATGTATTCTGCCCCGAAGTCACACTTCGGACCGGGGGATTTTTCTCGCTAAGCTGATGTCTCTTTGGCGTTGGTGATAAAAGATTTACAAGCTCACAAATCCCTTTAAAGCCAAGAGGATCAGGTTTTGCAGTCCAGCAGACTGGTTGTAAATTGCACTTCCACGTGTTATTTGTGTTCGTGGTAGTGAATGACTAGCTCTGAATGAAAACATTGCATAAAGAATGAGATACGATAGGTCCTGATAAAAAAATCACCCCGAAGTATATTACAAGAATATTAATAGGCAGGTTTAGGATCACAAATCATGGCTTAAAAAGCTTCAGAGCATTGGGTTGGTGGGAGCCTTTGTAAGTTTCTATAAAAAATACATGAATTTTCCTCAAGCTGTATATTTCATAAATGAGTAGGCTGCTGGGAGAGAAACTGATTTTGTTGTTAGATTTTTGCTGTATGAGCTTAGACGTTGAGATTTATGGTCTTATTCCACCTCTGCTCATTTTTCACTACACAATAAAAAACGGCACGTGCCCTCTTGGTATTATATATTGTGGCATGGTGATACTATCGTGGCCTTCCTTTATGTCCGAGCCGCATGGCACCAACATCGCCACACTCTGTATGGAGGAGTCATAAAGAGCTGCCAGAATAAACAGCAAGTAGCTCTTTTATCAAAATGACCAAGTTACCCTTTACGTGCAACATTTTGTTTCTAAATTGCATTTATATGTATGAATGAAAAGCAACAAAAGGCATCTCAATATTAATGAAAAGTAGTAAAAAGTCATCCCAATATGAATGAAAAGTATCAAAACGTCATCCTAATGTGAATAAAATGTACCAAAAAGTTATCCAACTGAATGGTCCAACTACAGATTATCAGGTTTCAAACATCATATGAACATTAACTGATTATGAGTTTTCAGATGTTGAAGGTGAAGGGTGGGTGCCTAGCTCTGTGGTAGCGCACTGGGCTTCCAGCCACTGGGTCCCAATTCCCGTTCGAGCCTTAGTTGGCTGTTTAATCCATCATGGTATTGCCATGGTCCCTGCCTGTCAGGTGCAGAAATACAGGACGTAAAGCCCAAATCCACCATTACAGGTGAACATTATATGAATGACTTCATGGCAACAGTAGCTTTTACAATGACACAGCACAATGTGATTATTTTCAAGAACAATTTCTGGCAGATCGATGAAGTCAAACAGACAAACACACAACTTAAACATGTCCACGGAAGCTTGCTGAAGTCCTGGTCTTTCCTCATGAAATTATCAAACATTGATTCAAGTGAAATGGATTTAATGATTTGTGTAATGAATAGGGTCCTGAGGGTGTCAGACTGTTTGTGTCATTTCTTGGTTGATTGATGAGAATAATTTCATGTGCATTGTTTCTACTTTTTTCATGGTTTAGTTTCTCCTGATGGATGTGAATTTGCTCTCCCAGAAAAGCTCACTAGTAGTTTGCTTGGTTATTGGATGTGTGGTCTGTTGTGTTTCTAAAATGACAACTGTAGATGAAGATACATCATTTTTGGTACAAATAAGTCGTGCAGCAAGTTTTAACTCATAACACTTAAGAGTCATATTTACAATAGATGTTATCAAAGACAATCCCATAGTAGGTTGAAGATGTCCCTTATAAGACTGCCCTTCAAAGTCCTTTGCCTCCTTGTGGCAAGACTGGTGAAGACATCGAATCCCGTCTGTCAACACAGGACACTGCATAATGCACTATCTACCCTCCCATACCAAAAGTACAGAATCTGATGTTACTGAGGTCATGGGTTAGATTACAGCAGATTCATAGACTTTGAAACTTAATTCCAGAAGATGATATGTGAATCCCAATTGGCTGAGGGTGGTCTTGGCCATCAGGATTCACCTGACGTTTGGATTCAAAGTCAATGAAAGCTGCTGTAAAACATTGTTCACCTGTGCACCCTAGCGCTTGTTAGTGTTTTGGGTGTTGTTTTGTTTAAATCAATTTTCTCTACAAATTTGTTGGCGAATCTATGCAAAAATCTAGCATTTTGGTTATTCATCTAATCTTGTCACTGCATTGATGATGAAGTCAGCACTGACTCAGCAGACTTTGAAATGTTGTTATGCCATTTTTATAATTCATTAACTATAAGCTGTCCTTTTTGAGCTTGGAATCAGATGTCGTAATTTTTTTTCTGTTAGTCAAATGAGAAAGTAACTGAAGTGTCTGATTAATTCTATTTCACATGTCATTTTCCCATTCATTCCTATAACAGTACTGTTTCTCATTATGTTTGGACCAGGCAAACTCTGTCATTTGGCTTTTGTTGGCATTGAGTTTTTGCAATGCCAGTTTTAATGGATTTGTCCTGTCAGTTCTAGGACTGCATCTTTGCTGATAAAATATTGCCAGTCTCGTATGAACTTTTAATGAAATCTCGGAAAAACAGTTGGGTCAAGGACTTCCATATCATCCTTTGCAAAATAATGCAAAAAAGTCTTCAATTTCAAGTGAATTTCTACTATAGACTTACAAGGTAATTGTATACTTGCCCATTTTAGATATATCTGAGAAAATTCTTCACATGGCATATAGGGTCTACTTACTGTTTTAATACCAGCAGGTCAGACTTACTTTTACTTTTGATTGATATTACATTTTGTAGGTCATTATCCCCTTGATTTATCTTAAATGGTTGTCTCTTCTGACCCTGTGTGGGGTTGAGTGTCAACTGAGGCACATTTCGTTAAATAAAAAATTACAAATTACTCAAGAATATAAACAATAAATTTTGTACGAAATACCAACTGCCAAACTGACATATAATCCAGGTCTACCTCTTGACAAGCTGACAAACTGCCAATCCTTGCAACATACACAATGACCTTACATGACATCTGAGTGACAGAATTTGGGCAGTCTGGTCAAAGGCTAACAAGTCATAATAGGGCAAAGGCCTAGCATGCTACAACTGTGACAATGTGTCATATTAGGCTTTGACACGCTTTGACACTGTGGCATGCTGTATCAATGATATACATTGTATTACTGTTATAGCTTCTTGTTGATTGTTTACAATGAAAAATGTTAGTATAATAAGTATTCATATGGCCTCATTGGCCCCAGCCATCATTGTCTGCACTTATATTTTCCTTATATCATTGTATATAAATACATTAGTACATCATCCTACATGGGAGGATGAACCCTACGGTAACACATTCAAGACACAGTGACTTCTCTGTAAGCACTGGAATTAAAATATTCAATTTTTGTGTTTCGCTAAGTATTGTAGACAAGATGAAAGTTCATAGATTGGATCTGACAATTTCAAAACAAAAAGAACGACATTCATGACAAAAAATATATCCTGCATTGCAATCATGATGTGGAAAAATGTCAATGTTAAAAGAAAAAGCCATATTTCTCAATATGATTTTGTGTTCTTTGTGTTCTGTCATAGTATAAAATTTCACCATTCTGGCCTGCTAAATACCAGGGATGTTACATGCACCAGGGTTAGAATGTGTGGACAATTGCCTTTCATCTTATAATAAAGAGATAAAATAATGTTCAGTCCTTTGTTCTAAGGGTGATCACACATATCTTACCAGCACTTTGATGGTTACAAAACTCTCAAAGGGAGGACGTACTCATCTGAACAAAACATGAAAATGTTTCTGACCCAATGAATGAGTAAATGAAGCTTGGGATATAAAAGTTTTCCATAACATCTTTCTTTTGTGTGTAGCCATTACCACCTGTAATTTGTCTTTACTGCAAAGCATTATTATTGTGGTACTGTCTCAGTGCAGCTGGTCTAAGGCTTCAGAGAACTTAAGTACTTGGAACATTAATCAATATCTCTGTCAGCCAGATACATCCATTTTCCTTACCTGGCCTCTGTTTTATATAATTGTGAAATATACTGATAAACTAGGAAACTACACTATACTACACATTTACCCCATGGGTGGGATCTTTTACTTGCCCTAGTATAGACATCAAGTAAAAAGCACCACCAATTGAAGATCGATCTCTTGTGAATGACAGCTGGCTGGGATGTAACTCATGAATAGGCTGATGACATAATCACTAGGCCACCTAGACTGGCAGCAGTCTTGTCATTGTTCGTGGTAAATAATCAATTTGGACAATATAGACGCATCAGTTTCCCACCAACACCATTTCACATCATTAAAGAATACATAATTATGTTTTAATTGGCGAAGGCTAAGTCATTCAGTAAATAACATTAAACATTTTAAAGAAGCAGAACTGGAATTTTCATTTAACTGCATGAAAATGACGATCGCGGAAAAATATCAGCATGTCAAGATTATGAATAGTGTGTGCACACATTATTTTTCAGCATAGAATGGATTGAGGTAGGTAGGAAAGCTGTAAAACCGTGGGCACATATAAGCCCACGAAAAAAAAAAAGAATGCTGCATGGCCCTCATCCTGCGAACTCGGCACACATTGGGGTGATGCTTGCTTAGCTATAGGCCACCCAGCTGCATGCTTTAATATTAGAATACTAAGTCTGATACCTAGTTTTCCAGCATACATTGAAAGTCACTTGGAATAGAAGGCAAGTCACAACGGCTTACTATTTAGATATTTTTTACTACTTTTTAGAAAATTAAGCAAGATTTTATTTGGCAAAACTATGGTGTACAACACACAATTTCACCTTCTGTGGGTGGCTGGATTTTGGCTTTACCTCCTCACTGTCTGTGGGAGAGTGGATTTTGGCTTTATGTCCTGTATTTCTCTGCCTGATGGCAGTGATGGGCAAATTAGTACATCCAGAGACTATGCCAATGAGATGAAGGATGAAAAGGCCATCCAACTTAGGCTTCATCGGGAATCGAACCAGGGACCCAGTACAGTGTGCTACCGCTGAGATAGGCCCCCCTCACTGTCTGTTGGACCAGGGTAAAGTGCTAACCAAATTATATATATCATTTTGGCACAAGACGTAGTGTATTCAACATGTCATTGATAAGAATGCACGAGGTAAATGCTTTTGGAACCCACTGTAAATGTACTAGACAAGAGCCTTTCTGCATTGCTTTGCAGTCTGGCTCCTTTGTTCACAGCAAAATAAGGCAAAAGAATGACGGCTTACGAGGCTTAAGCCTCTAGACACAAGACTTGATTGCAATGGCTCTTCTCTTGATATGACACTCCACAGTGGCCGTAATGATGCATGCCTTTGAAGTCCCCTTGTCCTTAATTGTTTAACAGATTGGCAGATAAGGAGGGCAATATCAAAGCGAGACAAGATTAAAGTCAAGTGTCTCAAACCTTTGTAGCACAAGAGAAGAATATGTTAACATTGTTACAGAATTAAGGTCGATGGTGCTTACTATTGAGGCATTCAAAATATCTAGATTTTTAAGCACAGTTAAGCCAAAAAGGAAAGTTCACACTAAGACGGTACTCAAAGTAGGTTACAGCTACTTGTGATTTGGGCACTGAAAAACAAAGAGCTATTGAAATAAAACTGCACTGAAAATAGATCAATCTTGTTACAAAGTCAATTTCATTGTTCATAAGGATCAAATTTTGGATAAAATGGCCTTGGACAATGCTAACTTCAATGAGCCATAAACTCAATTATGTCACACTCAAATTACTTCATGAAGTTTGTTAATGAAGTTATTAAGATCGTACTGATTTTGTGCTGGATACATCCCTTGTATTTCAAAATACCCTTATGTTAAGTAGTTAATCCTCCAAGTAGGACCTATTGATCAGACAGTTTCTGCTGGAAGTAGTGTTGTGCTGGCCATGTAGGGTTGTGTCCCAGGTGTTTGCATGTCCAGAGGGTCAGACAATAGCCAGTCTTAGCAAACCTAAGCTTAAACCCTAGGGTCAGTCATTTCTGTAAGCACCGGAATACCAGTCTATTGTATGACGTCACTGTACTGTTTACTGTGTGGACCAACTTCTTTCAGAATATCATGGATCATTGTGTTGCCTCAATGGTATACTGTTCTCAAGTACAGTTAGCTCAAAATATAAGCTCCCAATGGCAAATGTAATGCTGAAACCGTGAAAGTCCACATCATTTTGCACATACACCCCATGTGTGTGTCTCCGGTGTTTGGCTAGGACCAGCATAGACCAATTTAAATGCTTTACAATACAAATTTTTTTAAATGACTGACTTTTGTTATAACTATCTGGACCTTTCCAATCATAAGCTTAGCCTTAGCCACACCAATATGTTCTCTGTTGATAAAACAAAGCGTAGTTTGTGGACCATCAGGTATAAGAGTACACGCTATTATGGTTTCTTTTTGGATTTCAATGGATATATTTTGCCAAATAGTTTAGCTTATTAGGAGCAGGTGTCAATAGTTATCTAGCTATAAGTGTAGTTGCTGAGTTAAACTGACCAGCCACTTTCACTAAGTTGTACATATTTATCATCCCATGCTAACAATATTCAGCTGAGACACATGAGGTGAAACCTTAGCTGCTGTAACTATACAAAAATTCGATGATTGTATCATCATTATGAAATATACTGTTTTCTCAATTCTAGTACTCACTATCGCAATGTCAGCTTTTAACTGCCTTTTTTAAAATGTCTGCATGCCTGGTGTCATTCGTCTAAAATTGTTTGCAGAGTTAAATGTTCTCTGTACACGATAGAAGATATTTAGCTGCCACTTCTAATCTTTGTAAGTCCTGCCTGGGGGGGGGGGGAAGGGCTTTTTTGTGGCAAAGTTGGTAACACTTTTGGCAAAGAACTCAAACCCAAGTGGCCACCACAAGGCACTGTGCAATGCAATCTCTAGTTATGCCCACCTAGTATTTCTCTAGCCAAGCTCACAGAATGAGGGTTGTGCAGCTGTCTTTCAATTTTTTATGGGATTAGATGTACATGCAGTTTCACAGCTTTCCTATCTACCTGAATCTATTTTTTACTGATGAATAATGAATGCACACACTTTTACTAAACTTTCCATGCTTTTGGTTTTCCATAATCATCATTTTCATGCAGTGAATGGCAAATTCAACTTCTGCTTCTTAAAAATTCTTAATGTTATCACTGAATGACTAAGTCATTGCCGATAAAATGTAATTACTCATTTTCAGTGATGTGAAATGGTGATAGTTGGCACAGATGCATTTATACTGTCCAGACAATAGTTATTCAACGTGTTGCAAAATATTGTAAAAAGTGACAGCACTGCTGCCAGGCTTATTTTTCTCACACTATAGGCAGACAATGATGATCCCATTGTTTGAAATAAACTAAAAACATTACACAACTACTAGTGGTCTATATGCAAAAAAACATTTGATGGGAAAGAAGACCATTTAATGAGGTATACTTCCTGTTCTGAGAGCACTTGTTTGTTCTGAGTGATGCAATTACCATACTATGTGATACAGCCATTGACAGGTACTTGATAGCACTGCAGTCCAATAAACTGCATCTCTATGGTACTTTGTGTGCACTTTGTGAGCTATTCAATGCTGGCATAACATCCAGTAATGGCTGGTTCTATCCTTTTATGTGTGGTCCTTCCACACACTTTAATTGACTCAGGGGAGTGGCTGTGTGTTGTCTAGATTAGCTGTAGTTTTTCAATTTATTTCTTTTTAATAGAAATATCATGGTACATTTGGCAGACTCATGGTGAAAGCATTTGTCAGCTAATCCAAAAATATCGGGTGTGAATCCAGATACAGGACATTTCTTTACAAGACCGATCTTACTGGAAGCTGTTCGAATGAGACGTCACCTTAGTGCTTGGGCATGTGTTAAGTTCCAAACCTAATTTGTGTTTCATTTCTTGTCATAGCTCCTGTTTTTTATTATTATTATTTTATTACATATTTATAGTAATTTGGGTGCACATTTGACTACACGCACAGCAAAGTTTTGCACGTTGAAGTCTATCCAAAAATGTCTTCCGTTAACCGATGAGCAGACAAATACAGTACTCCAGAAGTGAGGTGACATTAGCCTGGACTAAAGTCGAGCGGCACCTTCACTAATATAGCGTCTTACTTTGTGAATGAGATAAATCTGGTGGAAGGCTTTTTTGAAGACTGTTCTTATGTGGGATTCCATTTTAAGCATAGAATCCATATGGACACAAAGATTTCTGACACGTATTGACACTAATTGTTGGAACCACATATGTTGGCTGATGATATACTATGCCTGGCTGAGGGTGGGACTGGTGATCACCAAGGTTCAGTTTCTTTTCTCTATATGGAACATGTAACAAATTGAGTGTCAAACAAAAGCATGTACACACCTAGTCAGTATCTCCAAAATAGTTATTGAGTAATTTCATAGTCTGCTTGTAATAGTCACATGTCTTCAAATTTTCTGAAATGACTTTGCTTCATAAGGCCATAAAAAGTTGTGTTAGAGAGAAAATATCGCAAAATACTGAAAATGTGTAAAACTTTTATGTTGGTGTGCCTACTTTCTGGATGATATTTTTATGTAGAAAAACGTTTATCAATATTTTCTGTTAGCAAATACAATTTCATTTCTTGATGAATAAAACGTTAAAAGTTGGATGCAAAAATGACATGCGTTTTCTATGTTTCATGTATATTTCAATTGGCTAATGGATTATATGATATTATGTGTCTCATTTGAAGACAGTGCATATGCTTTTTGAGGAAAAGAAAAATAGTAAAAAAAGGCCAGGCTCATATTTAATCAATCTACTACACAAAAAGATGTAAAATTGATCTTACCTTTCTCCTGCATCAAATGTTATTGATATAAAAGATAGCATTGTATAATTTTTTCTTCTGTCTCAAGTAATATCTTTGTCATAGACAAACAATTTTTTATGCACATATTTGTTACAGATCTTACTGAGAATGAGATGAAATTTGCCACCATTGCATATATGGTTGACTATCATGCCATTTGATACTTTAGTCACTTATAATTATTTTCAACGCATATACACTTATCCCAGCATTGTTTCCTTTTTCATTTTTCGCCAGTGTCCATGGTGACATTGGTGAGCCATATTTATGTATATATTTTTTATTTATAACATATTTTTCCATGGTGGTTCATTCCAAGAATCTATTTTGCAATGAGGCCCTGGTGCAAAAGGTATAAGATCAATAAATATAGTATAAAGTGCCATTAGAATGTGGGCCACCATTATGTCTGCGGTAATTGTCTGAAGCTTACCTACTTAATCAGTTTGGATGACCAACTACCAGAAGCAGACATAATGATGAGATGACAATGGTTTGAGTCTACGCTATATCGTTATTTTATATCTTACATGAGATCACTTACTTGTGCCACACAGATGCTAAATTCATGGAACAGCCAAATTTACTGCTTATGGGGAAGACCATGCATTTCGAAAATAAGGTATTATAAATGAGAAAAAGACATATGTCACTTTCTACATGTCTCATACATCACATGTCTCAAGTTTTATTTTGAGTCCATTAAAAATCCAGTTATTTATCTTACAGTAAATCACAAAGAAAACACCTACTCGTGCACCTACTTCAAAGACGGGCCAATTCATTTTAGACTCTCTTTCTTTTCACTCACTTTTAAAGACTAAAGACATTACTTCACAGTGGCACTAAAAGTCTTATCTTTATGGTCATTGTGAATGTTGCCATTTAGCAGTTTGCAGAGGAATTGCCACCAAGTGATATGTATGAAGAGCCACATCAAACATCACAGCATCAGATACACACAGCACATTTCTCTTAAATTTTTGTCTGAGGCCTGTTTTGAATACAAATGTTGCCCTGAGTCATTCGTTTGGAATCATTACGCATCACAGACACTTGTCTTCTTTGTGGCTGGAGCAGATAGCACAATAGCAAATTGTTGCACAATATCTCAAAATGTGTATTTTGGTGAACATTTATCTCACAGGTCTAGCTATTTAACTGCGTTTTCTTTTGAATTGTTGCTTATGTGGCTTGAATGATTTGGATGTATCACTTTTGAGCAATTTCAGAATTTTCGTGTTTTTTTCTCTATTTTTCCTGTAAAGAATTCTGTACTTATTGTTATGTTGTATGATAAAAAATAATGCAAAATATAAGAAAATTTACAATCATTTCATGTCCTGTTATCCATATTATATGATTTGTAATAGCTGACACTTACTTTAAAATAAAGTGCAATTTCCTGTTCAGGAATTTACGATGTAGTATTTGCTGGTGTCATGTTCTTGTCATGCACAACAGATTTAACAAGAAAAGCTCTCTTTAAAAAAGAGACCTGTATCAGAATTGGTTAACGTAGTCTAGACTATTTTGTACAGACTAAAGGGTATTAGTTGCAGGTAACAGATACTGACAAGGTATCATGTCAAAATATTACAATCAATTAGTATAGTTCATATAAATTTATGTCTTTGTCTATATTGCCGAACGTGCTTATTTTTTATTTGCCTAGCTACAACCACTTGCACCATCTATAGTATTAGTAATTATAAAAAGAGACCTTTGCTTGTTAGTCATACTATGAGAAAAATATATATATATATATATTGTCAATTTCCTGGAAATCAGACTAACATTGATGAGTCCATTGATGTTTGAGGGGGTAACTGTTAAGAATTAATAATTACTTTGGTACAATAAAACCAGGCTCTTATGTCATATGGTCCTCAATTCAAAGTTGCTTCATTTATTCAAGGAAGACAAATGTGCCATAGTTAGGTTATCTAAGCCATTTTCAAGGATGTGAACATCCATGATCTGGCCACAGCTTAAATGTACACAAACATCAGTGATGTCACTGGCAATTTGTAAAACCAATCTTAGTAAGTATCTATATCTCTATGAGTTTTGCTAATTATAGGATATGTTAAGGATTGAGATTCTGATACAAAAACTGGAAAATAAAATAAACATACATGTATATATAACAGTGAGCTAAAGTTACTAAATGCCATCAGTTGGAAAGCATGCAATTCTTATTTTCTGAGTACTTGCATTCATGTAAGATTACTGTTTTCGATGACAGAAACTAGTAAAGTTAATTACAGTCAATATTTTAGACTAGGAAACTATACACCAGTGGACGTCATGGGGGTGCAGGACCATCAACCAATGGTGGTCCTTTATTTACATGACCTCCTCTGTACTAAAGTCTGTGAAATGTTCTTTTGAAGGATTAATATACCCCCAGATAACGTGCCATACTGGGGCTATACTTTGCAATTTCAATAATAGCACAGCTTTGCCCCTATGACTTACATAGAAACCAAGCTGAAGATAATGTCACATGGTACTTTGTCTTATTTGATTTTTTTACATCTTGGTTGATTTTGTTTTTACTATAATTAGCTGTTGGTACAACGTTATTTCTTAAATCAAAACAATGACAGTATTGTAGATCAAAGACATCACTCTATCGCAGTTGGACCTAAGTCATCAGCACCTTCTTTGTTAAACGCAGAACCACAAATCCTTGACTCATTTAATTCAAGGTCGTTGTGAGATTTTATCAAAAGTTCAGAAATGACTGGCACTATTTTTGCTATAAAAATGCAGTCATGGAACTGACAGGACAAATCCATTAAAACTGGCATTGTAAAAACTCATTGCCAACAAAAGCCAAATGACAGAGTTTGCCTGGTCCAAACATGATGAAAAACCGTACTATTGCAGGAATGAATAGGAACATGCCGTGTGGATCAAAATTAATTGGGTACTTCCAAAAAAAAATCTCATATTGTAGAGAAACATTGCCCGTGTGCTTCAAAGCAGAAAATGGACAGCTATCATTTATGAATTAGCATGGAAAAAAAATATCCCTCAATGTTTTGAACATGTCTGTATAATGGACCAAAAAAAAAACATGTATTTAATATATGTTTTACATTGATTAACATTTTCACTGTCCCTCTGGCTCATTTCAGTCATTGACTTATTCTCGGGGTTTTCCTCTAAATGATTTTGAAGGGATAGTCTACCTGATAGGATGTCTGTCTAATAGGGCTGGTCAGTTTTCATACATGTGACGTTGTAGGAGACAGGTCGGGTCTGTCAATCAGAAAGCCAAATTATTGATGACGTCATCTAGCATTATGTAAAGGTGACGTCATGTATTATACAGTACTAGTATTTCCGGGTACATTGTACAAAGGTCACACGAGAGCTGTCCAGCCAGTTTAGAGGAAGTGGGGTTACATGTCATGCAGAGTAGTTCCTCATATGTACATAACATCCCAATATATGAAAAAATATTAGGGTTTAGTGCAGTATAGCGGACTCAAATTTTTGCCCATATTTGGCGCCCATTAAAAATTAAATTTTATCAAATATTTCACAAGTTTGAAGTTCTAACACAATTAAAATAACATTTGGTGTAGATAAGCAGGGGTTTGGGGGCAGGAGCCCCCAAGAAAAAGCTAAAATAAACGCTGTCTTTACCGTGAATATGAAAACCGCCGTCATAACTACATTCATTTGTGACGTCATAAATTGATTTCAAGCACTTTTACGTCATAGGCCTGGCAAAGAGGCACGTTAAATATAGACATAAATCTGGGTCCGCTATACCGCACTTTTTCCAAATATTATTTACATTAGGAAACGTACATGTAATTTCTCTGAGAGGAGAGTGCCCCACCGAGGATTCGAACTTGGGCACCCTCGCACTGAAAGCAAAAGCGTTGTGCGAGGGTAACACCCTGTTAACACGGTTACATCTAAAATTCCATCTAAAAGTGCATTTATAGAATTTGTTTTGCAGGAGTAGCCCTGTCAGCAAAGCTTCTCATCTTTGGTGCCCTTTCAAAGTATGCCCTAATATCAGTTATTTATGAAACTGGTTGACATTTTCAAATTTACAGATTACAGAAACTCTTCATAAATGCTATTTAAATGTCAGGCATGAGGAGACTACCTTCTTAAAAGCCAACCCACTGAAATAAAGTGAATATTGGCCTTTAATTTGTGGGTTTACTATGTAAAGAAATACAACAATGCCAATTGTGGTTACCTTATCATGCTGACTGACGTAAGTCAATTTAAGTATTTTGTAAATGTTTCTTGATAGTTGTTAAATACATGAATGTCTTTGACTTGATGAGCAAGTAAACTATGAGGGTTTATTGACCTTAGTGCACTTCAAAAACAGATTGGTTATTTTAATAACCTCAACTTTTTTACCAATTTATGTGACCAACCAAAGATTTCTGGTTAAGCAAGCAAGATACTAGTTTACCTTTAGTCATTTTCACCTGATTGGTGAATAGAGACATCGAAAAAAGCTAAGTCAACCAAATATAGTTGTAAGGTAACAAATGGCTGATTAAAGCAAAAGCATGGTTGACTTCAAACTGATAAAAAAGAATTACAAACAAAACACAGCCAATCCATAAATAATGTTGTGGCAGCTGGTACAAGGCCAAATTTGCCACGTGCGTTTTCCATGAGAAGGATAAACGCATGGAAAACGCATGGTTTTTAGCTAATTATAATGAAGAAAAAAACCATGCGTTTCCCATGCATTTATCCAAACGCATGGAAAACGCACGTGGCACAGTTGGCCATGTAAACCAACAGAGGGCGCCAGTTTATGGTGGCCAAATGTGAAGTGATTGTCAGCCAGCAGTAGTCAGAAGCAGCTAGCTCTAGCTAAATATATGGCTCCAGCTAGGAATAAGCCCCTTTAGCATGTTTAGCTGTCTAAAGTCATCCATATTGTATTAATCCTAATGTTTCGAGCTGCTAGCAACAGATATGTATTATATCTGAACTCCCTTGAACAGTTGAAAGTTGAGGCATAAATGACAAAAATAAATATGGTTACTGGTATAAAAAGGGGATATGAGTAATTCCTTTGTTGTATTACCTTTCCATTGTCTTTGTATTACAAACGTGAAGTATACATTGTCAAGTCACATAAACTCAACGTTAGCCTCATGTCAGAACAAATTGGCATGCTATCCAGATATAAAATATCTTCGTTCTTGGAGGGTTAACTGCTGATACCCGATGCAGTGCTCTTCATCACAAAGGCATTGAAATGTTTTCGCAGCGAAAAGAATTAAGAGTTGGAGGAAATTAAATTTCATCTTCAGCGATTACGATTGATTAAATTGCATTTCTTCAAATTGTGTTGCCTCAACCAGAATTCAATTTCACACCTGTAGCATAATCTCTCCATCGTTTTTCTCTCCATAGTTTTCCCTTTCAAAGCGTTAATGAATTAAGGTTAAAATGTCAGGAAACTGGTTCTCTTTTTTCTCTGATTTGACAGAAAGCTGCAATGCAGTTTGAAAAACTAAAATACTCATAAGTATATGATAGATCAAAAAAGGGGATGGTAAATTCTCATTTATCATCCTGTTTTTATTGTAATGCCAAGATATCACTGGTCGGAAACTCGATCAGCTTTTATCACCCATTGCTAGAGGCAGATATAATGATGAGATGATAAGGCTTGGATCAAGTACACGGCACGTTGCAGTTTCCCATGTGCTAGTTAAATTATGTACCAGTTTAACGCGACATTGTCATGCGAACAACGAAGACACATGATACAAAAGCAAGCAGTATTCAAAACATATTTGACTGTCTGTTATGCAGTAAGAAAATGGTGTGCACACATTCAAAATCTATTGATTATTGACTGTCTACATGGCCAATTGTGCCACATGTGTTTTCCATGCGTTTATCCGCATGGAACATGCATGGTTTTCACTTCATTATAATAAGGCAAAAACAATGCGTTTTCCATGCGTTTATCCTTCTCATGGAAAATGCATGTGGCACATTTGGCCATGTAGTCTGGATACTGTTTCGTATATGAAAATCATTTAAAGCATCCCTTTCACAAATTAAAAAAAAAGATAGTTTTACATGCCAACTCTAGTCATAAATTGTGAGAAAGACTCACCCTTCTCTGGCCTAGCATCACAAAATTTTGACCGAAACCCATCTCAGGAGTGTTATTTTGTTGAAAATGAAGTATTGTACAGGGAACATACGTCGACTCCTAAGAAAGGAGGATGTATCACAAGGCAGGTAATATTGCCGAAATCACTCAGAGAAGGGGTGATGCAATTAGCTCATGATTCCATTTTGGGAGGTCATTTAGGGTCACAAAAGAGTGTTGACCGAGTTTTGAGTAGTTTCTATTGGCGAGGTATCGTTGGCGATAAGAAGCGGTTTTGTGCATCTTGTGATATATGTCAGAGAACAGTCCCGCGGGGTAAAGTGGGCAAAGTGCCACTAGGGACAACGCCTACGGTGGATATACCATTTACAAGGGTGGCAATAGATCAGGTTGGTCCATTGCCAATCTCAAGTAGTGATCATAGGTACATTGTCACATTAGTTGATCATGCAACAAGATATCCGGAGGCAGTGCCTCTGAAGAGGATTGATACTATTGATGTAGCAGAAGCTTTGGTGACAATATTTTCTAGGGTGGGCATTCCTAGGGAAATCTTGAGTGATCAAGGGTCACCGTCACATCTGATCTTATGGCTAAAGTATCGAGGTTATTGTCTGTTAAACAGTTACGGACAATGCCATATCATGCCATGGCGAATGGTTTGGTTGAACGTTTAAATGGTGTTTTGAAAAGTATGTTGAAACGCATGTGTAACGAGAAACTGAAAGATTGGAATAGATATGTAGACCCACTGCTCTTCGCATACAGAGAGGTTCCACAGGAAGGTATAGGGTTTTCTCCTTTTGAAATGTTGTATGGAAGGACGGTACGAGGTCCAAGGAGAGTCAGTGGATGATGAAGTTCGTTCTACTTATGAGTATGTGTTTGTAGTTGAGGGAGAGATTGGAGGAAATATGTAATCTTGCGCATGAAGTACTGTCGAGCAACAAGGTGAAGCAGAAGGTGTACTATGATAGGAAAGCTAGGGATAGGGTTTTTCATGAGGATGATCTGGTGCTGCTACTGCTGCCAACGGACAACAGTAAGTTGTTAATGCAGTGGAAAGGACCATTCAAGGTGGTATCAAGATTAGGGGAGTCTGACTTTCCCGTGGACCTCTACCTTGTAGTCAAAGTCTTGCATGCAAACTTGCTAAAGCGGTACATGGTAAGAGAAAGTGGGGAGTCTTCTGATATCCAGAGTGCACATATGATTGTGGCATCAGAGGAGGATAGCTTTGTTTGTGAAGATGCAAATCTGTCCAACAGGCAGCGAGAGGAGGTTAAGGAGCACTTAGAAAGATATGAATCCGTCTTTACAGAGTTGCCGGGAAAGACTACATTGGTGGAATGTAACATTGACATGGTTGATGAGACACCAATGAGGCAAAAGCCATATCCAGTGCCCCTGACTATTCGAGAGGTCATGAAAACTGAAGTGGAGTGTATGCATCAAATGGGTATCATTGAGGATTCTAGATCAGAATTCTGCAGTCCTAGTGTGATGGTGAAGAAGGCCGATGGGAGCCATCGGTACTGCATTGACTTCAGGCGCATAAATGCTGTATCGGCTTTTGATTCAGAACTGATACCTCAGCAAGAGTAGATCATTGCTCGCTTGGGAACGTCAAGGTATTTCTCAAAGGTGGATTTAAGCAAGGTTTTTTGGCAAATCCCTTTTGCAGAAAAGGACCGGCACAAGACGGCTTTTGCCAATGAGTTGGGTCTTAAACAGTTTAAGATGATGCCATTTGGTTTGGTCAATGCAAGTGCAGTATTCTGTCGATTGATATGCAAGCTGTTAGTCGGAATTGGACATGTAGAAAATTATATAGATGATGTGGTGGTTCATACGGAGACTTGGTCAGATCATATCTTGACTCTTGAAAGGTTGTTTGGTAGATTGAAAGCATGCAATTTGATGGCAAGGCCAAGAAAATTTGCCATTGGGTGTAGAGAAATTGATTTCCTAGGGCATAGGTTAGGCATGGGTGTCTTTAGACCTCAACAGACGAAGGTCACCAAAATCCTGCAAGTCAAGAGACCAGAGACAACGAAGGAACTCAGATCTTACCTTGGCATGGTGGGGTATCATGGTGGGGAAGTTCATTGCTAACTTCGCTGACCATGCATCTGTCCTCACTGACCTGCTGGCTAAGGGTCAACCTCTCAAGGTTAAGTGGGGTCTCATTTGAATTCTTTAAGGAAAACCTTTCAGAGTATCCGGTATTACGGTTACCAGACTTTGGGAAAGAGATGGTCTTAGCAGTTAAATTCCTCCAACACTGGTCTAGGAGCAGTGTTGCTGCAAAGCCATGAAGGACAGTTGTGTCCAGTGCTGTATATGAGTAAGAAGCTCAAACCAGCGGAAACTAGGTATTCAACTATAGAGAGAGTGTGTCTTGCAGTCATTTGGGCTTCAAAAACACTACACCCATATCTGTATGGTCATGAGTTTGTTTTGCTGTCTGACCATCAACCGCTGTCATACTTAGATTCTGCAAAGTACTCAAACAACAGGGTTATGAGATGGGCGTTAGACTTGCAAATCTATAGATTCAGGGTGCAGGTTGTTAAAGGCAGTGAGAATAATACTGCTGACTATTTGAGTAGACAGGGTGTTGGGAGTGAAGCTGAGGATGATCAGGTATGATCATTTGATTTGTTCATGGTGGTTTTTTTAAAGAAAATTACATTCTCAAAAACCGGGGAGTTGTGTTAGGAATTTATTAATTCATAATAATTTAATTGAGAGCAATGTAATGTCGTTTACTAATAATGTACTTGAATTGCACTGAAAGCACTGAAATTACAGGGTCAGGGATAGTTTCATTGTTTGATGGATTGGCAGGATCAGACGTCTGAGCCACTTTAAGGGATTGTTTCTCCAATGCTGAAAACAACAAGCATACAAACAATGTTTCGCATAAATAGTGGGCTCATTGGAGACCAAGTATCATTTCATTAATCACCATTGATTTTTTATTACGTTATTGTATTACGTGCATTGGACTAGGTAATGTATGAAGGCACTTAAAGGGTGATACATCTTAATAATGCCAAAGAGCTGGCAGATGGTCTGTAATAATTTGTATTATAAAACTGCACATGTCCTGTGATGATTGGCAAATGAATAATGATGGTTGACAGTGACACTAATATTTTGATTTTTGATAGTCATATTATGTTGTAATGCACAGTTGTTAAGGGCATTCTAAAGGTATATTTGGGTCTAATCCATGTATCAGGAATGTAATGACAAGGATATGTTATGTGCATCATAAGGATTGCTGAACTTTATTGTTGGAACTGTGGTGATCCATGCCCTAGCTGGGCACTGGCACTTCTAAAGGCTGGACAGTTTTCTTAATATGTCTTTACATATTCATAGCCTTTTTGACCTACATGCTGAGAAGGACCACCAGACATTGGAAACAACTGTCATGAGGCATACCACCTGTTAGCTACATAACATCATTAGCCTTCGCCTGATGGTACTCCAAGTTCATCTCCTGGTCAGTTGGTAGTGACAGTGGTCGCGGACTCACCTCAGGCCTCTGCACTGGTTGCGTTCCTGCATCATCGCATCAAAGTTAACATCGTCATCTACCTCTACAACTACATAAGTGCATTCGGGACTGACTTACTCTGTTTAAAAGACATTAGAGCCATCACCTTAAGCCATAAGCAAATATAATATGAATTATAAAACATGTATAAAAATGTAATTGATTATACAGATTAAAAGTTTAAATAGTTCAAATGTTGTTGTTGTGGTGTGCGAGTGGGAGCCGAGATATTGAATCTTTGACAGTATAACATAATAATGAGTATCAGCCAATTTCAAAATACATAATTCCTTAAAAATGGAATCTGAAGGAGTCCTCCAGGGAGCATTTTTTGATATTTACAACTTTTTCTGAAGCCTTAATTATATAGAGAAACGATATGTGTAT
Source organism: Alitta virens (assembly GCA_932294295.1). NCBI lineage: Eukaryota > Metazoa > Annelida > Polychaeta > Phyllodocida > Nereididae > Alitta > Alitta virens. The sequence goes on along the minus strand of OW028579.1, from coordinate 1,235,000 downwards.
CTGCTGCATTGCCCCAGACTTTCTGATGTATCAGATGTCAGTGTACTTTACTTGTGACTGGCACTGATGGCAGGAAACGTGTACATCAACAATTTAAATGTGTCATTTCAACAAGTTCCATTTTATAATGAAATTTATTAATATATAACTCAATACAATACAATACAGTGCAATACCATAACTTTATTGTATCCTGCAAAAGTTACAAGTAATTTTATATATGTTTGCATCAAATAAACAATAAATAATAATATTAAAAAAGCCTTTTAAGATAAAGGAATTGAACCAAGTATCTTCAGAAAAGCTGACCAATGTCTTGTAGCCACTAGGTCTAACTTTATTGTGTGGGATTATAATTGAATGCTTCCATATTTTTCAGCTAAATTGATCTTGTTAGAAATTGCCTATAGCTACTTTGTCTTCGAGCGCTCCGGGTCTTTTCGATGAATTTCTTGTTATGTATATAAATATTGGCTAGAATGCCCTGAGGGTCTTACCAAAGCATCAGCGGAATTAACTTATCTAGACAATTTTACCTGGGAACTGTGGGAGATAACATAACAACTGGGGGACTCCAAATACAGTTCTGCAAGCATGCAGATGAAATACTCCCACATGCCTGAAACAGAATAACAATATCTTGAATACAATCTTTATCTGAAAGACATTTTGGACAACAATTTAGACTATTTTCTGAGTGACACAGAGCATGTCCATCTGCTAAGCTCACTTTGTGAAATTTGAATTCTTAATTTTCCTGTGTATATAATGCTATTTAACTTATAATGTATTTTTATTTCCAATTGTATGTAATAAATATGTAATATTCACAGAAAGTGAACAATCCAATTTCATGGAGTTCCATGCATCAATCCACATTGTTTTAGTTTACAGTACTGCCCAACCTCACAACGATTATTCAAGCACTTTCTGATTGGATGAGATTTAAGCTGAAATATAAATGATTTAGTTTCGAATGCCTATTAGTAAGTTAGTTACATGGTGTTTAATGATGCCTGCAAAGGCATTCAGCTGATGCCTGGGATGAGATGGCCAGACAGGCATCAATGTATATATTGGTCAATAAGGTTGATGTAGAATTTGTGGTGTGGGCTGTTGGCACAGTGTGGCCTGTACCTGTGTTTATAACAATCTGAATTGAACGTTGGTCAAAGCTAATTGATGGTACAGACTGAAGAGAGAGATAGAGGAGTGCATGACTGAAGAAGGGAGGTTGTGAAAGTACTGAACATTTTGGTTGATTGATTGATGAAATAGATTTTTGTAACTGAATTGTACACCCTGAATAATATATTTTACAATTGGCCCTGAGAATACGTAAAAACAATTAAAACATACGCGTAAGAGTTGATGTAAAGTACATATTTAAGATTTCAAAACACACATCGATATTTTTGAAAACATAATGCTTTAAATACAGTTTAAAAGTGTAGAGAGAAATAATCTCTTTAGAATTATTTGACATGCTGTGTCAATGAAATTAGTGATATTGATTATCTATTAATTTTGGAGTGATTTTATTTTCAAGTTATATAGATAAATATTATATCATTGGTGCATGCATATTGATATTATTATTATTATTATTATTAATCTTTATTGCAGACACACACACATACATTAGGTACAATATATGGGGGTCCATATCCTTCTAATAACTACCTAACTACTGAGTATTATTGTATGGCACTGTAAAAACGAATTCACAAAACAACAGTACGAAGCAAATCAACTGCTCGACCAATACAAATATAACAATGACTCCCAATGTCTTCTAATGTAAGAATGCCAAAAGGCGTCACTACTAATAACATTGTACAATGTACATCCAAGATATCATTCCAAATTGTATCAACGTTGGTGCCATGTCGGAAATGTCAAAACAATGTTGTACCGACGGCAGCTGATATAGAAATGACGCTGGCCCCATTTGGAATGCAATCTGGGATGTGCTAGTTTTATTATAGTTGAAAGTAAAGATGGTGGATATTGCTCAGGCATACTGTTTTGACCTACATACACATGTAGTGAATACACCCTTAAATCAGAACCACAATATTCACAACTCTTTGTCTACAGGTAATGACTGTGTGAAAATCTTTTTAAAAGCAATTTATAATATGACAGTTTTCACTTCAGCTTATCATAACACTGCCCAAGTATACAGAAGTCAGGTTTTATTACCTTAATGTATGTGCAGCCTTATAAGAGATACACACCCTACTGTCTTTTACTGTATGCAGCTAGATTGTTAGAAGACCCCTGGTAATAAATTGTAGCACTATTTCAGGATTATTCCGGCTCATTGCTTACACAAAGGGATTGCAAAGTCTTGTAAGATGTCACGATAAAATGCCAGGAATGACAGTTTAAAAAGGGGGAAGGATAATGGGACTAGCAAATCGTCATTTAATGCCTTGTTTTATGGGGATTCTGGTGATGGAGGAATTAACTTTGGATATCAGGATTTTTTACGTTTTAGAATGGACGTTGGCACCTTGACTCTGTTGCTGTGTATTTATTTTTTATTTTTTTAAGGTAGAGCAACACCCGTTGAACACAAGACATAATTGTAGACCTTAGCTCGTGTCTTTAATGACTAGTTTTATGGTGATTGAGGTGGCAAAGGAATTAACTCTGGTAGCCAGGATTTTCTATATTCTAGAATGGACATAACACATGTATTGACTCCATCGAAGTGTATGCATTGTTTTCAGGACTTCTTTACTAAAAAAAAAAACACCATAAATTCTAGCTGTAGAATCCATTCACTTTGAAAGTAAAGTTCTAATAAAAGTGTTCTCACCTTACCAGCAACCTCCAAAATGTTGCATCATTGTGCCTTATCAGATCACTTCTTTGGCATTCAACAGACCACATATTTTCAACTGAAAAATTTAATTGTGTTACCGACGTTACTGCTAGATTTTGACAGCGCTGTTGTTGACATTTCATGTAAAATATTGAATTCATGTGATGCCTTGTACAATGTTCTTACAGGGTGCTGCAAATTGCACACCCCAGTTATACCTGTCTATCAAATGCAATGACATTATCGGTAAACAGATCATTAAACATGTGAATTTCATACAAGAGTTTTGGTGATTTTGCCTCTCCATAAAGGTGAAACTGTTTAATTTCTGTGATGAAATATGCTGTCTAAGTTCTTTGCAGGAAAATGCTTGGTATATATAGCATGTGACTTTCATACTACAGTTCTTGGTGATCTTATTTGAAATGTTTTTCCAATTTTTTGCCAGGAAAATTCTTAGTATACATATTATGCCTAGCATGTGACTTTCATACTTAAATTCTTTATATTCTTACCTTAAAATAACAATGCAAATGTTGCTGAGGCATTATAACTATCATCATTGTCTTCAATGGTTCACTAGAAAGGGTTTATCATACCTAAAATAACTTATCATTACCATGATCACATAATCATTTGCTGAGGTCTCTCTGGAACCCAGGTGGGCACTCGCTAGCATTACCCTCCGGTTTCTTAGAGTGCTCTCCTGATCTGCCCATACATAATATGTACATTTGTGAATATATTTTTTTTTTCTTATAATTGATCAATATGTTTGTTGAATAATATTAATTGTTTATGAAATATGTATTGTGCAGGAAATAAAGTGTCTTGAGTCTTGAGTCTTGAGTCTTAAAAATCTGACTGAACACAGCCTTATGTATCATATAGGTGATGTGACTTGCCACAGAGCGACTGACAGATTTCGGGGGAGCAAGAGGCACAGTGGGGGAGCAAGGAGTTCCACAGCATTGACTGAGTTATATTAATCATTAGAATACATTTATGCAGGTTTCTGTGCCATGCAAAGCTATACAAAATCAGATTCGGCGATGATAAAAGAACTATTTTGTTCGCCACTACGTTGAATTGCACGGGCGTAGTAATCGGCCTACTTTCAGTGCCTACATGGCCAAATGTGCCACGTGCGTTTTCCATGAGAAGGATAAACGCATGGAAAACGCATGGTTTTTAGCTAATTATAATGAGGATAAACGCATGGGAAATGCATGTGGCACAGTTGGCCATGTATTAAATAATGTTGCGAAATCACGTTATAGCTAAATAAAGCAAGGGTTCCAATGTACTGCAGTTCTCGAGTTAGAACCCACCGTCCATAGACACCCACCAAATTGTTTCACAATGAAACAGATGCTTCACACACACAGAGAAACTTTGCCTCAAATCTGCTTAACCTCATTGAAACATGCAAGAAACGGACTAATTATTCGGGTTAGTTTGTCTCTGATCTTGGTCCCTTTGTTATCAGATGTGTGTAGAGAGGTGCAGAACGGTAATTAAACCTTTTATCAAACTCAAGCAAATGTTTACCACCGAAAATTGCCTTCTGTTTCCTGCTGTGGGAAGCGGATGTTGTGTAAAGTCTGTGTTTGTTGAAGCTGATAGAACTTTCCCTCGGATGTTTTTTTGTTAATTATATTTAGTGCAAAACTAAAAAGGGCGTCCCCAGCAACTTTTAGGCTGCACTTATGATTGACAAACAGATTATCCAAATTTGATTATGGCTTTATCAATTGTCAGTGGTTTCTGATCTCCTAATTCATTAATGTAGGATTGCAAATTTATGTCGACTATTTATATGGTGGTCTAGTCTTTACATAACCAGCATGCAGCACAAAATGGACACAAATGTTTGCAACAAATAATTCAACCCCTAACTTTCAAACACATCACAATACCTCAGTAATTACTATTATCTGATGCATTGAGCTAGTGGTAGCAATTTGTGACGTTGCTGATGCTCTGAGCTCACAACACTGGGAACACTTCGTTGCACCAGACAATAACTTATTATCAATTACGTTCCCTATCTTTCCATTGACATATTTTCGTATTTTCCTTTTCGTCATTAGAGTCATTTGTCAAGAAAATAGTTCAGAAATGTGAAAAATATTTTTGATTATATAACATAGTAATACAGGACCAAAAAACAAAAACAAGAATATACAAATATGGAAATACCAAAGACAATTATGCCGCTAGAGGGAGGAATGGAGAGATACAAAATACAAAAGAAAATATTAATAAGAGATACAGAAAAAATGGTTTAACAATATAGAAAATTAGGCAAATAAAATTTCTCATACAGTTTCTCACAATGCACTTTGTTAGGAAATATAGCTTTTCATTACTAATAAATAAAAAATATAGAATTTTTGTCCATGGATTACATATCTATCTCACACGCAGATTAAAAGGAAAATAGTTCAGAAATGTGGAAAGTATTTTAGTTTATAATTACAAAAACCGCACTTGCTCAATCAGGTCTGTCAATTCTAAGCATCGTCAAATTAAATGGCATCACGATGTCATGAAAGAAATGGCAATCCTATTGTGCATTATAGAATTTCAAATATGATTGGAGAAAAAAAGATGTTGTCGAAGAACGTGACACAAGACCTATCCTTACAATAAGTTGAAAATCACATTTCGGAGCACACAAAAATAATAATCACGTTTCTTTGCTAAATTATACTCATCTTCCAATGCGCCACGAAACAGAAATTAATATTATAGATTGCATTTAACTTTTTTGCACCAGTTCACATTACCAAATTTGCAAAGCTTACAACAAATTTAATTCTTATTTCTAGAATCAAAACAGAATTAATAAAACTTAATATTGGCAAATTTGGGAATGTGAACTCGTGCAGAAAAGTTAATACAACCTATAATATCGTAGAATTTCGAAAAGTTTGCTAATTAAAAATTAGACCTTTTTTCAGATGAATCGCGAACTGCTCACTCTATTTCATAAAATTTCTTATTTCAAAAACACTAATAATTTCAAAATTTAAGGATAAATATTTCAAATTCTTCTTAATTTGGAGGAAGTATCATGACTGGCATTTAATTGCTGGGCATAATTTTAAGTGATGTCATTAGTCACATTATAATCATAATTTAATGCTAGTTTCGTAAAATAATTGTGAGCGATTGTAAAATTTTGTTAAATCGTAAAATTGCTCAGCTAATCGCCAGAGTTCATAACAGTTCGTCACAGTTTTGGACACATTCAAAAATCGTGTAACTTTTAGGACTTCGTGGGACGGTCGTGGAAGGGACGTATAAGGGGTTCATACAGAGATCGTAGAGAGTCCTAACAGTTTGTGGCATCTCATGAAAAAATATCGTAGAATTTCGAAAAGTTTGCTAATTAAAAATTAGACCTTTTTTCAGATGAATCGCGAACTGCTCACTCTATTTCATGAAAGTTTGTCACAAACTTCGTGGCAGTTCTTGTAGGCGGGAATGGGACTTCAGTTGAGCCATAACAATAGTGGATTTTCACGGAAGGTTCTCTGTATTTCCACCAGGTGGCTAAAACAGAATATTGCAATTCTATTGGCTGAAAAAGTTCCCGCCCTTGACACTAATTGCTTGAAGCAGAGTGCATCCTAGCAGCAGTATTTTTAGTGCATTTTAATGTATATTTGACACTTTATCATTTAGTTGATGTTTGTTATTTTTCTGAGAAAGTTATATTTATGGAATCAGTTAGTTATGATCTGCTGTGTCTGAAAAGCAAAATGAGTAATAAGAGGGGAGGAAAGACTTATGTCTTGCTGAATTCAGGGCTGCTCAGTGAAAAGACTCTATTACAAAGTAGATTTCTCCATCTTGGCTTGGTTTGGCTTGGCTTGGCTTCTTGTAGCTTAGTGTTTCTATCTCTGGATTGCTTAGTTGGACGCCATTGATGAGTATTACTGTATTTAGATGGCTTTTAAGATTTTCTTCTTCATCAATAAATGCACAGATTATTAATTATTAGCCATATTTGCACTAGAATTTAAGAAAGCTCAAATCCCACATTTTGCAAAACTCAAGCATGCAGTATATTGCAATCATAACCTGCGCAAACATATATGTAAAGTGGCTTCATTAAAAACATTTGATTTAGAAAACTGAAATGTGGATTCATCAGAAGCCTTTAATATGGTTTTAATATCCTTTGATAAGCTAAAAAAAAAAAAAGAAGAAAAACGTGTAGCCACGACATTAATTCATGACTCCGAAGTGATCCATTTTAAAATCCACCTTAATTGTAAGAAAAGAGCTATTTATTTTCATTTGTCCTAGATGTGACCAATACAGGCCAATTAAAAAACACTTCATTCACGATTCTTCTTGAATTAGAGCTGTCCTGCTTTTCTACAATTATCTTCAAATTGACTGAGCCCATTTGTGATTGGATGAGTGTCTGATAGCCGTGTAGGCTGAGTGAATTCCTTGTAATGTCAGTTGATATGGCACTATAAAAAATATGAGCACAAGAGTTTGTCATAAAAAATTAGAATGGTTATCACATTATTGTATGATGAAAGATGACTATTTACAATGACATGGCAATGATGGCGTGAAATATAGTCTTGGAAAAACATGTAAAAATCACAGGTTAATTATCTTTTTAACTGAACATTTTAAACAGGTAGCAGTCTATTGTTCAATCTATCTGTAAAAGTGTCACCCAGACGTTTACCCTGAAGCATCCCTCTCTACTTTCCTGTTTCATTTTCTTCATCGTCATTATTTTATTTTTTTAATATTTTCCTCTTCGTTGTCATCTCTTTCCTCTTCCCTCTTTGATTTTTCTACCTCATCTTCTTCTCCTTCCTCTCCTTCCTCTGCTTCCTCTCCTTCTTCTTTTCTTCTTCTTCTCTTTCTTCTGCTCTTCTTTTCTTTATCTTCGTTTTTATATACTCCATCTTCATCTTTGTCTTCTTTTTCTTTATTATCTTGAATATCTTCATCTTCATATTCATCTTCTTCTGCTTATCCTTCTTCACTATCTTCTTCTTCACTCTCTTCTTCTTCACTTTCTTCATCTTCACTTTCTTCTTCTTCACTCTCTTTTTCTTCACTTTCTTCTTCTTCACTCTTCATCTTTACTTTCTTCTCCTTCACTTTCTTCTTCACTCTCTTCATCTTCACTTTCTTCTTCTTCACTTTCTTCTTCTTCACTCTCTTCTGCTTCACTCTCTTCTTCTTCACTCTCTTCATCTTTACTTTCTTCATCTTCACTTTCTTCTTCTTCACTCTCTTCTTCTTCACTCTCTTCTTCACTCTCTTCTTCACTTTCTTCTTCTTCACTTTCTTCTTCACTTTCTTCTTCTTCACTTTCTTTTCTTCTTCACTCTCTTCTTCTTCACTCTCTTCTCTTCTTCACTCTCTTCTTCTTCACTCTCTTCTTCTTCACTCTCTTCTTCTTCACTCTCTTCTCTTCTTCACTTTCTTTTCTTCTTCACTCTCTTCTTCTTCACTCTCTTCTTTCTCACTTTCTTCTTCTTCACTCTCTTCTTCTTCACTTTCTTCTACTTAACTCTTTTCTTCTTCACTTTCTCCTTATTCACTCTTCATCTTCACTTTCTTCATCTTCACTTTCTTCTTCTTCACTCTCTTCTTCTTCACTCTCTTCTTCTTCACTCTCTTCTTCTTCACTATCTTCTTCACTATCTTCTTCACTCTCTTCTCTGCTTCACTCTCTTTTCTTTTTCACTATCTTCTTCTTCACTCTCTTCTTCCTCACTTTCTTCTTCTTCACTCTCTTCTTCTTCACTTTCTTCTACTTCACTCTCTTCTTCTTCACTTTCTTCTTCTTCACTTTCTTCTTCTTCACTTTCTTCTTCTTCACTCTTCACTCTTCATCTTCACTCTTCATCTTCACTTTCTTCTTCTTCACTATCTTCTTCTTTACTCTCTTCTTCACTATCTTCTTCTTCACTTTCTTCTTCTTCACTTTCTTCTTCTTCACTTTCTTCTTCTTCACTTTCTTCTTCACTCTCTTCTTCACTCTCTTCTTCTTCACTTTCTTTTTCTTCACTCTCTTCTTCTTCACTCTCTTCATCTTCACTTTCTTCTTCTTCACTATCTTCTTCTTCACTTTCTACTTCTTCACTTTCTACTTCTTCACTCTCTTCTTCTTCACTCTCTTCTTTGTCACTTTCTTCTTCACTTTCTTCTTCTTCACTATCTTCTTCTACACTATCTTCTTCTTCACTTTCTTCTTCCTTCTTCTCTTTCTTCTTCTTCTTCTTCTCCTTCTTTTTCTTTTGCACCCTTCACTAATCTTGTAGAATATTGGTAAACACCCGCTATGGTTTCCTGTGTTTCATTCATAATACATTAAATAATCCAAAATTAAGGTCAAATCGAACGATGTAAAATAAAATGATACAGAAAAAAAAAGGGAAAGTGTAGACCATCAAACCGGAACGTGAAAAAAATAATCAAAAAGAACAGAAAAAAAGGAATTCTGAGATTAGCTGGAGCCATTCTGAATAAGAATGAACTGGAACACAAAACAACCTCGTAAAGTGTAACCCTTGTGAATTGAAACTTTTGTATCAAACCACTCCGCAGTTTAAGCTTCCTTTTATGGAGCCATGGGGACTATTTTCTGGTGGCGGATCAACATATCATTTCCTTTCCATTTCCGTTTTACTGCACACTGGAAAACGAGAAAACGAGATCCACGCTGAGAGGCCATTATGGTGTCTTTCATGTAATTACATTGGTTGGCCCTAAAGTAAAATTAAAAAGCTGCAAAAAGGTTAATGCACTGCACTGAAAATGTGAGGACAGATATATTGTTATAATGTGGTAAAGGGGGTATGGATTCATTCATTCATTCATTCATTCATTCATTGGTAATCATAGTACACATCTTATTTCTTATAGTAGAGCAGCTGATGCCCAAAAAGTGCAATATTTAAGGAAAAAGTGATCACTGGAGTAGAACACAAAGTCTCATATACCAAAATGTTCCCTTGAATGTGACCTGTCTGAAACTGGACATACAAAATGTGTAAACTTTGTGCGAACTCAATGGCAGATGTTTCCATAGCAACCGTTTTGTAAAAATCGACCAGTTATATTTTAATGCTTATGGGACTATAGTATGACCATATAACCACTTGAGAATAGACAGGAAATACATATGTCATGTAAATTAAGGTAGGCCACATTAATGGTAGATTTGATTTGATAAGTCTTTAATTGGCAAGAGCATTAGGTATATATGTCTTTTTATATTTTTATCGTGACGCTGGTGAATTTGCTTTAAGTCCCACCCACTTTCCGGCTGCCACAAATTGCAGCGCAGCATGGCTCATACACAATAGCTAACTGTTATATATGAGGATTTGTACAACGGTGTATATAATGCTAAATAGTGGATTTTCATGGCAGGTTCTCTATATATCCACCGGGTGGCTATTGCAGAATATTGCAATTCTATTTGCTGAAAGAGTTCCCACCCTTGGCTGTGATTGGCTGAAACAAGGTGCATCCTAGCAGTAGTATTTTTAGTGCATTTTAATGTATATTTGACACCTTCTCATTCAGTTGATTTTTGTTATTTTTCTGAGAAAGTTATATTATTGAATAAGTCAGTGATTATCTTCTATGTCTGAAAAGCAAAATGAGTAATAAGAGGAGAGTGAAGGTCAGTCCATTTTAGGTTTTTACTCTGCTCCTACACCGCCCTGCAAAAATATGAGACCACTGTATGGCCACTGTGTACAAACTCAAGTGGTCTGGTATTTTTGGAGGGCGGTGTATTTTACTAATTATAATTTTTTTTTGTCACCGTGATACAATTAATTTCGCAGTACATGGTTCTAATGCATACTAATGCAACAATAGGCAAAGTTGCAATGACATGCCTTTGTCAAGCTTCTTTATTTGCAGGAAAAAATTGGCTCTTTGGTTTAATTAAATTTGGAAGAAATTCAATTTATTAATTATGGGTGGGTGGCCAAAGGGCAGCTGATTGAAATTTAATGGTAATCCGGATTATGGGTTTTGCTCTTGGTTAATTTATTGTTTGAGCATTTCATCTTGAACGAATTAAAAAATAAAAAAAATAACTAAGGGCTGCTTCAGCGTCATTGCATGCATGTGGAAATTATAGTATTACACAAAAATGCATGCACTAAATGATATTTACTAGTAAATGGGGTTAACGCCATCTTGGGCAAGGCAACATTCATTCCAGGCAATAACTTGGGTCAAGTTATGTTCTCAGGGACTGCCAGCTGGGCTCATCCACTTGTGCCAGGTATATAAGCATCTCCCATGTCAGTGGTCATTCGTTTCTTTCGACTCCCACCCCCACCCCCTTGCCCCAGGGGCGGGGGCCCAGCTCAGAGGTAGCGCTCTGGGGTTCCGACCGCTGGGTCCCGGGTTCTATTCCCGGTCGAGCCTATGTTGGATGGCTGTTTCATCCTTTGTCTCATTGCCATGGTCCCTGCCTGTCCTAATTAGCCCTAATCACCCCTAAGTTCAAATTTTCCCTTTTCAAAATTTAAAGATGTTACAAATAACCTTGTTCAACCTTTCTGATATGTACTTGTAATAATGTGTCCCCACTCAGGGTGTCCACAAACACTAGCAGGTAACTTACTTCTTTATGCCAATCAGTAAATGTGGCAAAATGTATCCACTCACCAATTATGTGTTCTTGTTGTTCTTACTCGTTAATCTAAAGTACTCCATGATAAAATACTGGTATTTCATTTTCCAATGAATTCTGAATGTCAGACTATTTGTAGGGTGATATGTGATACCCTAATATATAATGATGCTTACAAGCAAAAAGGAAAAATACACCCAATTGTTTCTATGTATAGAACAAATAACGACAAAAAAGTAATTTTGCAAATTATTTTGGATATGGATCAATTACATAAATTACGTTAAGATCCTCGATGCCATGATTTAACTCTTAAAAAAACTAATGAAATAGTCAATCTATCAAGATATGTGATTTCGTATAGTTCGGTGACATTCCAATGAAAGTGAGTGGGAAAAAAGCACTGTCTATTTAATTGACTTTGGGACAGAAATTGATACTGAGCACTCTTGATTGAAGCAATTAAACATATCATTTCAAAATGCATCCGTTACCCTTTCTCTATACAGCCTAAAAAGCCATATTTTTCTCACAAAAAGTCATACTCTATTGCCAGGTATGACATTTCATATCTATATTAAAAAATCAGCAAGAGACTTGACATTTCGAAGGCGTAGGTGGTCCTTAAATGCTAATTGGCACCTGGGTGTGCCACGATATTTTTTTATGTCAGCAGTAGACTTTTGTGGACTTTTTAAATTGCCAATATTGGCAGGTTTTTCCCCTTACCACCTTCATGTGTTTTTATGCATTACCCTCTGGAGCTTGTGCATTTGCTGAAAGATCACATTTTAAGATTAGCCAAATATTGTTTTATATTATGGGCGAAAAGAAGTTTTCTGTATGTGTAGGAGAGTATGTTTTTTCCAGTACAACTCATATTTGATGTCTCTTTCACAAGCTAGACTGAGCTAGACTGAGATACACTGAGCTAGACTGAGCTAGAATGAGATACACTGAGATACATTGAGATACACTGAGCTAGACTGAGATGCACTGAGCTAGACTGAGCTAGAATGAGATACACTGAGATACATTGAGATACACTTTGAGATACACTGAGCTAGACTGAGATACACTGAGCTAGAATGAGATACACTGAGATACATTGAGATACACTGAGATACACTGAGCTAGACTGAGCTAGAATGAGATACACTGAGATACATTGAGATACACTGAGATACACTGAGCTAGACTGAGATACACTGAGCTAGACTGAGCTAGAATGAGATACACTGAGATACATTGAGATACACTGAGATACACTGAGCTAGACTGAGATACACTGAGCTAGACTGAGCTAGACTGAGATACACTGAGCTAGACTGAGATACACTGAGCTACACTGAGATAAACTGAGCTAGACTGAGATACACTGAGCTAGACTGAGCTACACTGAGATACACTGAGCTAGACTGAGATACACTGAGCTAGACTAAGATACACTGAGATACACTGAGATACATTGAGATACACTGAGCTACACTGAGATACACTGAGCTAGACTGAGATACACTGAGCTAGACTGAGCTACACTGAGATACACTGAGCTAGACTGAGCTACACTGAGATACACTGAGCTACACTGAGCTAGACCATTCCCTACCAGTAAAGCAAATGTTTTAGCTGTAGTATACAGCTGCTGAAACCTGTAACAAAAATCTTAAACATGCTTTATTCATTAACAACTAACAATGATAACTCTAATTATGAAAACCGCCACATGGTTTGCATTTTTTTTTAATGCACTGCATATTTTATAGCATTTGTTAATCCATATTAATTTCATAATTAAGTTATTATCACCAGAGGTTCTGCTAATGTGGCTGTAGCTGTGTCCCCAGCATCACTAAGCTCCCCTAATCTTCCCAGCATTTCATCTCAACCCATCCGATCTAATCTCATTCTCATTCCACCAGTCTCGGCCATTTTCATCTCTTCATCTCAACCGCCCTTATGTTAAATCCCACTTGATATCGCCATGTAATCACCTCGTCTCTCATTATCTCATCATTTCATCTTATCTCATCTTATCTCATCACCCATGTTCGCCGCATCTTATCTTATCTTATCTTATCTTATCTTTATCTTTATCTTTATCTCATCTTATCTTATCTTATCTTATCTTGTCTTGTCCTATCTTATCTCTCCTTATCTCTCCTTATCTCTCCTTATCTTATCTTATCTCTCCTTATCTTATCTTATCTTATCTTATTTTATCTTATCTTATCTTCCACGTTTGCCAACATCTCATCTATCTCATCTTATCTTATCTTATCTTACACTTGTCAGTTGAAGCGAAAGAAAAAGTTTCTACCAATTTGCTTGTTGAGCTATTTGGATGCATTTGCTCTTTCAAGTCCAATTTTACTCTGAAGCGCCCTCTATTGTGGATGTGCCACAGCATTTAGTGTTTGAAAAATGAAATTGCACAGATCAATATCAAGGAAATGGTGCAAAATGCAAATCCATTAAAATGATGTATCCTATTGAACGACTATACATGAAATGATGACTCGCTGAAAGTGTACCAACAATGTTTATCTCACCTTACAATGTTATTTCCAATTCGTTTGATTTATATGCATGAGATCTATTTTATATTTCTGTGTATTTTTTTCACACCATTCATTTTTTAAATGAAACGTTTTTGTTACTTTTTGTCAGTCATTTTTGCCAGTTCTATTATTGAATCATGTTGTACATTAAAATGATGTCTGACAACTTTGCAGGCTTAATGTGATGAGAGGTGGTGTGATATTCTCAACATAACTTCTACTTAGTAGTATTTTAATGTTTCACATTTTTATCTTTTTGTTTTATCAATTTTATCGATTTAAACTCTTTTTTTTATACTATATATAATTATATTTATATATATTTATCATGTATTGTAATTCAACATGCTTTAGTTATCCAGGTTGCAATAATAAATTTCTATCTATCTATCTATCTATCTATCTATCTATCTGTCTATCTGACTATCTATCTATCTGTCTATCTATCTGTCCGTCTATCGATTTATCTATCTATCTATCTATCTATCTACCTATCAATCTATCTATCTGTCTATCTGACTATCTATCTATCTATCTATCTATCTATCTGTCCATCGATCGATTTATCTATCTATCTATCTATCTATCTATCTATCTACCTATCTACTTTTTAATCTATCTATCTGTCTATCTGACTATCTATCTATCTATCCATCTATTCTATCTATCTATCCATCCATCTATCCATCTACTTATCTATTTACCCATCTACCTGTCTGTCTATCTATCTGTCTATCTACCTATCAATCTATCTATCTGTCTATCAGACTATCTATCTATCTATCTATCTATCTATCTGTCCATCGATCGATTTATCTATCTATCTATCTATCTATCTATCTATCTACCTATCTACTTTTCAATCTATCTATCTGTCTATCTATCTGTCTATCTGACTATCTATCTATCTATCTGACTATCTATCTATCTATCCATCTATTCTATCTATCTATCTATCCATCTATCCATCTACTTATCTATTTACCCATCTACCTGTCTGTCTACCTATCTGTCTATCTACCTATCAATCTATCTATCTGTCTATCTGACTATCTATCTATATATCTATCTATCTATCTGTCCATCGATCGATTTATCTATATATCTATCTATCTATCTATCTACCTATCTACTTTTCAATCTATCTATCTGTCTATCTATCTGTCTATCTGACTATCTATCTATCTATCTGACTATCTATCTATCTATCCATCTATTCTATCTATCTATCTATCCATCCATCTATCCATCTACTTATCTATTTACCCATCTACCTGTCTGTCTATCTATCTGTCTATCTACCTATCAATCTATCTATCTGTCTATCTGTCTATCTGACTATCTATCTATCTATCTGACTATCTATCTATCTATCCATCTATTCTATCTATCTATCCATCCATCTATCCATCTACTTATCTATTTACCCATCTACCTGTCTGTCTATCTATCTGTCTATCTACCTATCAATCTATCAATCTGTCTATCTGACTATCTATCTATCTATCTATCTATCGATTTATCTATCCATCTATCTATCTACCTATCTACTTTTCAATCTATCTATCTGTCTATCTATCTGTCTATCTGACTATCTATCTATCTATCTGACTATCTATCTATCTATCCATCTATTCTATCTATCTATCCATCCATCTATCCATCTACTTATCTATTTACCCATCTACCTGTCTGTCTATCTATCTATCTATCTATCTATCTATTTCTATCTATCTATCTCCATATTCATCTTTGAAAGTCCTGGGCTTCCTCGAGCCTGGCAGCAGTCCTTTCTTTTTTCGTGGTATTTTGCAATCGGCTGATAAATATTCAGTTTGGACAATAAACACACATCAGTGTGCCCACTGTCACCATTTCACATCATAGAAAATGAATAACTGGGTTTTTATCAGTGTTAACCTTATAAATATTTGAGAAGCAGAAGTTAAAATTGCCAATTTATTGCACGAAAATGATGATTATGGAAAAATAACAGCGTGTTAAGTTTTGCAATAGTGTGTGCACTCATTATTTTTCAGTATAAAATAGATTGATATAGGTAGGTTGGCTGTAAAACCGTGTGCACATAGAATACCACAGAAACTAGAAGTTTTGCTGCATAAACTCGGACGCAAACGAGGGACATGCTTGCTTGGCTAGATATGACATGACTATCCCGTTCCAAGCACAGATAACTCCATGATATGGACCTGTTCATTCTTATCCACTGTTTGCTCCATATCATCACAGGCATTTGCCAGCATATATGACAGTGCTTGTTGATGGGAGCACTTATACTTGAAGTAATACCTTAAATTATTAATTAATGAGGTAAAATATAGTGGCAAACAATTACAGTCTGATGGGTCCAAAATAGTGTAGTGGCCGCCTGTGATATCATCCCTGTGGAGCAAGAAAGAGTGTAATTTACACAACCTGAATGTCTGTGTCACTGTCCGGTGGACAGTACAGCTGTTTTCGCTACTTGGCATCTGCACTTGTCTAGCCTGTTGGCAAACAAGCAAAGACCAGTGTGTACCTGACAGCTGTCTTAGAGCGAGATTTACAACTTCACAGGACACTGTCTGAGAACTTGTTACTGAAACAGTTTCCTTGCCTTTTCAAGTCCTGTCTTTCCTCTTACAAAAGGTTTGCTACTTATACGAACGCGTGCTCTAAGTATAGTGATATCCCAAAGTCAAGTGTTAGTTATATCCTGACTATGAGAGATATGTAATAGTTATATCCCGAATAGGAGGGAGTTAACTAACTTTTTTGCTGTGTTAGTTATATCCCAAGACCGAAGGCTAACTCCCTAATATGAGGGATATAAATCAAGAAAAGTTCTGTTTGCACTCAGGAGATCAGAACAATAGAAAAACTATTTTGGTACAGTATAATCAGAGTGAATGCAGATCTACTAGCCGATAATTCCTGGAGCCATATTATCTATTTGCAGATATTTCACGTTTGGTTGAACTGTGCTTCAGTGCAAGAAAGAGATTTGGTAAAGAGGTTGACTACCTTAAAGTTTGGGGGGGGGGGGGGGCCTAGCTCAGTGGTAGCGCACTGGGCTTCCAACCACTGTGTCCCAGGTTTAATTCCCGGTGGAGCCTATGTTGGATGGCTGTTTCATCTTTCGTCTCATTGCCATGGTCCTAATTAGCCACATTAGGTGTAGAAATACAGGACGTAAAGCCCTAATCCACCACCAACTTAAATTTTCACCATCCCAAATAGTAGACATGATTTTGGTTGATTGTCAAACATGCCGACAGACATCTTCCAAATGTCACTTCCAAAATCTGCCATTCACAATCAACGACCATTCCATCTTGGTACACCCTAAGTAAGCAGAACAAGAATATAATAATTGCAATATATTACAGTTAGTTAAATAAAAAACGGTTGACTCGAGACGGCTGTACCTGGCTGTGGTCTAAACATGCTAAAGCCAGCTGCTTCTGTCCACTTCTATAGCTAATAGGCGGCTTACATTTATCACCAGAAAAGTGTAAACATTGGCAAATTTAAGAAATATATCATAAATAAGTACTTTTAGATCAGGTTTTGAGTAGCCAGCAATCACAGCTTTGGCTAAACTCAATTTGATGGGCTGTTTATATTGAAACTAACGTTGTGTTGGCAAACTTGAATTAATTTTTTTTTTCCAATCTTAATATGCCATAAAGTTATGTCACCACATGGATATGAATGTAATACATTAATTAATGTCTACATCTTTTTACGTAGATGGCCTTAAAATATTACATGTGACATGGCAGGTGTACATGAGATTAAATTACTTCTTTCAAGATGATTGAAATTGTGATTCATACATAACGATGGCTGTAAATAAATTTTCCAAGATAAAAAGGCTTTTGAAATATAACAAATATGTAAGAAATATGTAGAAATACCTGAAAATATTCAACAAATAATCAGTTGAATTGACATGAGAATAACAGATTTTTAAAACAAATGTTCTAATCTAGTATACATTTATTATAATCAAGGGCATATACTAATGGTATCAGCTAAATTTATTTGTATTTATTTGCATACATATATTTAATTGAAACCAGGGTGACTGAAAGCCAAGTATGAAAGCTGCATGAGTATATGGTTGTGATGTGAAATGGGTTGAATATTTGACAGTAGAACGTTGTTATATATGTGATGTCGAACGAATGAATCAATAATGGAATTGAATTTAAAGATGAAAGCAATACTCACGTTCCAACTTGTAAAAACTCTTTAATGTTCTTAGGTTCAATAAACGTGAAAATAAATTTAAAAAGTATAAGTTACATGATGAATGCAGACTAATAAGTGATTTCGCAATATTGCTCTATAGGAGACGAAAGTAGGTCAATTACTTCGCGCTTTGATTTCAAGGTGGTGGCGAAAAAAGTAGTTCATTCATTATCGCCGATCCTGACGTTGTTCATCTTATCTCGGCACAGAAACCTGTCAAAATTTATTCTAGAGGTTAGTATAAAATCATTTATGATGTTGAATTCCTTACTCCCCAACTGTGCCTCTTGCTCCTGCGAAATCTGTCAGTCGCTCTGTGACAAAAAAATGTAATTAATTGAAATGATGCAAGGACGAATGGTAAGCATAGCATAGCATAGCAGAGACAGACAGACAGACGTAATTTAAGCGCGCATAACCGGCCACTGACCTATGATCCTCGATTCAAAACTGCTCACAGCAAAGCAAGAGAAAGAAGACAAAAACTATTTTGCGCTAGAGCAAAACATTAGAATGGGCTGGCAATATATTGAATGTATTGGCTCCAGCCCAACTTCAATCTTGAAGGTAGGTAGATAGTTAATAATTGCTTGTATTTGAGTATAACTATATGCTCAATGTGTCAGGTCATTACTACAGCTATAATATGCTATAGTAGCATTCAAAATAAATGCCCGCCCGTTTTTCAGTTCCATTTTTTTCATAAATTATGGCATAAAGCAGTACTATACAAAATGGACAGAAATAACAGCAACAAGTTTTACATCAAATTTGCAGTTGCATGAAATTCATAATATATAGATAAAAAGACAAAAAATTATATCTTTTTTTTCCATCTCATGCTGCTCCAAGCTTTTTATGATAAATTTTTAACGAAAACAAATGGCTTTTTTAGTTTTTATCTTTCTATGAATAAATAACGTTGTCATCAATGAACATTGACAGTTTTCTGAAGGGAATACTTAGTTTTGTTGGAGGACCTGAGCATGTCCCAAGTCATGGTTTAGTCCAGTCTAATAGCTTGCAGAAGCTAGCATTGTGAATTTTGAGAAATGGCAATGCCATACTTTTAGCTTTCATCAAAAATATAACCTTTCTGAATCGGTTTGATAAGAGAAACCATTATGTTTCTGTTAGATTTTTCATAGCATTACTCGCATTAAAACGAGGTGTTTAACTTTCAGATAAGGTATCTATATTTGCATTCCGCACTTTGGGTGCTTCGGATATTGCAGAGAACAGCTAGTGTAATGACAGTTAATGTGGAAGCGGCACATTTCATCGAGATAGAAAAATGAAAAATATCCAATTATCAGCTTTGTTACGTTATAGAAGGATAACGATGATTCTAGATACTCTTTGTTACTGCGTTATTTGCGGCCTGTTTAGATAATGGTTACTAAATCAGCTTAATAGCTCAGTTAAAGCTAATGCAAGGACGGAACCAGCCTAGAATTACTTGTGACAAGATCTGATTTGCTCAAATGGCATTTTGTAATATTGACGAGAGACATTAAGTCCCAGTCAGTTCTGTTAAATTTCATCCCCATTAATAGCATAAATAAATGGATGCAAAGAGGGTGTCCTTTCTTCACTAAAGAGTTATCAATGGCTGCCCTTATTTGGTCAGGGTGGGCGGGGGCCTATCTCAGAGGTAGCGCTCTGGGCTTCCAACCGCTGGGTCCCGGGTTCGATTCCCGGTCGAGCCTAAGTTGGATGGCTGTTTCCTCCTTCGTCTCATTGCCATGGTCTCTGCCTGTCCTAATTAGCCCAATACGTGCAGAAATACAGGACGTAAAGCCCTAATCACACACCACACACATATTTGGTTAGGGTTTAGACCCAAGTATCGAATACAGCTACCAACGAATGTGCTCTATTTTTGTTGTTGGGATAGTGGTCCTGGTGTGAGCAGAATGTTGTTAACGTTCTGGCTTTTAGTCCCAGGGACTAGTGTTCGATTCCAACTCCGGGAGAATTGCTACAGTGGCCCTTAGGTGTGTTGGCACAAATTGCATTAATGAAAAAATTCTGATTATTTCTTTGGCTTTTAACTATTTAAGGAAACTTTTGCCGATAATTACTACAATACAAACATGTGGCTTTTATTTTTTTTTGAAACTCCGATGTGCTTTTATGTTCCTTTTTGCTTAATTGTTTTAATTCATATCTTAATATGTATTTTAATTTATATTATAAGTATGTAAAACCTATAGAGGACCTATTCGTGTTAACTACAATACAAATATGTGGCTTTTTTTTTTTTGAAACTCCGATGTGCTCTTATGTTCCTTTTGGCCTAATTGTATTTTAATTCATATCTTAATATGTATTTTAATTTATATTATAAGTATGTAAAACCTATAGAGGACCTATTCGTGTTAACTACAATACAAATATGTGGCTTATTTTTTTTGAAACTCCGATGTGCTCTTATGTTTCTTTTGGCCTAATTGTATTTTAATTCATATCTTAATATGTATTTTAATTTATATTATAAGTATGTAAAACCTATAGAGGACCTATTCGTGTTCCTGTATATACTTTATAACGCACGATTAGATAAGATAAGATAATTCGACATAACGTCTGAGATGGAAAGTTCTCTGTCAAAAAAGCATCAAAGTGATATCCTCATAATGCAATTTAAACCCTGATTTCACCCTATTTTGGTCCATTACATGAAAGACTAAAACCCATTGTTTTAATTAAAGGCTATGAACCATAATAAAGGCTATTACAGACATAATTACTTGAAATGAGTTTTAATTCCCTTTTCAGTCTTTATCTCATTAAAGCAGCCTTTATAATTATTGAAATATTGCATTATCAACAATTTTCAAGTGATATTCGAGAATAAAAGGTTTGACTGTGACTCAATTTCTCCTCCATTTCCTAACTTTGCCATTTCGCCCTTTGCCTCAATTCTCTGTGGCTCCAGAAACAATGAGCTGAATTAACTCACAATTGGTTGAATTGTTCTATAATTGTACTAATAGCTGTCTCAGAAATACTGGCTTGCAATGCTCCCAATTTACTTGCAATGCTCCCAATTTACTTGCAATGCTCCCACTTTACTGATGGTAGGCCACCTTATGTTGCTCTCACAATCCTGTGCCAAGGTAAATTTGGTGAATTTGGTGAATTTGAAACAGGGCCTTACCAAAGAATAACGTTTGTAGCAGCCATGATTGATCTCGGAACTTTGCCAAGTTGGTTTATGTTATTATTCATGGCAGCAAGAGCAGCCGAGGATACAAAGTGCATAGTTTAGTTAGCATACAGGATGAACACATCTACCAAATAAAATGAAAATGCATAAGTCCCATATAAGTGTTCTACTATAGATTCGGCAAATATTTCTCAGATTTAACAAGCCTAGCAAATTGCCAACCTAGAAGAGCCATGGCAGTAACATATGTCATTAGGTTTAGGGTTAACCCTAACCCTAACCCTAACCCTAACCCTAACCCTAACCCTTACTACAACTCTGGTGAACAATTACAGTTCAACACGTTGCACATCTAAATGGATAAAAATGCTACAAAAGGAGATTTACTCCCAGAAGTGCATGAAACTTCAATATATCAGTAAACATTTTTTGCAACTTATCATATTTATCTTTTTATAAATATATACAATGAACTTAACATAACATGTCAAAAATGATGGAAACATTGAAATCATTGCCAGTTGACAACCAATGACTTATGCAATCACCTAAGATGGTGTCATTCCAAAGCTAATCACCTACATTAGAATGATCAAACTAACAGGGATCCGGTTTTTCACAAACTATACTTTCTTTTCTGTTGTAGGTCTCCAGGGAATACCCCTAGTTCTGTATCTCAGGATATTAATTGAGGTTAAACTTAAACTGGAAAGGGGCAATAATTCAAACATGTGGCAATTAACCTCAGTTGGCCTTGGGAAATTACGTAAATCAATCCAGAACTTGCAGACCAAGGAGATTATCCATGGAGAACACCATACATGTAATGCCCGCGTTTTCTTCGACATGGGAGTTATTGCGAGGCATAAGCCGAGCAATAATCCCATGTCGAAGAAAACAAGGGCATTATCTAACTTATACCACTTAAGATGTTGCCTATTTTGCAAGACATTTGTTTGCTTGTTAAGTGTTTGCTTGTTAAGTTTTGCCACAACATGTGCTCATATAAGTGTGACCATGTCCTCCCTGCTGGTCTTAGTACATGTGATATACCCCCCTGTAATCCAGGCTTCTGATTGGCTGTGGAAGGCAAACAGTGGTATACGATCAGATGCTGTGTACACTAGAAAAAGCACTAATGTTGACATTTTAGTATGGATCCATTATTATCATTTAGAAGGTAGAAGTGGAGATGATCTTGATTAAAACTGAACAAATTGTAGTTGTGAAGATTTAATTTCATTTTCGTTTTCTGTCTTGTGTTGATATCAAGGCTGCGAAAACGGATTAATGTTTGGTGATTTTTGTTTTGTTTTTGTTTTCAATAAAGGAGTGTTTGCCACTTTGCTTTGACACTAAGGAGTGTCTGTAGATAAGAGCATAGAAAATATCTCGTTTCATTCCAAGTCTAGAGAATACTGTCATGCAATGAAAAATTCACAAAAGTGAGCTATTCCTACAAGAATAACCATTTGTATTCCCATACTTTGCATGTGATTAAAGCATTTGTCATTGTCCAAAACAAATGGGTTAAATTGAATGGGAGCTGAATGAAATAACGTGCTCTGACATGAAAGGGGGACAATGCAACAAACGAAGTGTGCAGTAAAATAACTCTAAAATCACAGAGTAGCCAATATTTCTGAATGAGTATTCTTGTCATGTGTGCTCAGGCAACAATCAACAAGTCAAAAAGGCATCCCCGTAATGGCTTCTATGGATACTGGTCATAATGGCCAAGGACCAAATTGGCCCCGATGAAAATGGGCCTCTACAAAGTGGCCATATGGCATTGCGGAGTCATTTCAGCACTTCGTGCATTATAGAAATGTTGTATACATGTTTTGCAAGGTATGGTGAATTATGTATTTTGCTTCAGCCATATTATTCCATTTACTAGCTTGAAGCAGCACCATATGGACAGGGATTTTAGCAATAAGTAAAGCCCTAATTCTCAAAATCATAAAACCCTGTCTTTCCAATAAGTAATTACACAGAACAAAGGAATTACTTACGTCACAGCAATAGTTTATTTAAAATTAAAATGTCTATTCATCAATTAGGAAATTCGGGGTATATCTAGCTGTCAATAATTGAAAAAATTTTCTCTAAGACTTACATCGTGCTGTGTATAAAAAATATGAAAACGAGTAGTCTCTTCTCTTTTTATTCTACTAAAACCGTATAAAATAATTATAATAATAATTTTGTATATTTCACAATGGTGCATTTGTGATCTTAAGTCTCATATATATATATACCATTCACTACATGATAAAAGTAACAACAAATCAGGGTTTTTTTAATATCACGGATACTAAGAGAAATTATGGTAAATAAAAATGGGTACAATGACATGCCTTGTTGCATGGGCCCCTCATCCATCACAAACTGTTTCGTGATTGCTTGTGCAAATCGTAACAATTACACAGTGACGAATGGGCATAGCGTGATAGTACCTGTGTAATTATAATGCATGCTCTTGTCAGGCCCTATGCTTTGTGTGTACATAGATAAACAGTCAACCCTTCGCGTGGTAAACATCATTTATAATTGCTGCTGCCTCCTCATATGACGTTGGTGCTTTTTATTAATTCCTTTGTCTGGACTAGATCCTGTCTCTGTTTTCCTTCTTTTTTTTTTTTTCTTTTTTTTTTATTCTGGCTGATCCACATACTTGAAGAAGCAAGAAATAGTGGCTTTTGATGAAATCAGTGTTTCTCCGATAAAAAAAAAACTGCCACAATTTCCTTAATGGAAATGTCTTTTGGTTGAATATAAGTTTTTTATTTTAGGTTATTTTTCTTCAGATTGTCATCCTTGGTTTACTTTCGTAATGTGCATTGCGAATTATGCTTAAAAAAATATAAATTCTGAATCTGTTCTTTCAGTTAACCTTCTCATTGCCATGGTCTCTGCCTGTCCTAATTAGCCCAACTGGGTGCAGAAATACAGGACGTAAAGCCCTAATCACACACACACACTTTCAGTTAACCTAAAGTATAACTGTGTTTTCACGTGTTCTTTCAGTTAAGTCTTGTGTTTGGCTTGTTCAAGTGAGCAGTGTCTGAAATTAACGTTCTTTTGCAAATTTTAAAGTTAAAAGGTGATGGGCGATGGGCGACTGAATGTTGCACTAAAGCTTCTAGTGTTTAATGAAGTGGTTATGTGCTTAGCAGTGAGGGTCCAGGATCTGAAGCCTTAGTACAATCCAGTTAAATGAAGATGGAGTCCAAAGTAAAGTTGAATGTTTTATTGTATGATCCTTTTAAACTGTGTTCCCCACAAAGTCCAAAGAATTACATGTTGAAATGTTCTATGTGAGATCAGCCTTCACTCAAGAATACATGACTAAATAGCCAGAACTCTCTGCTGCTGTCCTGCAGATGTCCTGCCTCTCTGTGCCTCCCTCTCTCTTTTTAAAGTAGGGCCCAGCGCAGATTAAATACTTGGCCTAAAGTGGCCAGTAGCAGGAGCAGCTGGAAATTTCCTAGGATTGTTATACTTTTATGTAATAATTTTTATAAAGGATTCAGGGAGCATTAATGAAGTGAGCATCTTGTAGGGGAGCATGTATTATAGCCTTATGACATGAAATCACTCAACGCTTTAATTGTGATATGTAATTGGCAGAACCTTTAAATTAAATAACGCCATTTTTTATCTTAACAATTTGAAACGAGTTTACTTATTTGTTCAGTTTATTGAGCAATAGTTGATACTTCTAACATGCACTTTTGTGATATGCTGGGCATGATTGGAGCCTGCAAACAGATCATCCATTATCAAGACCACCTGAAATTTTAGATCACTTCTTTGGGTCCCATGACCAACCATGCATGCAATGTTGCATTCCAAGATAGACTCAACAATGGCTGTATTCCACCGTACTATTTATTTATTTATTTATTTATTCCAATATATTTTACATGGGTTGCATCATCAGCACAGCTGTTTTGCAGATGGCCCATCAAAACAATATGTTATATAATACAATATAGTATAAAAAAACATTTAAAACAAATGGCGTATAAAAACAGAAATATATAAAAGTAAGATTCATAAAGTAATTAAACTAAAATGTGGCGTTTCAAGGCATATTTAAAACCAATCAGGTTGTTTACATCCTTTAAACTTGATGGCAGCAAATTCCATAAGATAGCACCAACATAACCAAACGACCTCTCAGCAAACCGACTAGATACGTGTGGCACATATACATTCATGGGGTGGCTTCTGGCATTGATACCATTGACATCACAATTCATTACAATATTGTCAACTAAATAGGTAGGGGCCAGCCCATGTATGCACTTAAACATTAGAGTGGTTACCCATAGTGAAATACTGACATCTATTGATTCTCCATTTTGCAGGTGTGCCACTTCCTGCGTATTCAAAACGTAGGCAAGTCACGTGGTCGCTGATAGCTAATGAGGAACGACCATCGCTAATCCAGGCTGACTGTCCTATATAAACTCCATCCTTGCCTTCTAAAAAGCATTCACCTTTTCTGTTCGCCCCACCCGCCATCCCTTTTTTTCTTAATTTTTCTCTATTTTTTTTAATTCTCTCTGCTTTTCATACTCATCTCCTATCTTATCTCACTGTCTCAACAGGTACTTAAGTAATTTTGCCTCAAAAATATGCTTGACACTCTGTACACGTGTGGGTGTCCACAGAGCAACATAGTCTCAAGTTATTTAATTACACGTATGGTTCGTCTATCTGTGTGTCTATGTCTTGTCTTTATGTGTATGCTCATTAAAGCAATTGTATCCAAACCTAATACAATCTGCGTCTCGTGTGTTTAACTCAGTTATATGTCAATCGCGAGGTTTAAATCAAGCTGTCTTGTACTCCGTGTCTTTGATGGGGCAAGTACAGAGGCCACCCCAGTTGTCAATATGAGTGTTCAACATGATGTGGAATCCGAGCCTTATCATCTCATCACTATGTCTGCCTGTGGCAGCTGGTCATATAAGATTGTAAAGCTTTAGATTAGCTAACTTTTGGCTGAACTGGCGTGCTATCGTTGGTGATAAGACTTATGCCAGGTACTCTGAAGATACAGGAACAAAACTATATAATAAATTACCAACAGCAATAACTGATACAAGATTGTCAAAATTATCTAGCTACAAGATTACCAGAAATATATTGAGAAAAATAAATGTTTAAATATGTTTCAATACATAATATTATTTTGAAATATGTTTTCTTGCCATTTTCAAAACTCTATAATACTTAATAATGTGTAATATATTATTGTAACATGTTACATTGTGTGAAAAACTTTTTAATTAATTTTTGTACACCATCTTTTATAGGCCCCTGTCCTTTGATTAGATAAAATGTAATTTCAATTTGACTCAAATTAAAAAAGTTCTAAGCATTTCTTAGACTTCAATGAATAGATTTTTTTCTTTCCACCTGTGGCCCCTGCTCCTTGCATTATGACAACCCCATTTCAATTAATTACATTTTTGTTGGTAAAATGTATGTGACTTCACTTTTTAATTAATTTATTTTCAGGTTAATTGAAACTTGAGAACACTGAAGATCCCTTTAAACAGCTTATGTTTTTATAAGTTGGAACGTGAGTATTGTTTCATATTGTTTTCTTATTCATCTTGTTATTATTATTTTTCCAAAAACAACATCTTGGTGTCTTGTTGCAAAGAATTTATGTGGTACGTTTTACTTTGGAAAAATGAATCTTTAATCATTCTGCTGCTAAGAAAATGTGTAACAATTGCATGAGATTAAATTAAAATGGCCTCTACGATTCAGCATTGTAATCATTGAAAGAGCTAATTCAATCCCACACACATCATAGATTTGAATGTAATATTATTATGTCTCCTTAGTGAAAAGATAGAAAGGAATCAATGTATTACATCCATGTGGTGGTATGGTGTTTGCCATTGCAATAAACAGGTGATGGCATATTATTATCCCAGTAATAATTACGAAGAATTCCAATTGAAATTTTGCACAATGCCAGAACATGACATCACTTCGGGTCTTGTCCGCTAATCCTATTTTAATCCCTATTTTGCTGTCACCGATTATTCCAAGTTTCATGAAAACTTGGTAAAAAATTCAAAGAGTACAAAAGATTTAAATGATAATTATAAACGATCAATCGGAAACATTAATTCAAATGTGGCCACGCAACGGTTTTTTTTCTGAAATGTTTTGCTCCTTGAGATGTGTTACTAGCTCGATAAATATGTTGGAAGGTAGGCCAAGAGAACGCCATTCTATGGCAATGGGTTGACAAATATACTGATACAAATATCTTTAGACTTTGACTGTTTTGTCAACATAACAACACTAGTTTATTTGGAATGAACTTCACAACCTTGGTAACACAGATACCTCATAGGATATTCAAGACTTACACATTTACACCTTTTAGTCAATGAACCGGCACCGGTATGCCAGAGTTGTCGGTGCCCCCTTACAATCAAACGTATTTTATTAGATTGCATCCACTTACAACGCATTAGAAGACCTTTGTTTCAAGCTACTACCTTACAACATCTCTTTACAAGATGTCCAACGCAGACAATTATTGATTTTTTACATGCTTCTGGTTTCTACTACCAAATATAAATAATTAATCTTAACCTAGAGAGCCTCTACATAGCCCACTCAGGTGCTGATGAGGCGTTAAACAATAACACACACACACACACAACCTTGGTAGGTCGGCCTGATAGGGTTATTTGTCCACAGGTTAGGTCAGTGCGATCCGTTTCTGACACCCCACCTGCCTGAGCATTATGCCTGGTTTAACACAATTGGCCGAATTGATTGATGCTCGCTCACTGAAATGTTCACCTTGAGAATTTGTGTTGTTTATGAAATAATATATCTCATTTTACAATTTAAGAAAAGATAAGTTTATGCACACATTTTAAGTGTGTCGTGTTATTTATGAAATAATATATCTCATTTTACATTTTAAGAAAAGATAAGTTTATGCACACATTTTAAGTGTGTCGTGTTATTTATGAAATAATATATCTCATTTTACATTTTAAGAAAAGAAAAGTTTATGCACACATTTTAAGTGTGCAGTAAACTCTCATAAAAATGCTTGACTTTACAGTTAGTTTCATTAAATATGGTCGACTCTAGACAGCTGTACATAGCGACCTATTCCTGGCTGTAGCTACAGTATAACTGACTAAAGCCAACTACTACTGTTGCCTACTCCTAGCTTATAGTCGGCTTAAACCAAGAAATATAAACCTTGGTAAATGTATGAAATTTATCTGATATGGTGGCATGTACTTTTAGATTCGGCTTTCAGTAGCCAGCTATAGCCAAACAGTTCTGGTTAGTGGCAGGTAGCATTACTTTTACTTTGACAGGCTGTTTGTAATGAAACTAACTGTAGCTGACCAAAGCTAGGAACATCTACTCTGCTTATAACTGAGACTGTAAGTTCGCAGAAACGATACAGAAATGAAAATAATTCAAATCATATTAAGCTAGTATTTCTTTGTGATGGCTTGCAGTAGACTGCTACACATTTCAAATGTGCAGTAAACTCAAATATCACAGAAACAGTTTTTACGGATTTGTCAACTACCTCAAAAGGATGTTTATTGATGCATTTCAATCGACATAAAAATTCAAAATTGCTATGTATATGCACCACAAAATTATGATTAATGCTATATATAAGTAAAAACTGCAAAACACATTTAAAAGATAATCATTCTATATGGTGGCCCACATGCTAGTGGCATCCAATGCCTTAATGTGGGTCTCCATGGGCACTCACTATGAAGTTTTGTATAATTCATACTTATACTGTATTTCTGTCTGATTAAAAGTATTCTGTATCTTTATCTGTACACCTAGGTATTTTTTGTATGGGCCAAGTAGCAGGGTATTAAAGTAGCATATGGACTAGCTTAGTCTAGTTTGTAAAGAACCAAAAAATAAGATATGAATTTTGCCTTAAATATCATCTGTATTAATACATTCATGTTTCCATTAGA
Organism: Alitta virens; assembly: GCA_932294295.1. NCBI lineage: Eukaryota > Metazoa > Annelida > Polychaeta > Phyllodocida > Nereididae > Alitta > Alitta virens. The sequence continues at coordinate 1,205,503 of OW028579.1, read as the reverse complement.
TTTAGTTGATATATTCCACATGCACCTTGATAAATGACTCCTGGTGCAATAGGGGGTGGGGGCCTGGCTCAGTGGTAGCGCGCTGGGCTTCCAACCACTGGGTCCTGGGTTCAATTCCTGGTCGAGCCTATGTTGGACGGCTGATTCATCCTTCGTCTCATTGCCATGGTCCCTACCTGTCCTAATTAGCCCAACAGGTGTAGAAATACAGGACGTAAAGCCCCAATCCACCACCACCACCTGATGCGTTAGCGAGAAAGCAATACATTGCCAATACAACAAATCGTATCAGTAGTCGTAAATTGTTCTTCCAAAGAAATTTGAAATCACCTATCCCAACAGTCACAGTCAATCGATTACAAAAAAAGGCCAAGGGACTGAAGTTGCCTAAAAGTAACTTTCCTCATAAACATTTAAATATGCACAGCCACACCTAGGTCATTAAATAGCCAGCCCATCGTGTCATCCACTTCAGACCAACAAGGTGCTGAGGCTTATTCCGCTTCCGGTTAGACTAGGGTTCTTGAGTCTGCGTAATCGCCTCACAGACAGGAAGTGGCTCAGCACATTGGGCCTCTAATGTCACTGAACTTTGAGGTGCACAAGAACATCTCCTGGACCATTGCCTCGGTGTATTTGTATAGTACCAATTGGGACCATTCTATCTGAAGATTCATAAATGTGTATTCTCTGCCGGATGTTTCAGTGGTCATAAAGGTCTGATGCAGATTGGTCCAATGAAAACTACTCCAAAAGAATTTACGCTCGATTCTAAGAGTATGATGTCACAGTTTTCTAACGTTTACCTGACATTTTATGCTCCATTTCCCCACATTTCCAGAGGATGTGATGCGAATCCAGGACTCAAGTTGGTTAAGGCAGTGACTCTGAGACACTTTCATTATGAATTCAATGTCTGTTGGAGGTTGTCGGCAATATTAAGAGGGCATTGCTGATAAAAGTTTGAGAGGAGCTGAGCAGGGTCTTAACCCATGTGACAGTTGAGTGTGTGGTATGGCCCACCATTCAGTCTAGCCTTATTTTGTGAGGAACGTGTTTGCAGATATTCAGTAAACAACAAAAATTCAGTCGTATTTGGCAATTTGAGCTAGTCATTCAGAGGCCGAATTGTGCGTTGGACCATTTGGGCGTTGGCCAATTTGACCAGGGAACGATCGTGACGGAAGCTGAATGGAGTATGGTGTGATAAATATGAGTCCGTTCAGGAAAGTGAGATGTTCTAAACTTTCATCTAATTACTCAGACTTTAAAATATGGCCGATTCATTGGGATATGTGAGGATCGTAATATTTGTTCTCCTTGGTCGTATTTGACGACTGCTGATTGGGGTGAAACCTGCAAATATTACCGATCATTAGTGTTACATTTTTGCGTCCATTGTTGTCAAGGTTACCGACCTCGATGTCGCAAATGATCACCTAGAGTGTCGTAATGGGTCGTAAAATATTCAGGAGGTGGTGACAAATGTTTTGGGGCAATTTGTAAATCGATGATTTGTTAGTTAATAACCTGATTATTCCAGTGTAATGCATTGCTCTGTCGGTCACAAAAAAGTAAGTCAGCAGTTCGGAGTTGACAATAGGCATTCATGCAAAATATGACAGATAATCGTGTGATCAGTCTTTTATACCATTACTACATTACTGGGGTGGGGTCTAGCTCAGTGGTAGCTACTGAGGTTCCAACCACTGGGTCCCGGGTTCAATTCCTGGTCGAGCCTATGTTGGATGGCTGTTTAATCCATCATCTCACTGCCATGGTCCCTACCTGTCCTAATTAGCCCATCAGGTGCAGAAATACAGCCCTATTCCACCAACACCACTGCAATGGAAGGATATGGAAGGATGTTTACTGACTGCTGTTGGATGATGTATATAGTCTTTGGGCCAGTTCAGCTGACAAAATTGAAACTATGATATTTTGGATGATAACAACAGTACATGAAATTGAAATCCATAGTGACGGAAGGACATAAATTGATGGAATTTTAATTTTCTGTGTTGAATAATCAATAAATAAATAGGTACTCTGTTAAAACGATTTGTGATATGGTTTAGCTTACATATCTGTGAACAATTCAAAATGTACATAATCTTACAAGCATGTAAAGAATATAGGAAAAGTCAGCGTGACGGAAGGACATTTCTTGCAACCAGCCTAAAGACTTCTGATTATATATATGAGATATTTTGTGAATTCATAAACCGCACAATTAGTTTGATGGCAGAATACAATTGCCTGAATAGTGGTCTTAAATTTATGATATAAGTGCAATTCAATATAGACAATAAGTACTATATACAGCAGCTTACTTCCAGTGCGACGGAAGAACAAAACCTTTGTGACGGAAGGACAATGAGGCAACATAAAAATTGAAATTCAAATCATATTAGAGACATATATTCAAACACAAGATCATTTCTGATTTCAAACGACTTTATTTTACTTGTAACATGCTATTACTTACAAAAGTCACAGATTCGTAGCCAGCACACTGTTCGTGTGACAACTGGCAGACTGGCATTTTCACTCTCTCCAGAGGCAGAATTTGAAAACAAAGAATATACAATATAATATAAACAAGAACAATCAAATTGTCAAAGCTTGGTACTCGCATTTTGGCGGGAAAATCACAATTTAAACGTGATTTCATATATTAGACATAGCAATCATAAAAGCCTATCACATAACAACAGGTATTTGGGCATTTTATTTTTTCAACAAAAAGTTGACATTTCCGTGGATTTCATGAGTCTACTTCTACTTCTACTTCTACATGTGCTCTACTTCTACCTGTCTACTTAATTGTGCAGTTAGCGTGAAAGATGTTCTTTTCACTGAGAGCTCAGAAATACCATAATAGCCAGTGACCAGGTGAACAAAATTACTCTTTTCAAAATGACATAATTATAGTGGATCTTCACGGAAGGTTCTCTGTTGTGTCACCAGGTGGCTATGACAGAATACTGCAATTCTATTGGCTGAAAAGTTCCCGCGCTTGACTCTGATTGGCTGAAGCAAAGTGCATCCCAGCTATGGTATTTGTAGTAGATTTTAATATATATTTGGGAAATAACAGAAATCCACTAAATGAGAAGATGTCAAAGAAAATTATATTTATGGAATAAGTTAGTTATGACTTACTATGTCTGAAAAGCAAAATGAGTAATAAGAGGAGAGGAAAGACTTATATCTGCTTAATTCAGGACTGCTCAGTGAAAATACTGAAACATTCATGGAAGTATCACATGAAAGTGTGGGAAAAAACGGTCAACTTGAAAGGAGCGTGACACGGAAAAGAAATTAAGAAAACTTCAGAAAAAGTTGATGAGCCCCTGTAAGTACTTGATTGGTAGCGATAAATGAAAGACCAATCAATAAGTCAGTGAGCCAATCAGTGATGGGGCAATTAGCCAATCAAGTTGTGTCTGCCTGGTTAAGCAACACTCAGCTTGATTGGGTTTACAGGCTCCATGATCAAGATGTACTGAAAAAAGGGTAAAGCATGAATTCAGATGGAAGCAGAAATAAGAAGTTAAGAGACAGTATTCCCTAGCCATATTTATGTTCTTTCAGTTTACTTATAAAATTATTGTGCAGACCCAGATGACATGATCGGCTCAATGTTGGATCGATGTCAGTCGAAGTCAGACCAATATTTACCAGATGACATGCTATCTAGGTTGTGCATCGAAAAAGTGGTTAGGCATGCCCATATATTTGCTAAGTTTAGCACCATTGACTAAGCTTCGACCCAGCGTTGGCCTAAAATACCAACCTAGTGTTGGGGCTTTTGGCCCAATGTTGGCTGACAAAATGACAACATGATATGAATTTATACTTGCCAATTCCTGAAAGTGAATTTCACAAGAAAATGTTTTTCTATAGAGGAGCCAGAACCTGGAATAATTTGCCAAGTAACTTAAAAGAATGTTATACGTTAAATTGCTTTAAAGTACAGCTAAAAATATCAAGAATGCAGCCCATGAGTGAATGATATTGTTGCTGCTATAACTTGGTTATTGTGTATTTTATTGTTGTGTATTTTATTGTTTGTGTATTTTATTGTTAGTATATTTATTGTTAATGGTTTTTAATTGTTATCGATATCTATGGATTTTATTATTTTATTGTTTTTTTACTGATGTGAAGGGCCTGGGTGTAAAACAGCTTCGGCTGATCTGGGTACCCTTTTAAAATATATTTGAAATTTAAAAAAAAATAAAATAAAAATAAAAAGCAAGTACAACAATAAATATTTACTTAATAATTATCAGAAAATATGTTATTTTACAATCTTTTTTGCTGTAGTCGTTTACGTAATTTTCAAATTGGAAGTTATAACATCATTTAGCTTTAAATGTAATTGTGATGTAAATGTAATTGTGTGTTGGTTTTCTGTCTGCCATCGGGATGTCTATCAAGCTCTGTCGACATCACAATTTACACCCTTGTCAGGCCTGTTCAAGCATGAGTCTTTCTCAACTTCCCAGGGAGTATACGCCCAACCCGCAGCCGTTCAGGTGCACTTTGGGTCAAATTTATTCTACTACTACCATCATTGCCTAATAGCCAAGTGAGGATTTCCTCCATGCCATGGCTGAGATTGAACCCACGACCTCACGCGTACGAGTCATATGCCTTAACCACTATGCCAAGGCACCCAACACTAGTCAGTTTCTATTTTGTTAAAATTTTCTTTTTTACAGCCAAATTCATTGACTTGGAAACCAGTCTCATCGTCTTGGTAGCTAAACTCCAGAGGACATCGATCATGTGGATCCAGGACTCCCATTGGCTGAAGGATTGCCTTAACCAATGGGAGTCCTGGATTCACATGACGTCATCTGGGCTTAAGCTTCCAAGTCTGTGAGATTAGTTTCCAAGTAAATGAATTTGTAATCCTGTCCAAAAATAGGTCCAACGTAACACGTGCACATTTTTCTAATAAAATCATTCGTGATTATGGTATTTCAAAGGATTTAAAATATTTCAAAAGCCGATTAGGGTACAATGACAAGCGGCTGATCTCTTTAATGTAAAACACACAGCTTTAATGTAGGATAATACAGGAAGTTATAGTTTGTAATGAATATGACTTTGACATTGACGTAAGTCCACAATATCATGAATATAGAACGTTGTCATGAAGCATTGAAGCGTATGAAATAACCAAAGCATAATTCAACCATTATTTTATGCAGTTTTATCAACTAAGATTTGATTTAAAAAAAAAATTATTTTACAATTACACATGTTTAAGCTTTTAAGCTGTCAACACTAGATGAAAATTATCTTTTCACTGGCTTTTGAAAATGGCATATATTACAGGCCACAGTGTGATTAGGGTGTTCTGAGGGTTCAGACATCTGTCAGTTCCACGCTGGGCTTCCAACCACTTGGTCCCGGGTTCAATTCCCGGTCGAGCCTTTGTTGGATGGCTGTTTCATCCTTCGTCTCATTGTCTTGATTCCTACCTTTCCTAATTAGCCCATCAGGTGCAGAAATACAGGATGCCCTAATCCACCACCACCACCACCATGTTCGATCACCTGGCCAGTGGGCACTCTTCATGAGCTACATCTGCAGCTGGATGTTGATCGCACGTTAAATTGGAGACACCTTGTATTGGGTTTCTATGCTGAGGCAATTAAAGACCCAACAGTAACATAATGTGAACTCCAATCTTTATTATATCTCATTACATTTGACTATGGCAGCTGGTCACATACGAGCTGACTAAACTTCAGACCCAGTAATCAAAGAAATACACGTATATGTTTGTGATACTGCTGGCCTCCATTGTAATTTGTTAGATTATCAGGGTATAGTCTATCGATTTTTGCGATAGTCCTGGCTTTACATGTATACATTATTAGAAATATATAGAATATTTTAGATATGCTTACGTTAAAATTAATGATGAATAAAATACACTAATTCCTTTATCGAGAGACTCCTTCAGGGCATAAAAAAGACAATAAAACGCTGTCTATTGTTTTATTTGATATTCAAAATTCTGGTTTTTCCACGTTCTTTTATCATTTATACAATCCTCCGGCCAAAATACTGATTAAAAAGTATATAATCCATCCATAAAACAACTTCCAATTTGGCAAAGCTTTCTTTTGTGCAGTGTCCTAGCTCACAGCAGTACATCATCTTGGTCTCCAAATCCCTGCGTCTTATCTGATATTGAATCGTTGCCTTTGGTCATTCTTCATCAGCCTATACTTGCACCTAAAGTTTACAGTAAAAGCATAACTTTCATATTTTTTTATATTAGACTTCGATATATGCAAAGATTAATTTTTAATTGAAATTAATAAATATTTAATTCCTTATGTATGCTGTGAAGGTGTTGCAAAACTGGATCAGATTGCAGTTTCCCAGATAAAATTCAAGTCGATTAAATGTAGGTGGCCTCTCGATAGCGGTCTTAATACCTTAGAGAGGCCTCCCACACATAGAGAAAAATACATTTTAAATATTTCTTTACTCGTTTATTTGTCTGATTTTCTATGTATGTTTCAAACAATGTCTGTATATGAAATGTGTGTCTCTTTGTGTAAATAAATGTCTTTGTCTGTCTGTCTGTCTAGGTGACGCTGTGCTAACATTGGCCCGATAGCGTCCACACCAGATCAACATTGCAACAATGCATAGGTGGAGGTTTTAATATATTTATATATGTTTATTAAATACACTTTGAATAAATGTATACATAGAAATCATAATGTTATTTACAAATGTTATTTTAAACATAAATGGAAAATTAATGGAGTAAAATCCTCGTCTATTCGTCCAAAAATAAAGTCTTTCACAGCCACTACGGTTGCCTGCTCTTCGTCATTGTAACAACTTGAGTTGAGCTGACATGGGCCAATTATTATGTCTGGGCTTCCATACTGTCTCCTGATCAAGTCCAGGTTTCCACCAATCAAAGCTGGCGCATATTGACTTGCCATATTGGCCAAAAAACTCACTTTCTCATTGTCACTGTTTATCATTCTAATTAATATATAGTCTCACACACCTTTTTATAAAGGGCGGGGGCCTAGCTCAGAGGTAGCGCTCTGGGCTTCCAACCACTGGGTCCCGGGTTTGATTCCCGGTCCAGCCTAAGTTGGATGGCCGTTTCGTCCTTTGTCTCATTGCCATGGTCTCTGCCTGTCCTAATTAGCCCAACTGGTGCAGAAATACAGGACGTAAAGCCCTAATCACACACACACACACACACATCTCTTTTTGACACTGTCAACAGACAGTCCACATATAGTACCTTCCTTGTCTTTTTGGTTGTTGTCTTGGTGGTACTCTGTCGAAGCTTTCTTTTCAGTATCTTAATTATCACTGAGAGGTGCCAAGAAATTTACAAAACCTGGGTTTGTTGCTGTTGGCGATTTAACTGATAAAGCTTCGACTTAATGTCACCAGAACAAAAAAGTCAACGTGGGTACCATAAAAACCTCCACCCAATGCTGCAATGTCAGTCTGATTTCGGTTTTATCGAACCGCTGTTGGCCCAACGTAAGCCACATAACATCTTACATCTGTCAGTGACAGTGGGGAGATTCGATTTAATTTGCAGAAATCTGGGTTTGTTGCTATGGCAACCGATTTCTTGGTTTTCATGAAAAAAAAGGCGGCATCCCCCTAGCTTGATAGAGCTACAGTTAGTTTCATAAAAAATGGTCGACTCTTGCTATCTGTAGCGACCTGGACCTGACTGTGGTCTAAACATTTTAAAGCCAGCTGTTTCTGTCCACTTCTATAGCTAATAGTCACCTTTCATTTATCACCAGAAACGTGTAAACACTGGCAAATGTAAGAAATTAATCTAATATATTATGAATATGTACTTTTGGATCCAATTTTAAGTCGCTAGCTATGACAACTTTGGCTAGGTTCAATTTGACGGGCCGTTTTTAATGAAACTAACTGTACTTCTAAGAATTGCGAAAAGTACAAGATTGCTTTTTTTCTATTATACGTGGTGGTGGTGGATAAGGGCTTTACGTCCTGTATTTCTGCACCTGATGGGCTAATTAGGACAGGTAGGGACCATGGCAATGAGACGAAGGATGAAACAGCCATCCAACATAGGCTCGACCGGGAATTGAATCCGGGACCCAGTGGTTGGATTCTATTATACGTCCAGCAAGCCTTTTTTCCGCTCTGTATCTCATTCTTTTGGATCTGTAGCTCAAATAGTCCCCATCCAGCCAGGTATCAATTTCAATCTAAATGTTTATTCGTATGCTTTTTCTTTCGTTTACATTCAAGCTTTAGAAAACCGGTAGACAGGAAATGTGTCAGGGTTTTAGTAGGAAATGGAGTCTGTGGTTCCAAATTAGCTGGAAGCTAAAGTTTGCTTTTATGGCATTCAATTGGATAATAGTCCTGACAGAAGAGGTAAAGTTTGGGTAAACTTTAAATGTAATTGGATAATGCAGCCCTATATTGTAAGTTCTTGTCAAAAAGAGAAAAAGATGGATGAAGAGATTGTAGTCAGAATTTGGTATAAACATTTACCAGGATACTAAAATATACTTTTATATTTATAAGACAAACTCCTAAAAGGTTGTATAAACAAACAATTATGAAGCTGTTCTTTGAAGGTGTACTTTAATTGTTCATTATGAATGAATTTGAACTTGAATCGACCTACAGAGGTCACACAAGACCTATACACATGTTTTTATATCACCAGTACATGTGTCTGACTAATCTTGTGGATTGGTTCGCATTTGACATTGGTAATTACGAATTCTCATTTGAGATGTTGCTGGTCATTTTGTGAATTATATAAGTGTTGAAGAATTGTGGTGGAAAATGGTATTTCAAGAAGTTTCTTTAAGTCTTGTTCCAACTGTCCCAAAGTGAGATTCAAAGCTCTGTTATGTCAGAGACAACATGCTACATTTTACATGGTATATTTGCAAACATGTGCACAGCATACAGGCTTCTTAGGGGAGAATATTTTTACCACCATCGTCGCATATTATTTTCATTATTTTCAAAACTTTGTGTACTCTCCATTAAAGCCCCTTTTCTCACTGAATATAATAAGAAACTTAAGCTCCATTTTTTCTTGAGTTCACTCACATAAAAACACTTTTGTTTGCTAAGTCAGATTAACATTCACTCCAAAAGAAATTACACTTGTTTGTTCAGAAGAGGTTTTCATCTCAAGATGTTAATATGGAGTATTAATACATGGACTAAAATAGCTGTGTGTAATGAGTTAAGTTGATGGAGTTACCTCTTGAAAATATATGAAATCTGGAAAGGTAATTTTACATTTTTTTATTGTGAAAGTTTTCCTTTCTTTTTCGTATGAGTAATTTCATGCAGTACACATGATGATAAAGTGAAGGAATTTCCAAAAAAAAAGGAAAAATTTGTGAGGTGAGGTGAGGTGAGGTGAGGTGAGGTGAGGTGAGGTGAGGTGAGGTGAGGTGAGGTGAGGTGAGGTGAGGTGAGGTGAGGTGAGGTGAGGTGAGGTGAGGTGAGGTGAGGTGAGGTGAGGTGAGGTGGTCATTCGCATGATAACCCACCATGAAATAAATGTGTAACATGGTGTGGACTCCAAGCAGACCAAGCCTTATTATCTCATCATTACATTTTTCTGACAGCGGGTGATGTAAGATAACAAAGCTTCAGGTCAGCAGCGTTGAGACCATATAACATAAGTTATATAACACAAGAGTAAATAACACGAGATGACATTAGATAAGAAAATATGATGTTGAATGGAAACCCTTCCTATGTTCTCAAACTGTATCTTCCTAATTTGCTTGCTGTCCATGGTGTGTATTACCATCCAATACCACAAACATGTCCTCTGTGTAATATGATCAAGCAATTACGGCCCATTCGTGTGTCTTTCACACTAGCCATTCAAAGCCATTGTCACGCTTTGCCACACCCAATGATATCACAAATGACATTTTAATTAGGTTATATAATTTGTAAATTTTGATATACTTTATTTAATGAGATGTGCAAATGTTGGTTAGTCATACGATTTTCACATTACTGGTCTCCCAATGGTGATCCGAGGACATACAACCGTAGTCTGTGAAAGTGGCCAAATTTTGATTCGTGCAATATTCAAATGGACCATGCCCAAATACCTGAAAATCTAGAAACAGGTTATTATGGCACACATCATGCTAGAAACTGAGGGTATTAAGGCACACATCATGCTAGAAACTGAGAGTATTATGGCACACATCATGCTAGAAACTGAGGGTATTAAGGCACACATCATTCTAGAAGCTGAGAGTATTATGGCACACATCATGCTAGAAACTGAGGGTATTAAGGCACACATCATTCTAGAAACTGAGAGTATTATGGAACACATCATGCTAGAAACTGAGGGTATTAAGGGACACATCATGCTAGAAACTGAGGGTATTATTACACACATCATGCTAGAAACTGAGGGTATTAAGGCACACATCATGCTAGAAACTGAGGGTATTAAGGGACACATCATGCTAGAAACTGAGGGTATTAAGGCACACATCATGCTAGAAACTGAGGGTATTAAGGCACGCATCATGCTAGATACTGAGGGTATTATGGAACACATCATGCTAGAAACTGAGGGTATTATTGCACACATCATGCTAGAAACTGAGGGTATTATGGAACACATCATGCTAGAAACTGAGGGTATTATTACACACATCATGCTAGAAACTGAGGGTATTAAGGCACACATCATGCTAGAAACTGAGGGTATTAAGGGACACATCATGCTAGAAACTGAGGGTATTAAGGCACACATCATGCTAGAAACTGAGGGTATTAAGGCACGCATCATGCTAGATACTGAGGGTATTATGGAACACATCATGCTAGAAACTGAGGGTATTATTGCACACATCATGCTAGAAACTGAGGGTATTATGGAACACATCATGCTAGAAACTGAGGGTATTATGGAACACATCATGCTAGAAACTGAGGGTATTTAGGCACGCATCATGCTAGAAACTGAGGGTATTAAGGCACGCATCAAGCACACCGCATGAAGTACCTTTTGGTTGATGACATTAAAGTGAATCTGAATACTTTTGTAGTGCTTTCTTACCAATATATTTCAGCTAGATACCAAAGCAGCAATACTTGACACATGATGATACTGATTAGAGATGTACTCTCTTTTGTAAAGGATACTGTTTATTCCATAGAATAAATGAAAGAAAAAGAAGATACTATCCCAGAAGTAAGTCAGCAATGGCTAGACACCACAGCAGCAGTTTTGCATCTTCATTTCCTGAAAATGCCCAATTCCATTAGCCCTTTGTGATACACTTCCAGTGGAGTCTTTCGGCATAGGAAGCTGCATTGCGATGGTTACTATGGCAACTAATTGGCCAAAACATCTTAAAGTAGACGACCTACTGAATATGGTTCAGCATTCTGAGACTCAATGGTGGGAAATTTCCACCGTTGCATGATATCCATCATTTAGTGTATATTTTAACAAAAAAAAGAAGTTTTTAAAAATCCCTATTTGTATTAGTTATATCCCAAATAGAAAGGTGTGTGTGTGTGACTAGGGCTTTACGTCCTGTATTTCTGCACCAGTTGGGCTCATTAGGACAGGCAGAGATTATGGCAATGAGACAAAGGATGAAACAGCCATCCAACTTAGGCTGGACTGGGAATCAACCCAGGACCCAGCGGTTGGAAGCCCAGAGCGCTACCTCTGAGCTAGGCCCCCGCCCTCCCAAAAAGGAAGGAGTTAACTAACATTTTTGTTGGTTATATCCCAAAGGCGGAGGGATATAAGCAATTAACTCACATTCTTGTTGTTTATATCCCGCAAAAGAACAATAGAAAAGGTCATGTGGTGGAATATAATATTAACTAAACACAAAGAGATACAGCAATACATGTAATCAGTTTTTTTTTTTTTTTTTACCAAATAATTTATTTTCATATTTATCCTGTTTTTAATCGTTACAACAGTATCAATCTATTGCTACTGATTTTAAAACGTATCTTCCCATTCCTGTTTCTGATGTATATATCCCTCTATAAAAAAAAAAAGGAAAAAAAGGACATTGTTCAAAGCTAAAAAATGAAAATAGTGACAATGAAAATGATATTTTGGAGAAAATGATTATGAGTGACTCTTGTTGGGCAGTGGTGTATACTCAAAATATACACAGCGTAATGATGATCTAGACAAAATGCATTATAAGGAAAAACGATAATTAATCTCTCATTTTTTCTATGTGCACAAAATATGCTGTGCAATACACTGAAGATTTATATCGATACACAAATCCTCAATATACAGCACTGTTTGTCCGTGTTTTATTGCATATTTCCTGTGCCACTGTTCACTATCTCATTGTGCTGCATGAAAAATGCCCTTTGAATAATTCAATGAACAATTACATAGTCTTAGCCAGGCTGTCAGTTGCAACAAATGTGTGATATTTCAACCCCATAGGTTCTATGGCCACGGCAGGGGAGTGTATTACATATTTATGCATGTCTTCATCTGAAAGACAGTGAGAAGTTAGGTAATATAGTCCGGCCAGCTTGAAGGTCATGCAATATGTCCATTTCGGTTGACTGACCTATTCAGTTGAGTTGACCACTGAGGAGAAAAAGTATTAACACCTTTACCCTACAATTATTGATGGTTTATCTTTATTTATTGATGTTTTCATGATACATACTAGAAAAACCATTATATAGGTGTTTTCCAGGTGTAGTTAAATGGTTAAAGTTGCACTGTCTGTCAAATTTGCAATTTTCTAAGACGCTATCAAACAGTTGAAAATTACCTCTATTAATCAAGGCACACTAAATTTGTGAGAATTTATGATTTTATAAGACATTAATTACTTAAAAGTAAATTATGCATTGAGAGACAATCCAGACCAAAACATTGGAAACACTATGGAAATGACATCATCACCATTGTTCAGTATTGTGACGTCATCACTGGGTTTGTTTACATATTGAGTTTTTGATGGCATGAAAAACTAATATTATTTATTGAAAATTAAAACTACATTGTTGTGCTAAAGTGGGTATGTAATGGTGAAAAATATCATGAGACAAGAAGGCAGTATTGATTTATATCATTATTTTAATGTGCAATTTTGACAGACAGTGCCAGTTGTCATGTTGGCCAGCACTGGTGATGGTCCTTGGTTGGAATGGTCAACCCGGGCACTCTTCATGAGCTGCAGAGCATGTAAAATACTTCACCCATTTGGATAAATACGTAATAAGTTGGACTCCAAGCCTTATTATCTCATCATTACATCTGCATCTGGAGTATGGTCATATAAGCCAACTAAACTTTAGTCTAGAGTAAGATTGAGACAACATACAAGAAATATGACACAATTACTGTACATATATAGACATGCCTCATGCCATATTGGCCTACATATTTCCATGTTCATCAAGGGTGTCCAAATAGATGGAAGGCCTGAAACAAAATCCATGAGAAATAGCCAATATTGATAAGTTAAAACAAAAATATATGGTATACCTTTATCAACACATTGAAATGTTTTCCTCTTCACAATCCTTCATTCGTTCATTCATTCAAACATATACATTCATTATAGCAACAATAAATTTACATATAAATAATAAATACACACATATATTTAATGTATCAAAAATGTAAAATGAACTAGAGGTGATACATTGTAGGTTGAATACCACTGGGAAGGTAAAGTCTTTCTTCTGTAAAATGCAGCCTCTCCTGAAGCTAATAAGATCCCTGAATACCTTGAGGTCTAAGTCTATGATGCAAAGACAAAATTCCTGTAAAGTTTCTTGAAAGCCAAAGCGTTGTTTCTGCTAAATTGGTACCATTAGTGGACGAAGGTTGTCCAGAAAGGACCAAATTGGCCATTAAAAAAAGCATTGCTAACTTTCTCCATCAGGGTTAGGGGATTCTGTTTATGTTGGTAATTGTTGGTAATAGTAGAGAAGTTGAAATTGGCTTCTTTTGCTTTGCAGTATTTGACAAAAATGAGTTGGAAACACACTTTAAAAACTGCCAATATGTTCAGTATTGTGTTTTGTATTTTTTCAAAGTTAAATACAATTGTCTATCTACCTATCTAACTGACTATCTAACTAACTATCTAAACTATCTATCTATCTATCAATCTGTCTATCTGTCTGTGTGTCTGTCTATCTATCTATCTATCTATCTATCTCTCTATCTAACTATCTATCTATCTATCTCTCGATCTAACTATCTATCTATCCATCTACCTGTCTATCTATCTATCTATCTGTCTGTGTATCTGTCTAACTATCTATCTATCTATCTATCTAACTATCTATCTATCCATCTATCTATCTATCTATCTACCTATATGTCTATCTGTCTATCTGTCTGTGTGTCTGTCTATCTGTCTATCTAGTTATCTATCCATCTATTCGCAACAGGCAATTTAGAACATTTTGGATCTGCCACACGTTTCTTGAGCTCATCAATGATACTCACTGTCAAGTGAAAATAATCCATCAATTTTTTCGATTGTTATGTCAGAATCACGCCCCAATCATGTTGTGTTTACAATGTTCTTCATTATGTTCTATAGTCAAGCCCATCAGCCAAACAATAAACCAAAAATATCAACAGCATTACAGCAATTTTTTGGGGCACTATCTTGATCGATCATGTGATGTGTAGATTCCTGAATTAGCTCTTACAACCTATACAGTTAGTTTCATTAAAAACGGCCCATCTAATTGAGCCTAGCTGTGATTGCTGGCTACTCAAAACCGGATCAAAAAGTACATATTTATGATATATTACATAGTTTCTTACATTTGCCAGTGTTAAAACTTCTCTGATGATAAATGTAAGCCGACTATTAGCTATAGAAGTGGACAGAAGCAGCTGGCTTGAGCGTGTTTAGATCATACACTCTAAAAACTATAAGTGCTATATGGAACCTTTAAAGGTTCAAAAGTCCGGTATAGATATGGAACCTTTATTAGTTCTTTTTAGAACCTCTCTAAAGGTTCTTTAAAAGAACCACTGAAGGTTCCATATTAAGGTTCTTGATGGAACCCAATGGTTCTTGAACATAAGTTCTGTATGGAACCCAGTGGTTCATGAACAAACCCATCAAATGGTTCTGTAAAGAACCCTTGGATCGTTCAACAGTTCTTCAAAGAACCTTTATAGGTCCATTTCTGGTTCTGTTTATGGTTCAATTTAGAACCCTGTGGTTTTATTTGAACCTAACAAGGTTCAAGTAAAGATTCATATATTGGTTCAATAAAGGTTCTTTCAGATATGAATAAATATACAGCACAACAAAATATATTTTGATTTATAAATTTATTTTCTTTCATGATCAAACATAGGAATAAAATCACTTCATACACAATGTACAAGTTTACCAAATTAACCATACCACAATCAAGGATGCAAAATTCAACATAACACATGGTGTATTTTTAGTATCCAATAAACAGCAATTAAACATTTAAAAGCCAGTGAAATATCAGGTTCTCTGTCTTGGATGACCATCATGCCATATTTCAGCATTTTCCACATAGACTGGACTCTCTATTGTGCTTGATCTGAACAAAAATGTGGGTGTTGACTCCTGCAAAAATAAAGCTAAGAGTTATTATAAAAATCATGACATTCGATGGTTTCATCAAAGACATTAATCATATAACATCAACAATTATAAGGATCAGACTAATATTATTACAGCTGTCAATGTTTTGTGATAGTTATTAACTAGGTAGCAACAAAGCGGTTTTTATATTGTTGGTGCTATTACTGTTGTTTGTTGCCCACTTGGTGGGTTTTATTCTTAGTTGTTGACAGGCAATCCTCATGTAAATTTTTAATATGTAATCCAGTCACTCATTCTTCATAATTTTCCATAATATACAAAAGTCTATAGTCTCCTTGTTGGCATTCTGTCTGAGGGTGGTTCTATATTTGCATTATGGATACTCAAACAAAGAAATTTGTTATCTTTGATTTTTCAAGAAATTATTAAAACATTATACAAAGTTTTTTTTTACCTTTCCTTTTCGCCTTAATGTACCCTGGCAAGCTGAATTGCACATTTTCCAGTCTCTTTGAAAAAATACAGTTGTGGCTTCATTTCATGTAGAGTCTAAAACAACAAATTTTATTGATAATTCAATATGAATATTTCAATGTGATGAAAAGGAATGAAAAAATAAAAAAAGGCAAAAATTATGAAAATATTCGCAATTTTATACGAAACATTACATAACAGTTGCAAATGGCTTGAAAATTTACAACATGTGTTAAATTATTACCTCCAAAAAAAAGTGCAAAAATGTGCTGATTGCAAGTGCCACTTTTGTCCTATATACATTATAGATTTATAGCTGATCTGCCTGCAAAATCTAGAGGCATGAATACTTTTGCAATCTACTGTATATGCAAAAGTGACATTTACGGATTGATGAGAGTGAAATATAGCAATTCTATATTTTTTGTAATGAATACTCACCATGACAAGCAATACATTTGCTGCAAGTGATATTTCTTGAGCAGTCTCTGCTTTCTCAATGCTACAGTGTAGTACAGTCCTCTTCGTTATTTCCTGAATGTTTCTATAGTCATTTGGCTTTTTTCCCTACTCAAATATCTGCAAAACAATACAACTTAACAATATAACATCATGTTTTTATGTCTTGATCAAACAAAATTATTTAAATATTAATTACCATGAAGCATTTGACAAGTAAAATATTTATTACTCACCAGGAACCGAAATCCAAGTGCTTGTTGATGACAGACTGTCTATTTCGTGACAAAACTTTGGTAAAAGTAAAGTTTTTATTTGCTAAATTCTGGTGTTTCTGGCCAATAAAAGTGGATAGTTGCTTGATCACGGTTGTTCCTGCAGTGCTCAATCACGCTGCAATTTTGAATTGGTTAGACACGAATTTCAAAGTCACGAATGCCATAGATAACTTCTTAATATTTCTGAAAGTCTAAAATGGATAAAAATTCATTTAATAATGTGCATATCAGAGGATTATAGGGTGATGCCAAAAATCAAACAAGGGTGCAATGTTTGTCATAACTGAAACATTAAGATATGTATATAGTATTTCAACAAATGAGCAGACCCCCTCCCCTGTCTCTGCTCGGGACCCTTGAATCTTCAGGGTCCCTGGAAACTGAAGTGAACTACTTTTACGATATCACTACGCACGTGCAACGTATTGCTGACCGAATATAGTTCGATTTTCGCCAATCTAGATTGCTTCATTAAAAGCGTATACTATCCTAATCTTGGCAGTTTTGTATTTCTTGAATTATAATGAACGAAGTTGAATCGATGACCATAGGTCAAAGGTGGCTGGGTTAGTTGTGCGGGCAGGACGGTTCTAAAGGTGAAGTGCATGCTCACAGTCAGATTCTGTAGACCCTGGATGAGACAGCTCGCCCAATTTAATCACTATAGATGGCGCAAGCGGTTGACTGGACAGGTAGACCTCTTAAAATGAATTGCAATACAGTGAAAAATAAATCTATATTATTTAGTCAGTTCTTACATGATATTTTGTCTAATATGCCAATAGTATCAGCCTGCCATGCACGTAGATTTAATTTGCATGTAGAGAATAAGTTTTATTTTATTTAAATTCGCCGAAATCGTTGGATAGCTTAGTGTACTGATTTTTTACACACGATATATATCAACTGTACATTTCAACCCTTGGCACATCGATTTTTTTTTCCTTATTTAATTAACCTGATATCTCAAAATCCCAAGTGACCATCATTTAAAATTGTCTCCCAAGTGGCAATAGTAAAACTCACGTAGGAAGACCAAATGATGCCAATAACCATACTTAAATTCTGTCCTTATCCTAATAATGATGTTAAGATCAAATTCAGCCAATTCATGGACATTCTTTTTATCTTGCGGCAAGGGTAAATAGCCTCTACTTGTAATTGTTGAAAAATTAGCTTGTGACAGTGCACAATTTCAACAGGGTCATACCCACAGAGCCTAAGCTGGAATGCTTCATAGCATTGCCATGGTCCCTGCCTGTCCTAGTGTGCCTTGTGTGTGATTGGCCTCATTTGTGTCGTCAAGGTCATGTCAAGGTCAGGTCAACATCAATCATACAAGAGTCGAGGTCACGTTGTCTGTTCCTGGTCACTTTTAAAGTAACTTTTCTTACGATTGTTTTGTACTTGAATTCTGGTCATTTACAAAGATACCTGCAGGCTGTTCTACACTATTTTATTTGGCTCTTGGTGTATTATTGTTTTATATAGATTTTATTGTTGTTTGTGTTATAATTTGGTAATTAATGGTCACAACTATGTTAGAGTGGCTTTATTTGTGTACATGTATATTATTTGGATTTTTTGCTGTCAAAGAAGGTGAAACTCTAATATACTACTACTACTACTGCTGCTGCTACTACTACTACTAGTACTACTACTAGTAATACTACCACTACTACCACTACTACTACTACTACTACTACTACTACTACTACTACTACTACTACAACTAATACTACTTCTACTTCTTCTTCTCCTACTTCTTCTACTTTTACTAAATCTACTACTTCTACTTCTCCTATTACTTCTACTTCTACTACTTATACTACTACTACTACTTATACTAATACAACTACTACTTCTACTGCTTCCACTACTTCCACTCCTTCTACTACTTCTATTACTTCTACTTCTTCTCCTTCTTCTACTACTTCTACTGCTTCTACTACTTCTACTATAACTTCTACTACTTCTACTTCTAATTCTACTACTTCCACTACTTCTACTTATTATAATTCTACTGCTTCTACTACTTCCACTACTTCTGCTACTTCTACTAATTGCACTACTTCCACTACCTCTACTACTTCCACTACTTCTGCTACTTCCACTACTTCTACAACTTCTACTACTTCCACTTATTCTACTACTTCTACTTCTTCCACTACCACTGCTTCCAGTGTTCCACTACTTCTACTACTTTCACTACTTCTACTACTTCGACTTCTTTTACTTCTACTACTTATACTACTTTTACTACTTCCACTACTTCTACTACAACCACTACTTCTACTACTTCTACTACTTCTACTACTTCTACTACTTCCACTTCTTCTACTACTTCTACTACTACCACTACTTCTATTACTTCCACTACTTCTTCTACTTCTACTACTACTACTACTTCTACTTCTACTACCTCTACTACTTCTACTACTTCTACTACTACCACTACTTCTATTACTTCCACTACTTCTTCTACTTCTACTACTACTACTACTTCTACTTCTACTACCTCTACTATTTCTACTACTTCTACTTCTACTTCTACTTCTACTGCTACTACTACAACTACTACTACTGCTACTACTCCTACTTCTACTGCTTCTACTTCTACTACTTCTACTTCAACAACAACAACAACTACTACTACTGCTACTACTACTACTATCATGTCCAACAATAGTACATTGCCATTACTACTCGAAGGTATTTCAAACTCGGTATAGCAAACCAGACTTCTAGAGCTAGGAACAACTATCAGTCTACTTCCTGAAATTAACATGAACCAAAGCAAGCAATACCTAGCGGGAGATATCCAATAATCGGCTCAGCTGACCTATATCTTAAATCGTATTTTGGATGTTTCTCTGTGTGACCATGACACATGGCTCAAATGATCATTTATAATGAGAGAAAAAATATTGTTGAAATTTAATGACAGTCATAGTCAGTTGTTACAGAGAGATGGTTTGACTTATTACTGACGTATCTGTCCATTTGCGCTGGTCTATGCGTTCTATGAAACTGTTTTTATTAAGAAAATATGTACAATTCATTCTATGTCACACAATACATCAACCTCATAACCCCTTAATGGGGTTACCACACCCCTAACAAACACTTAGGCTGTAGCCCCAACGTGATTTGCTGGCTAAGTCAGAAGCTACAGTCCTCACAAAATGGCCGATGTTTTTTATGGCACCCTAGAAGTGTCAGTTCGTGGCTGGAGGCCCATTTGGTGCTTCTTAAGTTCTCTAGTGGACAAGACTGGTCACTCAGCCTCTATCTCAATGTCCGGTATTTGTATTCTATCCTTGTGCCTTGCTTCTCCTTCCAAGCTACTATCAGCCTGATATGAATAGAGATGCCCCAGGTCGTTTATTGTATATGGTTTATGGTGTATCCATCAGTTTTAACAGATTAGTTTAGTGCAGCTGAGTCAGGTTCTTACAGTCCTGAAAAACGGTGAACTCGTGCAAAATGTGATACTACATGGTACTTAGTGTGATTATAATCAGCAATATCCTAGAATTACATGCAGTACATGGCCAATTGTGCCACGTGCGTTTTCCATGCATTTGGATAAACGCATGGAAAGCGCATGGTTTTTGCCTCATCATAATTAGCTAAAAACATGTGTTTTTTAAGCGTTTATCCTTCTCATGGAAAATGCACGTGGCACATTTGGCCATGTAGTTACCTAGTTGTTGGACAGATTTCATTTCATTATCATTTATAAATATCGTGGTAGGTGAGGTGCATTAGTAATTAAAGAGCCTAACTTAGGACAACAGATGGTGTCTGGAACGACTGCTCCTTCTTAACAGATTCTCATTCTAGCAAAGCAGTCCATCATATTTTGTTATGTAACAATG
The DNA here is from genome assembly GCA_932294295.1 of Alitta virens. Classification (NCBI taxonomy): domain Eukaryota; kingdom Metazoa; phylum Annelida; class Polychaeta; order Phyllodocida; family Nereididae; genus Alitta; species Alitta virens. Next base: position 1,184,779 of record OW028579.1, on the reverse strand, counting down.
ATTGGTTACTTTGTCAAAATAACTAAAGTCATTTCATATTTTCAGTGCACTCATGTTGTTGTTGTTGTTATTGTGTAAAGCAAATTATGTGGAATAGTCTTTTACATTTTACTTTTTCATCCGTGACATCATGAGGGTTTTGCAGCCACTGATTGGTCAATTCTGTAATGACAATGACACAGTTTTTATTGGCTCCTAAATAGCACATAACAGTAATTACATATTATACAAATTTAATTTTTTCTTAGAGTGGAGCAAGGAGACTCCCTCTAAGGCAATAAGTTTGCCGCTGTCTAGGGAGCCACCTTGTGAAAAAAAAGATAATAATAATAATAAAGATTGTACATATATATACTATTATTTAAAGCATTGAAATATTAATAAATTATCGATAGGAAGGCATGCTATTGTCATACAGCTAATATATTAATAACCTTAAAAATAAAAAATAAATATAAAAAAAAAAGTAAATAAAATTAATATAGATACAATTTTAAATGATAATAATTACATGTTGGAGTTGAGTATCAGTTGTACAGTGTCTGATGCTCAGTAGAAGGTGTGACATCATGCCCACACCAAGTTAACCCAGTAGGAATGCAGTGTTATGTTACTGTTTCCTATCTATTCAACACGACAAAAGCCCAAAGATTCTTTCTATTGCACTTGTTTTGGACCACCTGAAGCACTGTTGCTGATTAGAAACAGCAAATATTAATTGATTTAGACAAATTATTAACTGCTTATATTAATAACTGTTTTGATTAAGTCTTAATTATGTTACGATTTTACAATGCTGTCTTGTTCGGCTTTGAAGAGTTATTCTACGTAATTATTACAATGATAATCACTTTTATCCTAAACTACATACACTCAGATACTATTTTCTATCAATTATTTCCTCCAAAAATTGTGTGCTAGTTCGAGACTCAATTAGTAAATTGCGACGTTGCTCTTGTACTTGTACGGTCAGTGGTACCTTTTGGCTGAACACAGAGGAACAGTGATTTTTAACCTTGAAACTTAATTATATCGATGCATTAGGCGTACATACTAATGTACAAAATGCAATTTGGAATAATTATTGTAAATGTAAGTTTTTGCCTGCAGTTTTTATGTGTCAAATGCATTAACCGTGTGCAACAAAACCTTTTACATCAATGTAATTTATATAATGCGTGCAAGAAGCAATTTACATCAATTCATTATATATAAGATAGCAGAGTTTCTTTTCTATGCATTAATATTTCTATGCCTGAAAATGATGCATGTACAATGACTTGAAATTTCTTTTAGAAACATTATATTATACATGGCCAAATGTGCCACGTGCGTTTTCCATGAGTAGGAAAAACACATGGTTTTTAGCTAACTACAATGAGGCAAAAACCATGCATTTTCCATGCGTTTATCTTTCTCATGGAAAACGCACGTGGCACATTTGGCCATGTATAATAGTCAAAACTTTCTATTCAAACATTTAAAATTACACTCCAAGCCTTATCATCTCATAATTACGTCTATCTCTGGCAGCTGGTCACACGAGTTGGCTAAGCTACAGACCAGTAAAACTGTATAGTGCACATAATATAGAACAAAAGCTGTGCAGAACAAACACATGACACATTGCCTACAAAAAGTTGTCTGTTGCAGCCGCGGATCATCAATATACTTGATGTACAATGACATCACAAAATGTGACAGGGTGTCAAATCGCAAATGTCATAGCGTCACATCATTACGGTAATGAAGTGTTGTGGATAAAAGTTGATCAATCATATTCTGTCAACAACGCAATGAATGAATCACTCAAGAGCATTCTACAGCATTCTACAGCATCAATCCAAATGCCATGTGGATATGGCAAGTTGCATCCATGTTGCCTTTTCTGCGCTTCTGGTATGCCATGTTTTCAGATAGAATTCCAAATCGTATCAACGTCGGTGCGATGTCCGTGATGTCTTTACGATGTTGTACTGACGGTGGGGAGGGCGGGGGCCTAGCTCAGAGGTAGCGCACTGGGCTTCCAACCGCTGGGTCCCGGGCTCGATTCCCGGTTGAGCCTAAGTTGGATGGCTGTTTCATCCTTCGTCTCATTGCCATGGTCTCTGCCTGTCCTAATTAGCCCAACTGGTGCAGGACGTAAAGCCCTAATCACACACACACACTGTACTGAGGGTAGCCGATATTAAAACGACGCTGGCCGATTTGGAATGCTATCTGGGATATAGCTGATGCAGAATTATGAATAATCTAATTAATTCTCTAATTAGTAATAATAAGATAATAAAGGTAGGCTTTGCTGCTTCATTAAGCTAAATCCCCCTGAGAATCAGATATTATACAGTAGAACATGGCTTTTACGAACAACATTGAAGCAAAAATTACAGGTCGTAATGGAAGGGTGATCTTATTGAGGAAAACATAATGACAAGAACTGAGATGGCTACAGAAATGTGGTCTTACCGAATTGGTGACATTGGGAAACGGCGACAGTCAAAATGGCAAGAGCCAAAATGGCGACAACAAAAACTTCGATGCATGGGATTTGTCTAATGTAAGGTTCTTATATGGTCAGGTATTCTATCCCCAGTTATCTTTCAGTTGGTTCAGCCTCACGATTTTATCCCAAGGTTCTTTCTGTTAGTTTTAGAGCTTTGATTCTCCCACAGTCCATGGGATTGGATCAGCAACTTTTCCTAGACTGACATATACAGATCAAGATCTACTAATAAGAGCTTTTGGTAAGTCTTAGGAAGGGAAAACTCTCATTATATATGTACATTGTACAATATGGGTTATTCTGATGGGCTAATTAGGGCAGGCAGGAACCATGGCAATGAGATGATGGATGAAACTGCCATCCAACTTAGGCTCGACCGGGAATCGAACCCGGGACCCAGTGGTTGGAAAGCAGAGATTACTGGTTTCCATAACATGAATTTTGGATAGTTTGATTAGTTCACTTTCCATTGCAATTTTTAAAAATGTTTATTAATTGAACAGATCGATATTTGTAAATTATATTACAACATTCTCCAAATGATAGTTCGTCAGTCTAGTGAGACTGGGCCTTAATTTACTGAGCATCAGATTTCAAACCTAATGTGGTTTAATTAAGGGCATTTGAAAGGGATTAGCTTTGCCTTGGTAGAATTTCAGATGCAAAAAGATAATGTCTTTCTTTGCACCAGGAAATGCAAGATCAAAAGTCTTGAATTCACAACTGGAAGCAAAAGGATAAAACAAGTATTCTTGCAACTGTTACCTCGAATGTGAATTTGTTAACTCGTTTTTTATTTTCAAATCCGCTTTTGTAGTTTCACGAAAGAATGTGTTTGGCGCACAAAATCTGGTTTTCGCCCCAAGTAACTTTCAGTTTGTGTGATGTCAACTTTATCAGAATTACCCTATTTTTACTCGGTAGATAACAAGCCAAGTCGACAAATATAAGCCGCTTACGTTTGAAAGTCATGGCTAGACTGAACTTGAAAATAGAAATTTGATGTAATCATAATCTCAAATAAGTGCCGATTACGTCTAGATGCCAGGGGAAAGAAATATAATCTGAAAATAATAGCAATCGGATTACAATCAGGAAAAATGGTAATTGAAAGTTTCCTTGTTATACATTTTAAATTGTGAGATGGACATTGGTATATAGAAGGATCTGTGCTTTTTATGAGGAATGTCCAATAATAACATAAGACTATTCAGTTCAGTTTTTAAAGATATGTTCAAATATCGCAACAAAAGTACACTAAAAGGTGCAAGTTAGTGTTCTTACCATAAGTATTAATTCTAAGTATTGATGTATTATATACACACTGAAATACTGTTATTATGTACAGTGAAAAAATGCTTGACTAAAAACGTTAGTAGGCATACATGTAAATGGTGCTAACTCTTCATACAATTTGGCAGTTGCAAAAATGGCTGCACGTTATAAGAATTCAGTCATGCAGCCTTAACAATAGATAAGTATGAATTTTTGGTAATTTCATTTTTAATGAAAATAAATGAGGCTGACTAAGGTAAGGCACCGTGAAAATAGCTAAGATAGTTTCAGAAATATTTTCAGTGTACTGACTGTAACAATCTCTGTATATGTATGTATAGTTTATATGTAGTCGTGTTCAATCCAGCTGTCTATCTCTGTAGCTGTCCATCTTTCCAGCTGTCTATCTTGGCAGATGTCTATCTTTCCAGCTGTCTATCTTTCTAGCTGTCTATTTTTCCAACTATCTATTAGTGCACCTGTCTATTAGTGCAGTCAGAAAGACAGTTTTTATATGTTCTATAATCTGCTCTTTTAAATACAAGGCTAATGCTGTAGGACCTGTTTTGTATATTTGACCTTGAGGATTTCTTCAAGGACACTGAAATAAGGTCAAAGGGATAGTTCTATCCTAGGCCTACCTGCTGAATTTTTTTCAAGCCAATCGGAGAACGTGAGGTGCGGAGAAGAGGGAATAATAATAATAATATTTACAAAAACAATAGTCTATGCCAATGGGATTAGACATGAGAAAGACAAAAATTACAATCACAGTGCACAATCGTATCCACCTTTCTTTACTTATGCAAATTCTGAAAGTAGGTGTCAGGTGATAATATGATGGAATCAAACATGATCCTGTTCCTTGACCCTGAATGAGATGGCCAGTGTAACAATAAGCCCTTCATTTCTATGTGAGAAATTGGTAACCAAGGCTAAAACGTTGCCATGGTAGTGTGTATCTGATCAAGATTGCATGAGATGAAAGCATGAGATAAATTTTGTCAGGTAACCTTTTTCTTTCACTGATTCAACCTATCAGCCCTGAGAAATGATCTATGTGCTGTTTATTACTTTAAACTCAATATTGCCAAGATGAAGGTTTGAAATTTCATCACAATCCCACCAAGACTAATGAAGAAGTTTGATGTTCATGTAGAAATAATTTCTGATTTGGGTGAAACTTGAAGCCAAAGTATGAAGATGATAATTATCAATGAAGTTAATGATGCATTTCATAATGGGGATAACTGATGCATTTTATAATGGGAATAAATGATGCATTTTATAATGGGGATAAATGATGCATTTCGTAATGATAATGAACAATGTGCAAATTACACCATTAATTCAATAATTGTACCTTCTACCATTATGTCAAATACTGGGACTCACAAGAAATAAACTTTCATTTACTATATATGCCTATGTTCTATTATTCTCATAAAATCAATCATTTTATCTATCAATTAAGACTGAAGTGTTTATGGTTATTTTCACATATTTTTGAGATCATTCTACTTTTTATATTCTAGGTCTTGATATGCTTCTTTTTATATCATCTCCAGTGGTTTATTTTCCATCTTTTACTGAAATATCTTTCAGTGATATATATATTTTTTTAATCCACATTCTATATGGGCCTAATTCGTTATATACACTCTTAAAGTTGCCACAGAATCAAAGAAATCGAATTGAGAAAAAAATACGATGTTTTTTTGTGTTTTTTTTCCTTCTGGAAATGGCGGCGGAACTGGCCTTGATTTGATCCTGTGACAAATGAATTCTCGGAAATGTGTGGTGATGTCATCTTCTTCCCATTATAAGATGTGGTCTCACTTTGTTGTGTAGATAAAAAGATTAGACAAATAGATCTAATTTAAATAAGTGCCAGTGAAATGAAAACATTTGTTGATATTGATCAGCGGTGTGCTTGCTACATGTGGCTTTGGTGCGGCTGCCAATGTAAGCAACACAATCAACATTTGCCATAGGTGTCCGAATGGAGGACCTCATGGTCGAGTTTGTAACTAATTCATTCTCTGTGTTGGTAAGAAATGTTCCCATGTGAAACACACTTGTGGTTGGTGAACGAAATCATGTCATTATTCCTTCAAATGCCATGAAAATGGACAACAAAAATGTTTATTGTCAGTTTGGTATGTTGGTTTTTGTTGGCTATTAGATTCTTGTGTGTTTTGGCAGGAATTGAATCTGCTTCGTTGAATTCTCTTTCCTGGTTATGGCTTCCTCATTAATTTTGTCAACTCAAGCATGAAACCTGCGAACAGTAAATCAGAAAGATGCCATGAATTGTGATTGCAAACGTAGCCGCAGCAAATTGTCGCAGCATTTTCCATCACATTGAGATCTTTAAGCTTAAACGTGAGAACCTTTTTGGCACCGTTTACTTGAACATTTTTCTTTATTACCATCTTATCAAATGATTGAGTGGTCCTAATACCTTGGTGTTCGTGATCCTAAATTTGCACGAATAAAATTGATGGAATATCTAAATAATTGTTAGATCGACTTTTTATCTCACCTTGTCCCCCCTTTTTAACTTGTCACGCACAGTTTTATTCTTGGAGAAAATTCCTAAAAAACATATTTTTCTGCACCGAAGAGGAAACAAATATGAAAATCAGGAATGTTTATTTACACTTAGGCAGCATATAAAACTTAATGAAGCAGCAAAGCCTACCTTTATTATCTTTTTATTACTAATTAGAGTGTATTTATTATCTCCATACGTGTTAGGTTATAGAATAATAATGAATTCCAGGTGTACCTTTGTTTGGACATGCAAAAATGCCATAAATAATCATTTAAACAATTACATCTTAAATACAGCTTCAATATATCATGGAACACAATAATATAAATTATCCGCAAAATATATCTGAATGAGTTATGGGATGTTGCAAGGACGTACGAATGAATGAAGTAGATTAATGCATGTCGCGCGGTCGGTAGACCCATCAACGGATGTCTTTTGCAGAACTTCGACATAAAGAAAAGCTCATCAAGAGTTTCCGATTATGCGCATACATGGTAACTACTTCGTAACGTGCTCCACCGAAGACCTTGGGTATAACCCTTGGATATTTGTGCGCATGGTTGCAGAAAAAAGTGCACGAAAGGTTATCTTGTACAGAAATATAGTTCTGAGATACGAAGCATGTGAGGGACATACAGTGACATACTGTATACCAGATGACATACTGTATACTAGATGACATACTGTATACCAGATGACACTTAACGCCGGCTGAGGCTCTTCGACTTTGGCCCAGGTTTCCCGATTGGAGCAACATCTGGCCAACATCGGGCCATCTGGCCAACATGGCAATATTCAACGAAATCGGGTGCACCTTTATTAGAAAACTGCATGTTCGGTAATCAAAGTGTCTTTCTGCTTCATATGACTGTGATCGTTGCTAGGTTAAATGAACATTGCTAAAGCTGATTAACGGCACAAAGCGAAACAAATTGTATCTACAAAAGTACAAGACTTTGTGATTCTATGTAAAGTTTAATAATGCGTAAAAAATTTAAACAATGATGGTCGTAAACATATTTTTGTATCTTTTACTACCAGGTTCAAAAGGCTAAGGCTAGAAATTTTAATTATTCAGCAAAACTTAAGTCTTTCCTCTCCTCTTATAACTAATTTGCTTTTCAGACATAGTAGGTCATAACTAACTGATTCCATCAATATAATTTTCTCTGGGAAATAATAGGAATCAACCAAATGATAAGATGTCAAATAAACATTAAAATGCACTAAAAAATACTGCTGCTAGGATGCACTTTGCTTCCACCAATCAGAGTGAAGGGCGGGAACTATTTCAGCCAATAGAATTGCAGTATTCTGCCATAGCCACCTAGTGGAAATACAGAGAACCTAGTGAAAATCCACTATTGGCTTATCACAAGAATTGAAAAGCGATCAGGGAGGATGCAATTATCTTTTATTTACAGGATGCAAACTTGAATGTAAAGCTTCAGTTATTTGAGATGACTAAATAATGTCTCATTAGGCCTTTGCCTTATGGAATAGAACAGTTTCCTGGGTATTTGTTTGGCAGATGCTTCAGTAAACAAGCAATTACCGGGCAGACAGGATTACTTTACCCAACAAAAAGTGGTGCACTCCCAGTCAGTATGCCCTAGCTACTGAGTATTTTTAAAATCTTTCAGTTGTTTTGAAACGTGGTGAATCTGGAAGAAGAACTGTAGCTATTGGTGTTTTTAAATCCCCCCATGGTACCTTCTAACTATTTGATTAAAGAATGATGTGAATAGATGTTGGTTGTATACTATGCTTGTTTCTTCTTTTGATATGTCATGTTTACTGAAGAGCCCTGAGTTCAGCAAGACATAAGTCCTTCCACTCCTCTTATTACTCATTTTGCTTTTCAGACATAGAAAATAGCCACTGACTTATTCAATAAATATAACTTTCTCAGAAAAATAACGAAAATCAACTGAATGATAAGGTGTCAAATATACATTAAAATGCACTTAAAATACTGCTGCTAGGATGCACTTCGCTTCAGCCAATCACAGCCAAGGGCGGGAACTTTTTCAGCCAATAGAATTGCAGATTCCACCTGGTGGAAATATAGAGAACCTTCCGTGAAAATCCACTATTCACCTAAAAGAGTAATCTCCAAATTTTTAGTGTCATTGTGCAGTAGATGAAGATGTAGGTTTCCAAGTTCAGGAAGGTCATACTGGACATTTGATGTTGTGATTTATTAATTGACTTAAGTGGTGCCATAGGCAAAAAAAAGTGCAGGCATAAAAGCCAATCTTTTTGTTTCAAGGAAACTCTTGAATTTCCCAGTAGCACTATCTCTGAGTTTTTTATTGAGTTTTTTCCTTTAATCTAAAAAATTCAACATAGCGGGACAGGAAAAAGTCATCGGCCTAATGGCTGGCAGCGGTCCAGTGTGACACTTCGCATTTTTTAATGACCCTCAAGCCACATACTCAGCAATCTGGCTACTTTATGGAGCTTTGCTTGGCTTAGGCTTCTGAGAACTCAATTAGCTGAATGGAGTGTTGGCTTAAAATAGAAGCAACAAGATACCTTTGATCTCCTCCTACAGCTAATATAATGACATTTAAGCATAGAAAGATAAGATAGATGACATTTTATTTCAAATCGCAGTTATATAAACAATAACATCAGCTCATAGAACTATTGAGCGACAATCAAAATGATAAAAAAAAGTAATACAATAATAAAATAACAAAGTAGAATGGACTAGGTTAACTAAAACTTCATATAACAAATATTACACCTGCATTTCGGTCCTCCCCACATTGATATCAATTGTTAAGACATCTTTACACCAATTAAATCTTTGTAACTACATGGTAGCTTATTCCATAAATGTGCACCATAAAAGCAATCTATGAATGCATATCGATAATCTCTTTGCCTAAGAATTAGAATAAGAATACATTTTATTTGACGCTCGAGAAAAAAAAAACAATTAAACGTCAGATTGAATTGAACTTTATTTATTTAAAGTGGATGACACACAGAAATACAATTTACATGGTGGTTCTCCACAGATTAGTAAAATTAGTAAAAAGATTAGTAGAAACATTTGAAAATGCTAAATTGAAATTTAATATCGATACATACAATTGGTAGCATATTTAGCTAACTTTCCAGACAAATAGGCAGTGTCTACCAATGACTACATGGCCAAATGTGCCACGTGCGTTTTCCATGAGAAGAATAAACGCATGGAAAACGCATGGTTTTTAGCTAATTATAATGAGGCAAAAACCATGCGTTTTCCATCCAAACGCATGGAAAATGCACGTGGCACAATTGGCCATGTACCACCAATAGTTGTTTTTGTATCCACCAAGTTTTTATTTTTAGACCTAGTTATAGTATGAAATTAGTCATAATGACCAACTTCTTCTTCAATAGTATGTAACCTTACATAATATTAACTTGTTGGGATCAGATGTTCCATCAAATTAGGTAAAATTTTGTTCTATTTGGTTAATTAAGACAATGTGACATTAATGTTGGTCATGTAATTAAGACAATGTGACATTAATGTTGGTCATGTAATTAAGACAATGTGACATTAATGTTGGTCATGTAATTAAGACAATGTGACATTAATGTTGGTCATGTAATTAAGACAATGTGACATTAATGTTGGTCATGTAATTAAGACAATGTGACATTAATGTTGGTCATGTAATATTATGTAAATGCCACCTAGCCTATAGATGCAGCTTACTGGTATGAAAGCGATCTCTGAACTCTGACAACTTACTTTGTACTTCTGACAATTTCTCGCATGCACTGCCATATCATCACGAATATGGATCTCTGCCATGGCGGATGCAATCATATTTCTGAGCAATATTTCTAGACCTAGGCTAGCCAGAAAAACCCATCTAAAGCATAAGAAAAATATGTATGATTCGCATTCAGGATATTGGGCTGTCAGAAGTTTTGCGCGGATGAAGAAAGATTGAAGTTCGCAATTAGTGTCAATCAGGGGCGTCGATTTTCTGTTGTAGGTTTGGAGGGGGGATACAGGCCTACTTTGTCTGTCCCACTGTCACTTTCCCTCGCTCGTACAAGTAGTAGCAGCTAATGCGCGGACACTGGCCAAGAGGTTTATTACTGGTGGATCACTTATGCCAAGCTTATAACTTGTACTGATATGTGATATTAAGTGTAAAGCAGTTAACAAAGCACAAATGTTCCAAAACAAAAGTGTGTGAAAAAGGGTAATTTTCATTTGTGAATTTCAGGGGGGGGGGGGATGATTGCATTGATCATCCCCCCCCCTTCTCAGAAAGTGGGGGGTATATATCCCCCACATCCCCCCCCCCTGAATCGACACCCCTGGTGTCAATATAATACCTTGGATGGTGTATCGCAAGGAACATGGGCAGTTGGCTGGCATAATATAATAGACCCTACATAATTAAGGGGTGAAGATAGCTTATGTAATCCTAATAAGTCTTATACTGTGTCTTTATTATCTTTGCCATTCTTTGTTGGAGGTGATGCGGTGATGCCACTATGGTTTCGCATACAACAGTCGAATTTGTATCATCTTATTTTCATCGTCTGCTGGGGCTACTCTTCTGACCCTATTTGACAGTAAAATATTTGTGTTTTGCTCATGTGCATCAAAAATGCTAATATTATAGCTCTTTCCAATTCTTTTTGAACCTGAGGACCATAATATGAGAACAAACACAAATTCATTGCTTTAGTCCCACAGCAAATCTTTGACATTTTACCGCTTTTTATATGTTTGCATTGTCCGTGATAAAAAGAGAAATGAGACGGTCGGTCGGAATATAAAAAAAAACCCCATAAATTAACACAGGTGATGTGATACTTTGAGATGCAATACACATATTTGCCCAGACAATTGTTGATTTATTAATTGAATGGCACTGCAAAAGTTTAGTCGGCGATGTCGAGAAACGAAAGATTAAAAAACCGTCGCCTAATAACAAAATAAATTATGTGTCTAAACATAAGTATAACGTAAATTGATTTAGTAACAGAAGCCATTTTATCGTCGTCTTCTCCGTGCTGAGTTCCCGCCAAAACAGTCACGTGACTCAGGCGGCCAATCAGAGTGTCCCTTCGGTGCTCCACTATATAAGGGGCCGCGCGTTCGTCACAAATTCATTCGCTTCATCCTTCATTTCTTTGCTTTGTCTAAAAGCATACATGAAGATGGATTTATGAAGTAACAATTCTCTTTGTCATGCAGTTTTAAAGAATTTTGATGATGCTATTTCGAAAACAGCATGAAAACATTTTATATCAGAATCTGTATATATATTCAGGTAGGTGGTCATGTAGGTGTTCCTATAGAATACTGCTCTATACATAGTGTTCTATATCGTTTTGAATTCTTTAGTTGAGCTACGTGTAATTTCAGACACTAAATACTAAATGCAATATAGGCCTAGTGTTCCAAAAAAAAAATTTTCATATTAGATTTGAAAAATTAATCACTTAAAGTATCATTGTAGGGCTTACTCTGTACTGAAATAAGAAATTTACTTCTGAGTATTGACGTGAAATAAGTTCTGTACATCAGACACCAAATGCAATATTGGCCCGATGCTCCTTAAAAAAAAATATTCTGATATTAGTCTTAAAAAGAAAAGCTGTCTTTAAAAAAAGACACCTGTACCACACTTGTTTGAGATTATTGTAGATTTTGCTGAATAAAGATTTTTTTTGGGTGCTTTTTTTTTTTTGGTAAATGAAAAAATTACTCTAAATTAATGACATTTACGTAAACATATTTATTTAAAAAAACTTTCATCTCCTGGTTGGATTCGTACCCAGGTCCTTCAACCCCCATTGTTAATCATACCAGCCTCTGACAATTCGGCCACTGCAGCAAGCTATTTATAGTACAACTTTCCTTGGACTAAGTCACAGTCAAATGTAGGCATGTTTATCGATTAATTTATGTCTAAAATGTTAATTGATGCATTTTGCATACATATGGTAACCAATATTGTGGCTAAAATCGGCTGAAACTGGTCATAGAGCAACACAGCTACAGAACTACCTTATATGGGCATGCACAGAAAGTGATGACGAAACTGTACCAATCCTCCAATAAATTCGTAAACCTGATCATAGAAGTACCTCTTGAGCAGTAGGTTCTATAGATTAAAATGTGGTACAAAAAAATTTATAATTTAAATTATCATTGGTGGACTCACTCTGTACTGAAATAAGAAGTTAACTATTAGGTAGATAGATATATAGATAGATAGACTTGATTCAATAACATCAAAAGGGTGTACATACAAGACTGAAGTGCAAGAAGTACACTGTTTTAGTGCCATTATGCTAGCACACTAAAGTTCGAAAACTTATTTCCAGTGTGGTCCCTTCTAGATATCGTGCATTCCCATTGAATAACTGTACTTCAGACACTATACTAAATGCAATATTGGCCCAATGCTCCTTAAAAAAATAATTTCTGATATTAGTCTTATTAGTGCTGAAATAAGCTTGTAAATTCATACCCAGCAAACTATGGTTAAAAGCCCCGATCCCACCTTCAAGAACTGCTACGAATTTTGTTGACACAGGTGTCAAGCCTCTGTTTTCATTAAAAATACCCAACATCCTGTGCATCAACAGCATGTCAATTATGTGGTGTCTTTGGATACTCTTGACATTGTTTTCTAATTAACAATGGATCGTGTGACCATTTTCACCCAGAAGTTAGATCATGTGACATGCATCAAACTAGGTTATCTGACAGGCATCAAACTAGGTCATATTTACATGTTCAGCCACATACTTTGGGTGGAGTATTTATTAGTTGAATAATTCCATAATGGTCCTGGGTGAAGTAACACTATCTATGTAGCACTTCATGTATTTGCTGACTACGTCATAAGGAACTGTCACTAAATCGTGCAATCTTCGGATATCATAAATCCAGTGTGCGTTGGGCAATAGTGAATTTTCCATAAAGCTTCTTCATATTTCCTCCAGGTGGCTACTAGCAGAATGCTGCAGTCCTATTGGTTGCACAGCATCCCGCCCTAGATTCTGATTGGTTGAAGCAAGGGGACCCCAAGCAGCAGTATTTCTAGTGCATTTTAATATGTATTCGATGCCTCATGTTTTAATGAATTTAGCTTATTTTATTAAGTAAGTTGTGTATATTAAATCAAATGACAACACTAATCTTGCACTAGCGAATTGAGTACATGGCCAATTGAGCCACAAGCGTTTTCCATGCATTTTGATAAACGCATGGCAAACGCATGGTTTTTGCCTTATTATAATTAGCTAAAAACCATGCGTTTTCCATGCGTTTATCCTTCTCATAGAAAACACACGTGGCACATTTGGCCATGTATTAACAGAAGAAGGCAGTGTCACAGTTTGTGGTGTTCTGTAGAAATGAACGTATTTACAAAGCGACATGTGGTGTTACCTTTTGGTTTAGTTTTGGCAAAGGACATACACATGACCACAGGACCGGCAGGTCTTTGAATATTTCTTAAATTAATTAACCACCTCACAAGCTAGGCAAGAGTTTTGTGAATATGTGTTGTTAAATATCCATGCACGAAGTGATGGCTACGATGAGCCTACAAACTGGTGCAGTTGTAGCATTCCCACCTTTATCTAAAACACAGATTCTACATCTGTCCCCTATGTTCAATGCAACGAAAATAACTGCATAGCATCTGGAAACCTGCATCGAGTTGCCTGACTGACGTAGGTGGTAAAAATGCTAAGTACAATATGTCAGAGTTCTGTGGCCATACTAAGAGAGCCATTGGAACAGCTCTGTGGGGTCAGACAGGGATATCATTGCAGTTATAGAACGTACTTTTTGTTCTCTCTTTCTGGCTACTCTATTTCCTGTCTCTTTGAGCTTTTGGCATTATCTATATCAGGTAGAGTCACCCTGCATATCTCGTACTTGCTCCTTTCATCCTGACTTCATCATGACGTATCTGTGTGAAGTCACACCAAGGCGAAACCACGGTAATGACTTTAATGGCTCCCTTTTCACAACAGGTCACAACAGGCAAGAGATATATGTCAGAACCCATGATATCAGGAGTTACAGTGCTACTCACAAAATAAGGTTGGACTAGAGCTACCAGAACTAGGACTAGCTACATGAAGCTAAAACAAGCCAAAGAAACCATATATTGGTGGAGACAACTAATAGCTCAATTAAAACCACACATCAGTCAAAAATTATTTGGCACAGCATTACTCAGAGCTCGGACTAACCACATGTACCTGAAGCTAAAACAAGCTGAGCCAAATCGTACATGGCTGGAGACACCTAATAACCTAGTAGTCAGGTCAACTAAAGCCCCACATTTGTACAAAACACTCAATACCTTACTACCCAATAAGACCATTCAAAAATAGCTAGTACAAAACTCCCAATACCTTACTACCCAATAAGACCATTCAAAAATAGCTAGTACAAAACTCCCAATACCTTACTACCCAATAAGACCATTCAAAAATAGCTAGTACACATCTCCCAATACCTTTCTACCCAATAAGACCATTCAAAAAGAGCTTGTACAAAACTTCTAATATCTTACTACCCAATAAGACCATTCAAAAATAACTAGTACAAAACTCCCAATACATTACTACCCAATAAGACCATTCAAAAATAGCTAGTACAAAACTCCCAATACCTTACAACCCAATAAGACCATTAAAAAATATCTAGTACAAAACTCCCAATACCTTACTACCCAATAAGACCATTCAAAAATAGCTAGTACACATCTCCCAATACCTTTCTACCCAATAAGACCATTCAAAAATAGTTAGTACAAAACTCCCAATACCTTACTACCCAATAAGACCATTCAAAAATAGCTAGTACAAAACTCCCAATACCTTACTACCCAATAAGACCATTCAAAAAGAGCTTGTACAAAACTCCCAATACCTTACTACCCAATAAGACCATTCAAAAATAGCTAGTACAAAACTCCCAATACCTTACTACCCAATAAGACCATTCAAAAATAGCTAGTACACATCTCCCAATACCTTTCTACCCAATAAGACCATTCAAAAATAGTTAGTACAAAACTCCCAATACCTTACTACCCAATAAGACCATTCAAAAATAGCTAGTACAAAACTCCCAATACCTTACTACCCAATAAGACCATTCAAAAATAGCTAGTACAAAACTCCCAATACCTTACTACCCAATAAGACCATTCAAAAATAGCTAGTACACATCTCCCAATACCTTTCTACCCAATAAGACCATTCAAAAATAGTTAGTACAAAACTCCCAATACCTTACTACCCAATAAGACCATTCAAAAATAGCTAGTACAAAACTCCCAATACCCCACTACCCAATAAGATCATTCAAAAATAGCTATTCACAGCTGGGACTAATTACTTGAAGTTACAAAAACCCAAACCAATCATATCTTGGTGGAGAAAACTAATAGTCCAAACAAACTGCAGCCCCACATTAGTGCAAAACCTGAATACTGAACACCTCAAAGACACAGTTCTGAAATAGCTAGCCACAGCTCAGACCAACTTCCAGGAGCTTATCATTTCGATCCTCGATTCTTTCATGTGAACATTAAGTGGCAGATATTATCCATGTTTTATATATGGCAACACAACGCCTACATTTTAGCATATCTGTCTGTTTGACCTCAGAAACATAGAAGGTATCGATTCGATAGCACAAGGAACGGAGATGGAAATCTGCCTGTTATGTTCATGGTGAAAGAAAACTTTCAAACTTTGTCTCTTTCACAAAAATGAGAATCATGTGTCACAAGGGACATTGAGGAAAACATGATATAAATGACACATTAATATCCCACCTAATCTTATCAGTAGTGTGATTAAAAGAAACAGAAAATAAAATTATCTTCAGATAAACCAGATTAGTGAATATCTAGTGCATCGGACTGGTTGTCCTAATATTTAATTCCCTGAGCCTGGTTCCCTGAGCCTGGTTCCCTGAGCCTTGGTCCCTGAGCCTGGTTCCCTGAGTGTCTTGGGTTTAAGTCCAGGGTCATTCAGATGAGATGTAAATTGCCAGTCCATTGTACTCTTCATCTGTGCTGGGGCCAGTAAACTATCCCACCCATGGGGTAAATGTGTGACATGGTGTGGACTCTCACTTGTGAAGAACATTTCTTAAAGGGCTTCATCATCTATTTATCGAACTATCGATCTATCTATCCATCTATCTATCTTTCTATCTATCTTTCTGTCTATCTAGCCTAAAATGCGATATCTATAAAACATATAGCGCCTCCAATTTCAGACAAGCTTGATTCTGTGCTAACTATATTCGCATCTTCAGAGGTCTTTTTTGGCATGTCTTTGAGACTCAAACTGGCGGATAATATTGCTTTCATGAATTTGTTTCTAACTTGCTATGACCAGCTGAGTGAACATTAACCTTTATGCAAGACAGGATATCTTTTCATACCATCAGCAGGCTGGGATCACTTCAATTGGTCCAGCTATTTGCTCTGCATATCCTATCAGTCATAGTCCCAGGAATCGTATTGACATTAATTGCTCGTGGATCAGTCTTACTTCTCTCTTGCAAACTTTGGCTGGCTGTTCAAATATTCTGAATGCAAATCATACATATTCACATTTTTTTGTGCATTGCATTATATATGGATGGTCACTAAGTGTAGAGACGTCATTGCAAAAGGAGTCTTTCTGTGATATTTTTGATGATATTATTGCCAGATTACAGCCATAGTTTTCTGAAGATAAATAAACGATGTTATAATGCAAGGTCATAATATAACCTTCAAAGGATATAGAAGGACATAAAAATGTGCAAGCCTTAAATATATTCTGTCAGGGATAAAAGCACTTAAGGTCATGGACAATAGGGCTTAAACTCCATGGAAAATATGTCTGTTGTTGGTATTATCAAACAAAACCTGGTATAGCTGTTGGGCTATTTTGAGGTGGGGGAAACATATTTGTCCCAAGAGGAAACATTCTTTGTTCAAGATGTCACCAAAAGAACCAGTCTGGAGGCCAGACCATCATCTCAAGCGGAGTCCACAGGACGAGGAGTCTGACAGAATTCATGGAGAGTAACGCTCCTATGTAGTAGGGGATCAAACAATTTTACAGGGAAGATATGTTAATATTAATCGTAAGAATACTATGTGTGTAAATAGCCTGTCGATAATAGAAGATGCAACTTCAAATCTTTGACCATGTAAGAAGAGTGTGTGTAGGGCTTTATGTCCTGTATTTCTGCACCTGATGGGCTAATTAGGACAGGCAGAGACCATGGCAATGAGACGAAGGATGAAACAGCCATCCAACTTAGGGTCGACCGGGAATCGAACCCGGGACCCAGCGGTTGGAAGCCCAGTGCGCTACCTCTGAGCTAGGCCCCCGCCCCTGATCATGTAAGAAGAAGAATTTTGTTCACTGTTCAAATTAACAGGAGCAGTGATGAAATACCTTCAGCACCGATTGCTTTTTGTACTTCAAATCGCTGAGACGCGTCATGCTAGGCACTTGTATGAGATATGCATCTGATGTTCCCAATCGTTTTGGCGGTTCTTGGCCAATGCCATGCAGGTCACTTTTCATATTAACTGACTCATTCAAACTGCCATTTTAAATACTGTCAAAATACACATTCACAAGATTTTTGTGTCGATATTTTGGTATCATTTTATTTCATCGAATGCATGTCCTAACATGCGTATGACCTAATTTGATTTTGATCAAACAAGTGTCTGTAATGTCATGACATACAGGGTAATTATATAAGGAGTTAATCAAATAGAAATAATTTGTCCCTCCTATGTCAACCTAAAACCTACATGCCCAGAAGCTAAGCCTTTCAAAAAAAGACAATACGCTGAGTAGGTTGCCTGGTCATTAAAATAAATGTCACACTGGACAGCCACCTCCTATTAGGCCAATGAACTTTGCTTGTCCTGTTGTGTTGACTTTTGCTATTAAAGAAAAAAAGAAACCTAGCAGTGCTGCTGAATTTGTGCGAGAGAATCAAGGGTCCTCAAAATAGAAGATTTACTTTTAGGAATTCGCCCAAAGCTTCAATAAGCTTTATGGGTAGTGCGAAGGGGAATAAGTAAAATGTTAGCAAGACTTATCTGAACTCTTAAATCTTCATTTGATAAAGTTTATATTCGCAATGTCCTGAAGGGGTTGAGACGTCACAGGTAATTTTTTTAATTATTATTATTTTTTTTTTTTGGTAAGTTATGACCAGACAAACTAGCACAATGGTGCATTCAAAACTAGTAAAAACGTATCTGTAAATTCCTTTGGGATTATTATCCAAAATGATATTTAATTCAAGTGCATCTGAGCAGGGACTTAGCTCAGCGGTACAAATACAAATACTTTATTTATATAGCGCTGTCTTAGAATAATACATGATCAGATGCGCCTAACAATAAATATAGAAGATAAATAAAATAGATATAAAGTGTACACTATAAAATCTAGTGTATGTATGTGAAAATTAATTGGTTTAACATTTATTAAATAAGAAAGTCTTTAAAATATGTTTAGAGTGCCAAGCTGCCAAGCATGGAAGGTTGCTTCATCATTCACCTCATTGCCTTGGCACCTGCCTGTCCTGATTAGCCGGCGACCTAGCTGGTGCAAATATAGTCCATCACCAGGGGCGTCGATTCAGGGGGGGATGTGGGGGATATATACCCCCCACTTTCTGAGAAGGGTGGGGGACATTTGTGCTTTGTTAAGCAGCTTTACACTTGATATCACATATCAGTACAAGTTTATAAGTTTTGCATAAGTGATCCACCATTAATTTACCTCTTGGCCAGTGTCCACGCATTAAGTGCTACTACTTGTGCAAGCCAGGGAAAGTCACAGTGGGATAGACAAAGTAGGCATGCATCCCCCCAACCGTCAAGAGAAATCGACGCCCCTGTCCGTCACACCCACCTACCCAACTGAGCCTGTCCACAATGGTACTTTCAAAAAGACTTCAAAAGTTTTCAAAATTTTTCAACAGTAACCAATATACCAGTCTCATGTGGAATAACATCATTTTATAGAGCCGATGATATGCATGCGATTTTGTTCCAGTCGCGTTTTTTACGGGTTCTTTTCATCTCTGGCACAACCCGGAGCCGAGATATATGACACCGCAGCTAATGAATGCCTAATGCAGAAGATAGGCATTTCTTGGCCAAAGTCCACCAGGCATGCAACAGATAGCCAACTAGTGGTTCATTTTTTCGTTTCTTTCCATATTCTCGTGACATCTGTGACAACCGTGGTGGCTGAGACTCAAGTTTGCCTCAAGCTGATACCATATACATGAGCTTGGTCCCCTCAGCCGAAAATGCGAGGAAAAATAGGAAGGAAGCCAGTTGGTGTGGATTTCAGGAGGCACATCAACTTCGACCTTTTGATCCAGAATACTTTGCATTGCATGTGTATTGTATTGTGCTGTATTTTATTGTGTTGTGTTGTATTGTATTGTGTTGTGTTGTGTATTGTGTTTTATTGTATTGTATTGTATTGTATTGTGTTGTATTGTATTGTGTTTTATTGTATTGTATTGTGTTGTGTTGTATAGTATTGTGTTTTATTGTATTGTATTGTATTGTATTGTGCTGTATTGTATTGTGTTTTATTGTATTGTATTGTGTTGTATAGTATTGTGTTGTGTTGCGTTGTGTTGTATAGTATTGTGTTGTGTTGTGTTGTATTATAATGTATTGTATTGTATTGTGCTTTATTGTTATATTGTATTGTGTTGTGTTGTATTGTATTGTATTGTAGTGTAGTGTATTGTATTGTATTGTATTGTATTGTAGTGTATTGTATTGTATTGTATTGTATTGGTCTGAATTCTGATCAACATGACCCCCAACCAGATGAAGTATATAACTTGCCATATTACACATTTACCCCACAGGTGGGGTCTTTTACTTGCCCCAGCGAAGAAAGATTTTGAGTGTAAGTCTGACGCTTCGGAACTTTTTATAGAAGCTGGCTGTAATTTATAGGACTGGTTAGTTAATGTTTTGCTGTTGGGCACATCACACTGTTGTCATGACTCATGTGTATTTTTTCTGGACCTTGAATTTGCATCAATGACATAACAGATGATTTTTGAAATATTTTTGAAGAAAAATGTTGTTGTCACAGCGATTCTAGATGTAAAATCTTGACTTCAAGCTTTCCTATATATAGACTTCTGCTTTTTTTTTTTTTTGCCTCCATTATACCAGTGTCAAACATAATGGTCCGTTATTATGTCAAAAGATAATATGTATGTACATCAGTGCCCTTTTTCAACGTTATTGTTAAGGCCTCACACACACTGCATTTTGGCAATACGTAATATAATACATATGAATCGAAAACACTGAGAATTTCTCAAAAATATGGATATTCCAAGCAGTTATTACCAGAAGTATCTACAACTGTATCTTGGCAATACAAAATGCATGCAAATCTAAACTTTGACACGAAGAAGGGTATTTTTTAGCTATTACTTTTACTACCATAAGTGCACACATACACTGTCTGTTGATAATATGAAATATGTAGGGGTATGCCAACAAAATGAAATACACTCAAATTCCAAAATACTGACAATTGGAAACGAATTAGGATATGCCCAGCTGTTTTTTACCAAGAATTACCACACCCAGGTCAATGTCTTTTCTCAGCAATTCCAATAAGCCATTTTCAGCTGTTATTGTACCCCAAAATGACCTTATATCTGTATTTGCGCCCCATTGACCACACTGACCAGTCCTTTTTGTCTGCCGAAGGGTCTCCCAAAGGTCAGAAGGAAGTTTGCCCCTGGACAAAGGCATCATTTGATTTGTTACCCATCTGTCAAGTAAATAGAAAGCAATAACAAGAATAACCCTTCAGCCGGAAGTTATGAATTTATAACCAAAGTGCCACATTGGCCTAACTGATGACAATACTCAGTAGATTTATGTCACTGAAACAAAGCTTCACAGATCAGCTGTTTTCAACTATTTTGAATGGGACAGTTTCTGTTAAATAATTCATCCTCAAGGGCTGTTCAGTTACATCAGAGGCAGAAGTGATGGATAGATACTTTATTTTGATGGGAAAAGGTACAAAAATTATTACATTATATTAACTATACATTGTAAGCTATTGTAAATATGAGCCCATCAGGGGAATCACCTTTCGTTAGTTTTTGCTGTAATGGTGGCACCTTAAATAAACAGAAAGAAAATTAAATTAGATTAAACAATAATAATTATGCTATTATTATTAGTTATAACATAGCTGATTATGATGATGTGTTATGGGGAGATAACTTACAGAAACATCACATTTCTATCAGAGAGATGGAACTGTGACATAAACGGTTTGAATTTTTATTTATTTTATACTAAATGCAATAAATTTAATGACTGAACTTGTGGCTGCAAGAGATGATGATATTTTTTTTTCGTACCTGGCCTCACCTGCAATGACATTCCATTTTAAATATTTTCACTAAAAGATCATAAATAATTCTATAGTATAATGTATTAAATTCTTTATATTTCACTCATGACAAATACTGTACAGATTGTAGGAATATAATGCTTTTTTATTTCACTCATGCAAAATACAGTACAGATTGTATGAATGGAATAGATAATGCTTTTATATGTATAGTTATTGGTATTACAATGTGCATGAAATTTTTACCCCAAAGATGGATTCTTACTCAGATAAAACTTGATATGCAAATTGCAAATACAACTACATTTTTTATTCAAATACTAATGCATTTGACAAATTTACATGCATCAAATGCCCTGGTCCGATAATGTTATTTGGAACCAAAATCAGGTGGTAGTGTGATACAATGAAATATTAGTCATCTTCCTCATTGTAAGTTCAAACTGTACTTTTCTTGTATAATAAGATTATTCAAACAATCAAATAAAGTCTTTCTTCATAACTAGAAATTTGCAGTACATGTGAAAATAAAAACTCTGAAATATGAGTATTAGTTAGTAGTTACCCATCCATTTTATTTCTAGTGTTTAGACACACTGTCAGATTAAAAAATATATATATATCATATATATCTAAAACAGGTTTCTATATCATAAAATGATTACAAATTGTATTTCAGCAAAGCGTTTTGTCATATATAATGTTGTCGACATTTGTCGAGACTTAACAAACACTTTCGTCGCTTAAATCCATCCGCCTTTGACATCGGGAATCAACCAACAAATGTTATGCACCGTGAAGGAAATGTGGCTCTCATTTGACACCACCCAACCAATAACCACAACAAACAGTGTCAATCCCCCTGGTGACATCTTGAAACAGAGCAATTGCATTTTGCATCCACATATCCCGTTGTTGCTGCGAGACCAAGGATCCTTGTCCTCCTGTGGGAGAAGCATTTCTTTGATTGTCAATATGAAGGTCAGTGAACCATCATTATTGAATAGTCTTGAGTTCACCTTGACAGAAGTGCAAATATGAAAGCTTATGATCAGTAGACCAAAGTCCTTTGAAACGACATTCTGCAGTGCCTCACTGTGCCTGAGTTATATACTCAGGAGTCAGGAGCTTGATTGTTCTTGCTATAAACAAATCAGATGCAGCCAAGAGGAAATAATAGATTCCTTTCTTTGTGTATCATTTGACCTTCATGACAAATACAGTCCTTTCTCACTGGGCAACTCCTGTGACTGATCTAATGACAAGAAATTGTACCACAATTTGTCCCAGCCCTTCTCTCTTGATGTCTTTCAATGAATTCAGTCTCAAAGCCAGGCTGAGTCACAAGCTTAAACATAATTATAGACAAAAACGGTGTGGGCAAATACGTACAAAGAAGGATGTCGTTGGTATACAGATGCTTCTTTAGACCAAGGTTCGTTTCAGTGTTACTAGTTTGGCTTCAACAGACCTCTTGTCTGTGGACTACGTAGTGAATGAAAGAAAAGTAAAAAAAATAGAAAGAAAGAAAAAAGGTCCAAAAAGTGGGCATTCCAATAGGAGGAATCTAGAATAGGGCTCTTTTCCTTTAGCTCCTTTCAACTACTCAAATTAGGTTTGAATTCCAGTAGAAACTCAAAATTAAGATTGCTGGCCAGATAGCATGCTTTTTCAGTTTGACTTTGGAGGAGCAGTTAGTGGTTAGTTGTGTATAGAGTGCTTGAATCCCAATTTCAAGGGACTGAGCTTGAGTCTCATACACTGCACTTTCTGTTGGCCATAGACACTTAGTTCTCATTGCTGGGTTCCTGCTTCAACAGATAAAACAATGTCTCAGCATGAAGTTCATACCCGCTGTAGACTCCCAAGGGAGCTGAGTTTGAGGCCAGGGGAGCTGTCGTATACCAATTTCAATTTCAATTTCTTTATTGACCATGTATCATATGAAAAAAATAAAATAAAAATAAATAATTGCATTCATCGAAATTATCATTAACACGGTTGGCAGACACTATGCAGTGTATATGCCATTACCAAACAATATTAAATATACATATATAATGACAAATAAAACAATCAAAATTACAATTTTTATCGTAGATGTTAATTGATAACAATTAAAAAAAGAAATATATATAATATGTATGGTGGCAGAAGGAAACATGGTTAAATATAATCATATTCAATATAAAAAAAAAAAAAAGTAAAATGAACATTAAATATTAAATATAATGTGCTTGTGAAAAATTTTAAGTTCCCTCAAATATTCAGACTTATATATATACCAAGTGACCATAGGCCAAAACAATTCCTCTACAACCCATTTCAAACATGTGGCAGTTAGTAAAATTGTTATTGCACTTTCTGTTGGCCTTTGAAGCTTATTTATTTCCACCTAATGGGTATTGCAGCTCTTAAACATAATCATGATATATTGCTAAAAACCAACCTCTCTCGTTGCAATAAAAGCTGTGCTACTTAGCCTAGTGATGGTGACTTTGGTGCCATCTCAGTACAGGGAGGACTTAATGGTCAGGTGGTCCTGATAGTGAGAGACAATGGAGTAGGAGATGGCATGCCGAAAACCTTTAGTGGTCTCGATTGCAATGTGGTCTTCATCTAGAGGTGGTCTTAAGTGGGTCCAACAGCCTTATTGGGAGTTCCACTGTAAGTTGCAACTCTGACACACTTCTAATTTTTTTCGGGTGAATTGGCTTTTCCTTTCAGCCTTTGGCATAGACCTTTCTGTACTGAACATCAATTTGGTGCTATTCGTGACAGACAATTTAATTCCAGAATCGGGTGCAATTTGAGCATAATTTATAAGAGGTCTGTCACATGCCAGAGGAATTCAGATTTCCCTGCATGGAGACAGTGTGTTGTAGATGTGGGAAAACTGTGAAATAAATTGCCAAGAGCCAAGTTTGGGCATCCCATAAATGTCATCTGTTATATGTCATGATATCATAAATCAAATATAAAACTATAGGGATTACCTAGACCTCTACAAGATGATATATTAGATTAATTTCTTACATTTACCTTTATCCGGTGATAAATTTAAGCCGACTATAAGCTGTAGAAGTGGCCAGAAGCAGCTGGCTTTAGCTGTCTGTAGCGACCTGTACCTGGCTGTGATCTAAACATGCTAGAGTCGACCGTATTTTATGAAACTAACTATATCACCATCACCACAATTAAGAACAATTTGTATTTATAAAATATAAGCTGCAATATTCCAATAACAAGTTCCAAAAGATCACTAGACCTGAAAACCCTCTGCACAGTCTACAGCCAAAGAGAGAATTTTGCGGTAAAAGGCAATCTATGCAATCCCAAAAAAGTAAAAACCAAGTGCTTCGTACTCTCTTTTGTGCCATATATGGCATATACAATTACCAGTGACTCTAATAATCTAATTATACATTAAAAATAATATATTTTTTATTTTGTTTTTATTTTTATTTTAAATTTTACTCTATTACCAACAATGCTTGACATTACAATTGTGCCAAGCCAACTGTAAAGTTGAAAAAAAGTTATTAAACTATTACCATTATTATTTTTTTTAAAAAGAAGGAGAAAAGTGAATAAAGAAACAGTAGAACATCAGGAAAATTACAAATAAAGCTCGTTTGAGCTTGTTGAGCTTCAGGAAGTGTTTCCTACCCATTGAATATTTTATGAGTAGAACTGTACATGTGTTTCCCTCTAGGTTTTAATGCTTGTTCAGCTACTCTCGACAGCCACCAGTTGCCTGGAGACATCCCTTAATCCCATCTGGTCCATGCTATGTACACAACAATCCCAACATCCCTGAACAATGGCATCTTGTAGAATAACTCAATTTTGTGCATGTCAAGGTTATTGGTGAAGAAACAAACTCGTTTTAGACATGACATTTGTAGAGCGCCTGTTTGAAAGACAAAATTGACCAAGATGCAGCCTGAAGTGGTGTGTGTTATGTCGTGACATGCCAGATGAGACTTAAGGTTGACGAAAATGGTGCACATCGCTATAAGATTTCCAACAGCATACTGTTATCATACTGGCACATCTTAAGTGCATCCATCAGGCATCCGTCAGGCACCCGTAAGGCATCTGTCAGGCATCCGTCAGGCATCCGTCAGGCATTCGTCAGGCACCTGTCAGGCATCCATCAGGCATCTGTCAGGCATCCGTCAGCATTCGTCAGGCACTCGTAGGCACTCGTATATAGCTCGTAGATCGCTCCAAGATGGCCAATGCAAGTGGTTCAAGGATGGGCAAGGATGGGTACGGAAGACAACGGGCAGGCGACGGACATCGGTTTTACGAGCGTTCTACGAGTGGTCGCGAGTGGATGCCGAGTATATACAGATGGCTACATATGGCTATGTACGTAAGAATGTACGTAGAATGCTCGCCGAGTGAATCGCGAGCGAGTTACATAACTTATGTTAACAATTTTACTCGTAGAACGTCCGCCAAAGTTTTAAACATGTTTAAATTTTTTTGCCCTCCTCACATATGCTCTTGAGTGGTGAAGCGTTACCAGGACTGTTCTACAAATTAGTGCGAGTATACGTAAAACGCTTAGCGAGTGAATCATGTATGGACAAGGATGAGCAAGAGTATAAAAAATGTTCATCCGTCATCATACATATGTCTTATCCATGACAGTGTGAATGCTCCTTTAGAGTATACAATAATCAAAATGTCCTGTTCAGAACAATGTAGATCTTGTAAATCTTGTGGAAAAACTCAATTTTGTACATGTCAAGATTATCGGTGAAGAAACAAACTCGCTTTAGACATGACATTTTGTAGGGCAGCTGTTTGAAAGACAAAATTGATCAAATACAGCCTGAAGTGGTTTGGTTCATGTAATTGACATGGCAGATACACGTGGGACTTTGGTTGACAAAAACTGCGCATAGAGCTATAAGATTCCAAAAACATGCAGTGATAATGGCAGTCTCAACTATGAGTGTTCTAATTTTTTTATGTATGCTACATGGCCAAATGTGCCACGTGCATTTTCCATGAGAAGGATAAACGCATGGAAAACGCATGGTTTTTAGCTAATTATAATAAGGAAAAAACCATGCGTTTTCCATGCGTTTGGATAAATGCATGGAAAACGCACGTAGCACAATTGGCCATGTACACTTAACATCTATTACAGTACAGCACACAATAATCCCCGGTGTCCCATTCAGAACTCCTTGTAAATCTTGTAGAATAAATCGTGCATTGGTGAAGAAACAAACATGACATTTGCAGGGTATCCGTTTGGAAGGCATAGTTGAATGAGAAACAGCCTGAATAAAAGGTTTTCTATTAAAATCGGCACGCTCACTGCGGAATACTGCATGCCACTGAAAATCTCCTGTAACTAACTGAAGACATTACATTTTTGACAAATAGTTTGTCAATGAATTAGTATTATAGAACTTCATAATCAGTTTGTCACTTAAAATTATCCAGCAATTATTCACTTTAGCATCACGAAAATCTGCAACTGGAGTATTAAATGACTTAAATTACTTTATTATAAAATCATTGACAACTTCATTATTGAGATTTATTGAGCAGTATAGAAATTAACGTTGCAAATTTTACCTTCAGACAAATAACTAGCATTCATTTTCATCATTATTAGATCATTATTCTATTTCAATTTTATTGATTGATTCAATTCACCCATAAAACCTAATAGAGATTTGCTGATTTGAAAAAAATGACAATTTCAATAGATATTTTTATAAAGTTTAAAATTGAATATGCATTATCTTATGGACTAATCAATTCTTTATATATTTTTCAGCGTTGTTCTTTTGCATTATAACAAGAAATTCTAAAGAAATTTCTCATATAGAATGAAATTAAACTACTTACCTTCAATTCCAAAATCTTGATTACAAAATTAAGTCTATGATATACTGAAGTGTCCAACCACTGGGTCCCGGGTTCAATTCCCGATCGAGCCTAAGTTGGATGGCTGTTTCATCCTTCATCTCATTGCCATGGTCCCTGCCTGTCCTAATTAGCCCATCAGGTGCAGAAATACAGGACATAAAGCCCTAATCACCCACCACCACCAGATTGTGTGGGGATAATATCTACTGTATAACGTAACTGAAACCCAAGGTCGTTGAGCTACACCATTCTGTTGGCAATGATAATATGCAACAGGAAAGAATGCTTTCGATGCAATGCACAGGATTCTCTTTGACCTGAATATTTTATGAAAATTTGTATTGTCTGGTGGTGTATTTAGGAAATATACTATGAACTTCAAAAATATTAACAGTAAACAATAAATAAAGAGAACTAATACTAGCAGGGCAGCATCAGAGGCTCAGCTAGCTATATATTAAAATATTGTGAGGAACTAAATGTGTATATTGCACAAAATTATATATACTCAGTCGCGAACTATACAAAAGAAAATGGATCTGGAACAGAGGAAGACCACCTACTTCCAGAACACCTAAAGCTAAAGCTAAAAAGGCCATTTTTGTCAGAAGCCATATTGCAAAAAGTAGTCCTAACTAATAATGTTTTGGTCAAAAGTACGGTCCTATTAGTAGCATTTCTATGGCTTTATGGAGTAAACAGTGAGAATCTCAGACTAATTACTTCCAGTACATCTTTCTGATAAGGGCATATGTATGGGAAGCCTGAGGATGGATCTAACAACAAATTTATGGCAAACTTTGGTACGATTTTAGGAAGAAAAAAAGCAGCACCTTTGAGTCTGTGGGCTTAATAGAAGTTAGGATCATATTGGTGCAGTAAACAAACAACAATTAGCAATTGTCTGGGCGTTATTCTGGTGTGGAAGAAAGTCAAAGTTTTTGTCCATTGTGTGAAGATAAATTTTAATATGAAATACGTGTTATCACTGAGTGTCCACTTTAAAATTAAATATGAAGTAATTTATATGACCAAGCCAGACAAACCATTACTGAGAAAATTTTGACTATTTAAATGATTGTGATAAATTCTTGGTGATTTTTTAAAATATTGATATTGTATTCCAAGTTACCAAACCCTCTTATATGATTTTACACAAACGTTTATTGTTTTTAAAAAAATAAGGTTATTTAGCTGATCATATTGTATCTATATTTTCTCTAGTCTCTCATAATTCTTTTTAGAATGGATCATCATGTCTTAAATGATTTTATATATTCTATCTATATGAGAAAAGTGCCATTAGTGGTTGCCTTTAAGTTCAATGAACATCTCTTTCAGTTTGATTCATTGGCATTTGAGCCCAGCTGAATAAAAGATTGCTTCCAGCTTTAATTTTACAATATCATGAATAATCAAATGATTACCAATGAAAAGAGACTGAATTACTCCAGAATTATGGTGATGCCTGCCAAGGGTGTATTCTCTTCTTTTGCACTCTTTAGATAAATAATGTGAGCATATAGTAGGAAATAAATAACAAAGCTAACAATTTTTTTTCTCTCTTCCAGGTGTTGAATTATGGCAGGGTTGATACATTCCACCCCTCATCCCCTCTTGGGTTTGGGACTCGGTTACCGTGGCAACTACACGTACCTACATCAAAATGACTTCAGCGACATCTGGAACTCAAATACAACACCGAGTTTCTTGACAGTGACAAATAACACCCTTCCTGATTTGGATTATCCTTGCATTGCCATCACTAATGAGACTCATGTCTTGACGTCCCATCAGATTTACCTGTATTCATCCCTTATTTTTGTATTCGTTGGTCTCATCGGAAACATGCTCAGTGTGGCAGTCTTCACCTCAAAAGAGATGAGACCAATCTCTTCCAACTTCTACCTGTTGATGTTGGCCGTTTCGGATTCCATGTACTTAGTGAGTGTATTTCTCACTAAGATACTGACAACCATGCGGTGTCTGCATTTCAAGGAGAGTGAAGCGGACATCGTGAATCGCAACACCATCGTTTGCAAAATTCTCCAGTTCATGCAAGATTTCTTTTCCGATTACTCCACCTGTTTGATTCTGGCTTTCACCATTGAGAGGTTCATCGCCGTCTACTTGCCAGTCAAGTTCAAGGATATCTGCACCGTCAAGCGAGCTCAGTTGGTTACCATAGGAATGCTCATCATCATCGCACTAACGATTGCTCCTTACCATTTCATGCACATCGGACTACACAATGATTTTGAAATCTGCATCATTCTAATGGAATACGAGGAGTTATTCACTTACATATATGTCATGGAGGCTCTACTTTATCGCATTGTGCCAGTCATCATCATCGCAGTTCTGAATGTCTTCATCATCGTCAAGGTCACCAAGGTCACCCGGGAAAGAAGACGTCGCAAGGCGCAAGTTAACAAATTGGCAAACGGAAAAAAGAAAACTAAGAAACAAGACAAAAGCATGCAACTTACAATGATGCTTATTCTTGTTTCTAGTAGTTACATTATTGTGTACATCCCAGTGCTTGTGCATTTTATTCTCTGGAAACTCCAGCGATCGAATCTGATCACTGTCTCTCGGACGGGTATGGACATCGCCCAGAATTACACCCGAGCTTTGTATATAAGCGGTTTTGCCATAAACTTCTTCCTCTACACAATGTCTGGTAGAGTGTTTCGTGAACAATTGGAACTGATTCTTTGTGAATCTGTTGTTCGTCACAGGAGGGAGACAGCATGCAGCCAGGTTGAAATGACTACCCTGGTGTAAAAGAACAGAACTAAAGTAGAAAGATCATTATGTGTTAATTGCAAACAACTTATTCATTATGATGTACATAAACTCTGAACATTTACACATGGCCTTTTTTTTTTTTTTCAAGCAGCACAAATTATTAATTGACTTGGGCTATTGTGTCATTATTGTATATTGTGAATATAGGAACAGTAAGACTGGGTGAATTTAATCACAACTGTATGCAGTCTTTTAATTTGCAGTTTGATATATTTAAGTGATTAATACAAAAAAAGAATCAGTTGAATTCTTAAAAAAAATAAAAAAAATAAAAACTTGTACATTAATAGGATGAGCACTGATGAGACATCCTAGTTTAGTTATAAAAATGTTTAGTTATAAAATTGTAATTCCTTACAGTTGTAAGTTGTAGATACTGATGTAATATTCAAGCAGATTTAATTCTGGATGAAATGTATGCCAAGTAAAAGTATATCAAAATGAAGTAATTCATGGAGAAACATTGTGCTTTGCCAGGAAATGTGTAATGTGGTCAAGTTTACCAACGAGGCATAATTATGTAATCGATGTTTATGCTTTAAAATTCAACTTTAATTAATCAATCATGAGGTCTTATTGGGAGTTAGTCCACTAGAGGTAGTGTAACTACAGAACTGCCATCTGGTGGTTCTTGTCTAATTGTGTAAACTTTGTCTCAAATAACACTGCACTCTCCATGGTATCACATTGCAGAGCATGCAGGATCTAAACATTCGAATGGGATACAATGTAAACTGGACTTCATTGATTGTAACCAACTACTTCCAATGCTCATGTACTAGTGGATTTCGTTTCCACTGCCTTCTTTACCAAAATAACAATGTTTAATGTCCCTTTGTTGCTATATTTTCTCTTCAACAAAAAAAATAAAGAAAAAAGGAAATGACTGTATATAAATGTATGTGGCCTCTGTATACACTTCATTTATTAACTTTGTTTTATGGCAGTACCTCTATGGTATGATTTATTAATTTTGTGGTTACTGATTTGAAATAAATTTTCGTATCCTGACAATGAAGATTACCTGCACCCAAACCCTATGGATCCCATACAAATTGGTAATTATTGGACATCACATAATTGCAGACTACATGGTTCTGTACCAGATGCACAAGTGTTCATTGCATATATCTAATCTATATACTTGTATATATGTCTACTCACATTTGATTTTAATTGTACGTATTTAGAGAATAAAATAATTATTTACTGTGTTGAGTGAGTTTGTTTTTGCAAAATCGACAAGCTAGGGCCTGATTTGCTGAAGTGCAGAAGGTTCACTTCCATGACCTTGTGTTTTATTACCCACTTAGGCCTATGATGATATACAATTATACATTGCACCCCAACTTCTAACTAATAATGACACTGATGTAGTAATTATCCTAAAAAAATACCATTGCAAAGATAGCAAACTTTTGGATAATTTTTACAGAAATGTGTTTTTTATCAAGGTCAAAAGTTGGGGTTAGATATATATTCAACTTGTATATATGTACATACCAGAAATTGGTTATTCAAAGTTTGGACCTATGGCTAACATTTGTTTTGCATAGGCATGAATAGAAATGTTATTTGATTCTACAATAGTGGCTCTTATAAGGCAAATACTTCAGCACATACATTTGTACACAGTTCAATGAAGAAGAAAAACCTGCTGATTAGTATCATACATTTTCCACGATAATACGTTACTTATAAGTAAACTTTACCACAAGATAAGTGACTGTGTCTCACTACCTTCTGAAATTAACAACATACAAAAGTGATCATACACATGACATATACATTATGTACATTACACAGTGAGCATTTTTTCTTGTGTTATGCCTTGAGTACAGCTGCAGCACATACTAAAAATACTTAAGCAGAGAAAACACCGCCTTGCCGCACTCCTGGGCTGTCATCTGTCTAATCCACACCTCTGGAGTAATACTGAGGTAATTAAGAGGTATTTATTTACTATATGATTATGATTACATTACAGTGTACTCTAAAAGTAGTTGTTATAAGCAAATAGGGGTATTTTTGTTAAGCATGGTTGGCCTGACAATCTGATTGGTGAACTGAGTGATAAA
Source organism: Alitta virens (assembly GCA_932294295.1). Classification (NCBI taxonomy): domain Eukaryota; kingdom Metazoa; phylum Annelida; class Polychaeta; order Phyllodocida; family Nereididae; genus Alitta; species Alitta virens. Next base: position 1,152,183 of record OW028579.1, on the reverse strand, counting down.
AAATGGTTAGGTCAACCAAATGTAAGATCAGTCAATAGTTTTGTTGCAAGGTCAGTCAATATTTTGCAAGGTCAGTCAATACTTTGGATGCAAGGTCAGTCAATACTTTGGTTGACCACACGTGTGACCATGAAATTGTTAAATAACATCTTTTAAAGAGTTTGGATTGTCAATGTAGATCAACTGAAGACATTTTTTCATAAGACAGCAAGTTCATTAAATACATTACAGGTGTGTATTGATGGGCAAAGATTTTAAAGGATGCTTAATATGATAGTCCATTGTCTTGTTTTCAAAATAATTATAACACTGTTATGTTGTAACGTTTATATATGAGTAACTGATTTGAAGATTTTGTCAAGTAATACCTGACAGCAGATAGGCAGACCTAATGATGAGATGCTAAGCATTTTTGGAGGAGCAGTTAGTGTAGTGGTAGAGTGCTCGACTCCCAATCTCAAGGGTCAAGGTTCAAGTACGCACTTTCTGTGTGTGGTTTTATACAAATAATCTAGGAAGATTTACTGCTTTTGTCCACCCCAACAGAGAGTAGGTACCTGGCTCTAAAGATTCTGTGGTCCAACAGATGTCTTCATTTCTATATTCATAATAAAAATGACACTCAATACCTCATCATGTACGGGCAGGGCCCTAGCTCAGAGGTAGCGCTCTGGGCTTCCAACCGCTGGGTCCCGGGTTCGATTCCCGGTCGAGCCTAAGTTGGATGGCTGTTTCCTCCTTCGTCTCATTGCCATGGTCTCTGCCTGTCCTAATTAGCCCAACTGGTGCAGAAATACAGGACGGAAAGCCCTAATCACCCACCCACCCACCACCTCATCATGTACACAAATCTGGTTCCAGTGACGAAATTGTCCAGCTTCAGATTTTAGCTCTCTCCATTTAAGCATGCCATTGCATGATGATTGTGCCAAACTCTTACTTAGTACAGAAACAATTGTACCTGACATAAACTTCAGCCTGTGTTGCAATTATTATCAAGTTAGTGCAAAATTGTATTGCAACCTGCTTTTGACTGGTAGTGTACTTCTTACTTCAAGCCACAATGGATGACTGGCAGGGAGATCTTTCGGCCTTGGAGGCCCTGGGCTACATGTTCAACCAACAGGTTGAGTGTGACGTCCTTTTCAACGTTCATGGTGACGTCATTGGGGCTCACCGGTCCGTTGTGGAGGCGAGAAGTTCCATCCTCATGAAACTGTTGGACAAAGCTGCCAACACCGGAACGCCGGTTCGCATCGACAGCCTGGACATCGGTACCTTTCGGACAGTTCTGGAGTAAGTATTACAACTTCAACGCCAAATTCTTCAAGTGGTGAACCTACTATTAAGGATGATCATCAATTGTTTTGTACACTGAATCTAAAAAGTCAATCAAAGGCACAAGTATGTAGGTTGCTTGGAAAGCCAGATGAATGACAAATCTCACAGTAAGGTATGCTTAGTACATGGCCAAATGTGCCACGTGCGTTTTCCATGAGAAGGATAAACGCATAGAAAACGCATGGTTTCTAGCTAATTATAATAAGGAAAATACCATGCGTTTTCCATGCATTTATCCTTCTCATGGAAAACGCAAGTAGCACAATTGGTCATGTATAGGCCTTTAGTATTCACATATCCTGGTAAGCCTCTTAAGCATGGCAAGCCCAAAGGTCATTTGTCAAAGACACTCATAGAGCTTGTCAGATCAGCTAAATGACAGTGAGTGCGATTGGTTTCAATAACACCATGGAACAAAAGATTCAAACCATCCAATTTTTGGATAATGAAAATCAACAACACATATCCCAACCTCTAGGTAATATTATACTGGCCCGTTTCTATCTGTTCACCACCATAATACTGCACTAAATGGCTAAATTAAGCAACATAAAGCAATAAAGTGTGAAAAGTATTACCGTATTCCTAACAGTTTGGCAACAGATAGGTCATAAAGAAAAAGAATCTTCTATATGCTAGTTCTGCTTCTGTTTGCAAACAACATCAAGTATACTTAAACTAATGACATTTCCTTGCCAATTAGTGTGTTACTGAGAGACAGCCATCAGGTTGTAAATCTCCTTTCTTTTTGTTTGACCTTGAAGGTAGGGCAAATATAAAATAACGGAAGAGTTGTATACTTTATCTTGTACATGTAATAGATTTCAAATGTCCACTAAGTTTTCTGTTAATAACAAAGTATGGTAATACTTATTCATGTACAAAGCATAGAGCAGCAAGCACAAAAGGGACATAATTAAGTTATGATAGTTAGCAAGCCAAACCCCAATCTTTCAATTACCATAACAACACCTCTATAATTAGTTTTCATTAATACTACCAATATTACCAATTTGAAATACTTAATTTTCATTATATACTACCAATATTACCTATTTGTAATACTTAATTTTAATTATATACTACAAATATTACCTATTTGTAATTTGGAATTTGTATTAAATACTACCGATATTACTTGTTTGTAATATTTAATTTTCATTATATACTACCAATATAACCAATTTTTAATAATTAGTTTTCATTAAGTACTACCAATATTACCTATTTGTAATACTTACTTTTCATTGAATACTACCGATATAACCAATTTGTAATACTGAATTTAATGTTTCAAACTTTCTAATCCCCCCCCCCCCCTGTATGTCATCATATGGCAAGTGTCATGATCTCAGAGAAACTACACAGCTACTATACCTTTCAGTTATATTATATCAAGAACTGTTTATGCTGGAAGGGAAAACTCTATCACCATGTTTTCCTGATCGTCTTATGATAACATTGTACAGATGCTGGGAGTTCAAATGGTTAACAGTTTCTTGTCTGGTAACATCTAAGTCATTCTAGCTAGTGTATACCTTTTTACGTTATACAAAAAACTTAATGGTAGTAGGCCTACTAGATTTTTCACCCTTTTTACAAGTGTAATAACCAAAACAATGTTATTTCAGTACCTTGTCATAAAGACCACCATGTTTGTAAAAACCACGATGCTGTGGTTTGAAATAAAGAGGTAATATGGGGGTCTTAAAGACTGCACTAGCCCTTGCTCCTTAACACCTCACACAACCAAATTTAGCCTATAAGAAAGAATGGGATTTTAACATCCAATGTAAATGGTGTAGTAGCCAGGTTTAATAATTGTATTAAGGTGAGGTTAAACTGTATAAGCATGGCCTAAAGACAACACTAATTTCTAAGACTTTCTTCATTGTCTTTTGCTCAGGTATCTCTACACAGACGAAATAGATGTCACCGAAAATAACATCTTCTTGTTATTGCACGCTGCAGCAGACTTCAACATGAGGCATCTGGAAAAGAGATGTTTGGCTTTCATTGGTTCATTTTTGCATCCTCATAACCTGTGCACTTTTGCCAACAAGGCCCAGGAATATGATGCTCTCAAGTTCTGTGGGAAGTTCAGTGAAGTGTTTTCTACCAATACCATGGAGGTCATAGACTCCTATCAGTTCACAGACCTTTCCCAGTCAGTTCTTGACTCCTTGCTGGACACTGACCAAGTCACTGTTCTGGAAACCGAGCTGTTTGAAGCAATAATCCGCTGGGCGGCAGAAGAGTGCAAAAAACGCCACCTGGATGCAACTGGAGCAAACATGAGGGATGTCTTGGGAAGTGTGCTCTACAAGATTCGTTTTCCAACAATGGCCATCAGAGATTTCTCCAACAAAGTCACCAGAATTGTTGGACTCCTAAATGACACGGAAATTGCTCAAGTCTTTGAGAAGATGACTTTATTCAACAGTGACGACATCATATGTCCTTTCAATGACCACTTCCGCTGTAAGGTCAAATTTGGAATGTCCGCGAATTTTGGAACGGCTGCGAACATGCTGTCCCAAGCGATCTGCCGTCACACGAATGGTCAAAACCAATCAATTGGAAATGTTCTTCTCTGGTGGAATGGATCTGGTCATGATCTGCCAAGATCTGCCACCATCAACGTCATAGAAGCTTGCGCTACATTGTTAAACAGCGAAGAGATTGGAAGCGTCCTTGACTCTAAGGTCGATTCGAGCCTTCGACGAAAGATTCTTCAGTCTTACAATGACTTTGCGAGTTTCTTGCAGCAACATCCAGCTAATTTCAAATCGTCAAAAGATTTGAATGAAGCTCTGGAATTGGCAAGGCATCTGATTCAAACTTTAGGTTCTGCGAAGTAGATGGAATTTACTTCCGCAAACGATCGGATGACTGAAAGTTAATGTTCCCATAAGATTTACTTTTCAAACTGAATTCGATTTATTGTACAAACAGGCCTTGTATCATATAAAAAAAAAGCTGCCATATATTAATAATTATATGTAAATACAAACTAATTTGTATACAAACATTTATCTTGCAAAAATTGTTACGTATTGTCAAAATAAAATGCCACTCTTAACAAATGCAATGCAAAAAATGTATGTGTACTTACACAGTACTAGTCTAATTATTGTATCTAACTTGCTGCAAAATAAAATGCAATAGGTAAATACCCTGAATATCATCTGCTAAACAAAGCTAGGACCAACGCATTTACACACAATACCTTATCCATCTCATGCAGGGGCGTCGATTTCTCTTGACGGTTGGGGGGGATGCATGCCTACTTTGTCTATCCCACTGTGACTTTCCCTGGCTTGTACAAGTAGTAGCACTTAATGCGCGGACACTGGCCAAGAGGTAAATTAATGGTGGATCACTTATGCCAAACTTATAAACTTGCACTGTTATGCGATATCAAGTGTAAAGCTGTTTAACAAAGCAAAAATGTTCCAAAACAAAAGTGTTTGAAAAGGGTAATTTTAATTTGTGAATTTGAGGGGGGGGGGGTGATTGCATTGATCATCTCCCCTTCTCAGAAAGTGGGGGTATATGTCCCCCACATCCCCCCCCTGCATCGACGCCCCTGATCTCATGAATTATGATAGTCCTTGTAGCAGCGGAAACGCTCACGTAGAACACCAATGCAAGTCATGCATTAAGTACAGCCACTGGGCAAATTAATTTTATAACACAATCAGTTGAACCCTGAACCTAATCTCTCAAAACAAGTGTAATTCTGCGCAGCCCCAAAAAATATAACACCGCTCGAGCATGTACCCAGTAGTGGTTGGTCTTATATTTCTGGAAAGTGATGTATTTTAGGAGAAACTACACGTGTTGCCAGACTGAAACATTGCCGATAGGCAGTTTGTCGGACTAACATGGTGCATGAAATAGTCATTGCAATAACATCCATCAGCTAGCATTTAAGAATATTATCAAATTTGCACCAGCAACTCGAGCTTTTTTTGGCAAAAGGTGCGTTTCATAATATATCAAATCTACAATATCAAACCATAAACAAAAATAATCGGAAAAAAGATAGCGAAAGCAGCATTGAAGATGTCATCTCTCGGTCTGGCTCTTCACCGAAATTTCATGACCTTCAAGAATCCCTGGCCAGTCATAAACACAGTTATCTTCATACTTGTTGTTACTACTAAACATATGGGTACTTTTTTCAGCCACAGTTATCTTCATACTTGTTGTTACTACTAAACATATGGGTAGTTTTTACAGCCAAATTCATAGACTTGGAAACAGAACTCCAGAGGACGCTCAAAGGGAGGCTTGGATGCACATGACGTCCTCTGTGATTTGTTTCCAAATCTATGCATTTGGCTGTAAAAGGGGGTCTGTTCACTTTAGTTGTATACTGTGCATATGTCTAAATGTTCATAACACTTTCACCCCTTGTTTTCCAATAATGGTCATCATCAGACAGTTCTTCGTGGATATATTTTAGAACTCAGTCGTCATATAAACAGTCATCGCACAAGTCATTGATCTCCATGATAGTGACAGAAGAGGCAAAAAAGAACCAGCAAATAAACAAGACCAGGGCAATGACGGTCCACAGCATTGCTTCCGGTATGGGTACCATGGCAACCAGGTCAGGAGCTTCCTTGAGGGGGTCAGGGCCCTGGATGCGGTACTGGGCAGCCCCACCACAACTGAACAGCAACCTGGGACAGACAAAAGATGACATAGTGTTAAATATGAGGAACTGTATTTGTGCTTCATGGTTCAGTGTCTCAATGCTGCTGGGTCTCAAACTGATTCAGCTTATACAACCAGCTGTAACAGGCAGACGTTATGATGAGATGATAAGACTTGGAGTCAACACCATGCAACATGAAATATAAAACTCAAGCCAGAATTAATATGTATCATTTACTATTTATATTTATTAAATCTTCAATTTAAATGATCTGAATTTTACAATGGGTCAGGGTGTAGGTAAGCCACTATTATGGGGTTAAAGAGAAAGAGAAAAACACCTTAATTCTAAAAAAATCGTTATCCCCTTTTTACAAGCATCTGAACAGGGTATCCCTCAAAATCACTAACTCATGCCATTCCATATTAGGCAACAACAGTCTTAACCACTGAGCCATGCCATCAATGATATTTCAATTACCTGAGTGCAAGGGAAGGATGTTTGTAGAATTGAGGTTTAGCCCCATACAGATTGGAAATTTCATCGCAGTATCGGAGTCCATCTCTCAGTTTGATGCAACGGTTTGCACCATCATACAATTTCATCGCGCCAACCTAACAAATATTCAAATTGAAAAAGTCTAAAAGTTTCCTGTAAGCAGAACAGACCTACAAAAAGTAGTTATTGTGTCACTCGAGCACCGGTTTAAAAATAGCAACTGCAGCAAGATATCTCGGTTTGCTATAAACTTTAAGATGTTGCGGTGGCAAGTTTTAAAACGGAGCTTGAGTACTGTAGCACTATCACTGTCACTGCATATATATAGTAACCTTTCATTAGAATCAAAACAGCAGTAAATGTTCAACCTGGATTAAGTCACATGCCATATTTTACAATTCACTGCAAGTGGTATTCCTTGGACCAGCAATACGGAAAATTTTGTGATACCACTAACTGCTTACTAAATGCCAAACCAACTTCCCTGAGGATTTAAGCTCTTAAAAACAGCATCCTAGTTAAAGATGCGGCACATCGCATGAAAACACATGTATATAAATGGGACACTAACCACATCAGCAGCTACAGAGTCCTCCATAATTTCTTTCATGGGGAGGTTTAGTTCCCCTTTGCAGAGTTGGACCCACCATCTTGCTTGGGTTTCCGCTATAACGAGACCTCCTAGTGCAGTTGCTTCGAGGAAACCCACGAAAGCCAATGATGAACCAACTTCTGGTGAAAATACATCTTTGTACAACTGGAAGAAAAGGGGAATTCACTTTGCTAGTTTAATTATGAATCAGTGTCATCGGAAGTTAGCATCCACGTCGTGAACTGATGATTGCAAGTATTTCCGTTGGTGGTGCACAACCAAGCGATGTCAGTTTCACTAAGGGAAGCCGAATGCAGAAATTTACTACTTAAGTGAAGAATATGAAGTTTTTGTTGAATATTGGAATTAGCTGCCAGGTTAGCCCACAGGCGTTTGCCATCATGACAGCACTTAGCAAGTTAGTATACTGTAAGACCAAGGCTACTGACTTTGTCAAGAACAGCTTTTATCCCCCTGCCCAACAGCCTTCAATGCTGGGGCCAGTTTCAGTCAATAGCATAATATTACACATCAAAAAAATGGCTATATTATACACACAAATAATTTTCCTTCTTATTCCAAGTGATAACTTCCATTATTTATGGGTATTTACCACTTATATACAAGGAATTCATTGCCTGTACGCTGGGAAATGTTCAATTCTCATCTCTAATGGCAGATAATTTGCATATTTCGCCATCTACACAATGATGGTGCTTCCTGATTGGCCAATATCTCCCAAGCACAGTGTGCTGTCAATTAAGTGACCTAACTGAGTAATCTTTGTTTAAGAATTGAGTGTAATCAATGCAAACAAAACAAATTGATATGCAATTTCACTGTTAGACATTCAATGCTCTATATGCTATTAAGCTAATTTGTTTGTATGTAAGTCTAACTGGTAACTAGCAAAAGAATTGCCATCAAGCTCAGGGCATTTCCTAATGTATTCAGCTACATGCTGATTGGCTGTTGCAAATGACACGGCTGCCTCTTGAGATGAGAAGCCAATTAAGGCAGTCAGTAGCCTTGGTATTAGTTAATGTATAAGTGCTGTCATCACTGAGCAATGTCATATACGCCTGTGGTTAGCCTGACAAAAAGTACCAAATTTCAATAGCTGACTGGAAGATTTCAACAATCACAAAAATATTTTAAATCATCACATTATCTGATTGTACCTGAGAGTTAAATATGATCTAAATGAAAAAGTTACCTTAAAAGATCCAATCTGTGGATCCGCGACAACTGATTTCAAGTAGCCCTCCAAACAAGTGCAATCTGTCTTATAACCAGTGCAGAAGATGATCAAATCTGCCAGGGTGTGAGTGCCGTCTTCAAAATACACTATGTTCCCCTCTACATGCTGGAAAATAAAGGAAGCAAGTAATGAATGAAAATCAAGATATAGAAAAACTGGAAAATGATAAGAAGTACAAAAATCCTTAATTCATAACAAATTGCCAAAAATTGGGCCGGTGAGTGCCGAACCAGATAACATGCCAGTTCTGCCAGATTTTGGCTCGACGTCAATCCAAAATAAAAACGTAAGAATACACTTTCCACTTTTAAGTTGCACTTGACGCATTATGTTTTTACCAATTTTTGATTTATTTTCCTTTTAAATGTGATTTTTATATCATATTATATTTATTGTTATCAGGGCCAATTGTTAAACAGAATTTTTATCTGAATTGTTACCCTGAATAAATATATTTTATCAATAAATCACAAAAAATATTGCTTAAGTACACTTACATCTACATTAGGCATTATTTTGACTTTGTCATTTCGAACGTTACGAAGTAAATTTTTCTCACTGACAGGTGGCGCTTGCAATGCATCTTTCTTTTGTTCCATTTTCCATCTATTATTTACAAATAAAATAATTTAACACATAAATTAATATACAGTGTAGCTTTTCGTGTTTATAGTACTTTGATAGGATACAACAATTGCTGTCTATATCTGATATTCATCATCATATTATTATTTTTTAAATAAGACCTCAAAATCCCCACCTTTGCCTACGTTTTTCTTTACTTTTGTTGGAATTCCCCACAAAGTGATGACGTAGTACACAGCCATATGTCACCCAAGCTGCATGCATAATCACTAAGGTATCTAGAATCTATAGAACACTTAAAGATTATGATACTGATACAAAATATACATTTTTCCATTGACCATGGGAAGGCATGCCTTGCAGCCTGTGATTTACCTTCTCTGAGGACCATTAACAATGGTGATGCTCTTTTCCAGCAGAGTCTGCCTCACTTTCCATGGTAACACTCTGGATATTCTGTTGGAGTATCTGTCATAAGGATGACCAAATAGATAGGTTGGAAGAAGCCAGGGGATGGATCGGCTGCTGATGTGGACAGAATGGCATCTGGAGAAAAAAAATTGAAGGGCATAAAACAACCCCCAGACTTGTTATCTTATTATTTGAAGCTGGAAGCAAATGCATTTTCAGATGACATAGTAAGTGCGTTTACTAACTCATAAGTCACTTTTGTCATTTAGGAGTATTAATGCTTAGGATACTTGAAAGCAACAAAATGATTAAGTACACTCCTATAGCAGTATAGAGACAGCCAACATATCACTTCACATTTAATAAAATAACATAGACTGCACAGCACCAAACCCTCAGTGAATACCCACACAGTACACGAGCATTGTCAACGCTTCATCATGGTAGAGCCCTGTACACATGAGGGATCGCTAGTGACCGGGTCGCCTTCACCCCTTTTTATTACTAGTGGACCCGTGCACACGACAGGTTTTTGGCAACTCATTTGTGACCCCTGCTGCTGTATGTAGCCATGTACTATGTTTATCTCATTATACAGATGGGGTCAGGTCATTTCCCTAATACCCCATTGGTCAGATAGATCCCAGCGACTCAGTTGCTAGTCAGTGCTTGATATTCAGCGACTGAGTTGCAAGTCATAAAATCCCAGTTGCTGGTGCATTCCACATACACACAGGGCAACTGAATGGTGTGTGTGTGGGTAATTAGGGCTTTACGTCCTGTATTTCTGCACCAGTTGGGCTAATTAGGACAGGCAAAGACCATGGCAATGAGACGAAGGAGGAAACAGCCATCCAACTTAGGCTCGACCAGGAAACGAAACCGGGACCCAGCGGTTGGAAGCCCAGAGCGCTACCACTGAGCTACGCCCCCGCCCTCGCAACTGAATGGTAGAAAGGTGTAAACACCCAGTCGTCATCGATCCAATCACCATAAACTCGTTATTGGGTTAAAGTTAGTTATGAATATTATCCTTTAATTGAACATCCACCTCATACTTTTTTCTTTTTTATTTAAATACTTATTCGTTACATATTGCATGCCTAGGAAAAATGGGAAATAGAATAAAATTTAAAACCAGATGCAATTTTTGAATATTACAAATTACTCCATTATTAACAGACTGTAATATATTTCCTAGTATTAAACATTTTCAATTATCAATAAATCATTTAACAAAATCACATCGATAATTGTATTATTTTACTGGCAGGTGTAATACATGAATACTGGAATAAATTCAATGTAAACATTTTATTCTCTAAATTAATCCATCAAACTAGTCTAGTAATCTATTGTTGTCACTTTTCAGTATATGGGTCTTGTGGGTCTTTTAAATGCTTATGTCATTCGTATATTTTAACTGTTTTTTTTTTTTTTAGGCAAATAAAATCAATATCAATACCCATTCTACTGTAGGAGGTGATAATGAATATAATATTGCATAACATGTATGTCATTTTTATTATCAATTTACATACATGTTTATTATCAATTTACATACATGTATTTTTCATAATGAACATGTTGCTGTTGGTAATTATTCAAATAAATGCATATCTGCAATGTCAAACAGAGAATACTGCAATGCAATGACCAAATATTAACATTTGAAATATATTTGCTAAATCTTTATGGGATTCAGTATAAAATAGGTCATGCTGGGTTAGTGACTGTCAGAAATGAAACTATTTTTAGCCATATATTAAGATTTTCCATTATGATAATTCATGAAGAATGAATAGTGTCTCATAGACATGGAGGTTTGAAAAACAATGTAGTTTTCCCAAATTATATACAGTTTATATTATTTATGGCCATGAGACCTCCAATGCGCACATGTTTTATACTTGTTCATGCATAAGTGTTCACGTTCTGCTCCAGACAAAAAAAAAAAAAAAATTAATTCTTAAAACATAGCAGAGATATGTCAATATGACCATGGAGATATTGACATATCTCTGCTATGTTTTATAAATTAAGAAAAAATTGTTTTGTCTGGAGCAGAACGTGAACACTTATGCACGAACAGGTATACAACATGTGTGCAGTGCTTGAGTTCTAGTCTGCATGAAAATTAAATTTAACACCATTTTTTAACAGATTTTCCATTAGTCATAAAGTGAAAGTACTATAATTTTGGTATGATATTTGCAGTTTATTTTCTAAGGAAGTTTGAAAAAACAAGGAATTTTCAACTGCTCAACTTGTAGGCCATTTCAGTCCCTCTCATCATTATATATGCCATTTATCTTGATCAATGTGACATTTACATATACTTAAGTGTAATCTTTGTTAGATGACTCATTGGAGATGACAATGAAAGACATTGTATATCACAAACTAAAAAATTCAAATTGTTCATTTCATTTCAATTTACAATACTGAAATCTGTCTGGTCATATAGGGGTGTCTCCACCTGTCTATACCTTATGTAGATGTATGCAGGAAACTTGTCTGAGTCTGAGATAGCCAAAGTGGGCTATACACGTTGTATGTACACTGCAAATGGAGAGCGAATCGCAACACTCGTAATTAAATTAATTGCATTATTTGTACATTTAGGTGTATAATTGTGTAATGATGCTCAATATTAATGTTAATTTTAATGTGACATCTGTAGATATTGGTCCACTCACTTTGCAAAGTGCCAACTGGCACCATCTTCCCAATGCAAGCCCTAATCTCCGCACGGCCTTGCTAGATTTCATGGCAATGCCGTGGTTTTTTTTCGCCGTTGCCCTCTGGCAGTAAATACGTGCGTAACTAAGTAGGTCAGCTTTGCACCAGCGTTTCAAAAGACTCAACGGTCACTGCAGACCACGTTTCCTTGCTATAAATAGACAAATTCCAAAAACATATCGCTCGTTTGGCGCTCCACAGACCGCCGTGACCAATCAGATAAGTATGAATAAACCAGACAACTTGCTAGCAAGGCCGCCTAGCGTAGCTATGCAAAGATGGCGGGCTTGCTGTATGAAGATGCACTGGCACCCGTGTTGGCCCAACAGCGATGGCATACACTGGTCTAAAGATGGCACAACATCTGCATGTTATGGGCATAAGCTTTTCCACCACTGTAAATCAGTTTAAAATGTTAAACTGTTTCGTGTCTGACGACTTTTAAAAAGGGACTGAAAACCATTCTGTTTACTGATGCTTATAACCATATAATGTGACTTTTAGTTTTATACAATTCTCTTTTACTGACTTTAAACATTTTATCGATTTCTCTTCTATGGACTTTAAATTATCAAACTCGATTTTATGTTAATCTTGTGTCTATTTGACTTTTTACAAATTTGACATGTACAGCACCTGAGAGCAGTTGGGTGCTATATAAGTGTGACATAATAAATAATAAATAAAATAAAAAATAAAATGCAAAACAAGCTAAAACAACGAATAATTGTAAAATGAATTTTATTCTGACTAATCGATACACATTTTTATACATATCACAGTTATATTTAAAGATATAATGCAAACATTATAAATCTTCATTGCACAGTATAAGTACATCTTATATAAATTTTTTTTTTATACGAGTATTGCTACAATGTCATTTTTGTTTCTTTTTGCAACAGTTCAGGAAAGTACACGTATGCCATAGCAAAAAATAGCGAGTCTATTTGTATGCTTCAGTTTGCTATTTTACAATAGTCAGTCACACAATATTCGATAACAGTAAAGTAGTTGATATACCAATGTAATTGAATGAAAATGCTTAATATTTACAAATGGATGAGGATAAGCACAACAATGAAATTACACCGAAAATTTACATTATACAGGCCTTTGCAGTGCACCATTTGAGTAAGGATGTAAATCCACATCTAAGACAGGAGATACGCTTTGAATTCTCTTTTAAATACAAAATTAATTGTCTCCGTAATAACAAGTTTCATACATTTTCAGGTTGCGCCTCATTTTCATCATTTCGATCGTATCCTAAAATATATTTAGACCAAAGAAATGAAAGTTGAACTGCTGATGCAATTCCCAAATTCAATAATGTCCGGCTGAATCTTCGCAAAAAAGCCATTAGGCTTGCGATGCCTCCTGCAAGCATAAAAGGTAAAAAGATTAAAAAAATACACCAAAATTCTTCAGAGTCAAATAGTATATACAGAAAATTTCTCAATGAAATAGTGTTTGGAGAATAAAAAATGCAATGACATAAGTTCATAAACAAGCTGGCATTTCATTAATTTTCTCACGATGGCCACTGACTACCACTCTTATGAAATGGAGTCCCTTAAAATCAGGTCATTTGGGAACTTTAACGAGAAAGTTTAAGATTTATTTTAGTCGTTAATCCAATAAATTTTAATTGTCGATAATTTGTTCAGGTACCTTGGGTTGTTCACCTGATGGCGCTTCAAGCAACTTGTCTATTCTGAGTTTGGAGATGATTTTCTCAGCATCAGATTCACCCTTGAAGTAGTGTTCTATAGCTTTCTTGTATGCTTCTTCGACTTCCTTTTTGTGAAGTTCCTCAGAATCGACATTACCGCATCCGCAATTTCTGAAAAAAATTGCAAGTAGTAATTTAAAAATTAATAAGTATTAGGAATAACGTTGAGACAACCTCAGAGAACCTCACAGGTAGAAACAGAAATTTGTTTTTTCAGGTGACAATCATCATTTATATTAAGAGCATTGCAATTTTTTATTAAGAAGAACTTAGCAAAATCGTTGAAAATTATTAGGGTGATTTTAGTTACCTTCCTCTTTCTCTACGTCCTCGGCAAATATAACACATCTGCGCCCCACACACACACGTCATGACCGGACACCCAGTTGTCCTGAGGAAACGTTTATCGCAATTGTAGCACGAACGGACCATTGCCTCTGACATTTCATTTTCGATGTTTAGCCGGATGTCTACTTCTTTCAGTTCTTTGTATTCTTTGCAATTCAGAGGAACGTGGTTAGGTTCATTGCATAGTCTGGAAAACAAAATGAAAAAAGGTTTTTGGTTAGTTCACATATTCAGAGTAATTGTCATAAAATAGTAAGTTTCCCTTATGTTGACTGTTCTATTCCTGCCCGACTGTAAATAAACTTCATCTTATCTTATCACGGTACGCAACAACCTTGCACTTACTGGCACTTGAGCTATAGAGCAAAGCCCCCTAGTTAGTTCCTCTGGTGAGGAGGGCATTGTAAGTTTATCCCATTAGATGGTGGAGAATCTGGTCTACTGTGGCCAATGGTAGGCAGTTCAAGTACCACTCCCGGAGTGAGGTTGAAGACAAGGGTGGTAAGAACTAAAACCTTGTGCAGTCATTGGGAGTATAGTACTATCATCTAGGTTACTGGTATGCAATACCTCGCTTTCTGGCACTTGGCTAGGGGGCTATAGGCGGCTTGCTCTTTAGCTCAACTTGTATAGGCGTTAGAAAGTTGCCACGTTTAAATAATGCTGAAATACACTAATTATTATCTGTGATGAAGTGTATCCAGTTCATCTGAGATTTTAATTAACTGGAAAATATTTAATTTATATCTACCTGCATGTTTCTAGTCGACATAGTGGATTCAAGCACGTGAACACTATGAGATCTGGGTCCTCAATGATTAAAGCGTAGTCACAGAATTTACAAATGAGTAGATTCTCAATACAGGCAGCTTGTAGTTCTTCTTGTTGAAATCGGTCAGCCAATAATGAGAAGATCTTTACAGTAACACACTTCTTGATGACTGGAAGGGTGTAGTGTGCTTCGCAGTCTCCATTTAAGCAGGGAACTTTTCCTCTCGCTTGACCAACAATGACCTCTGTCGATTGCCCGATGCAAGTTTTGCAGAACATGTGACCTTCCGGACATCCGAGGAGATCTTCCGGGAGCGTTTCGTCATTGCAACAGCACGCGCAGGTTTCAAGAAGTCCCTGAGATTTTAACTCATTGAACCGAGAAGTTCTTTGCTCTCTAAGGATTTCTGTGTAAGCTGCAAATCATGAGAAAAAAAACAATTGCATCAGTATACCAGGGTTTGGAAAAAAAACCGGCTAAAACTAGTTTTGCCCGGACTGGTGATAAAAACCTGATAAAACCGGTTTTATTGACTATAACTGGCTGAAACTCCGGTCATCAAGAGTTCCATTGAATGCAATGTATATAATATATTATGTTATTTACCAGTTGCTGTTTTTTTATGGGAAACATAACTCAGTTGTTGCAAAGCTCTGTGTTGAAACAAGGTTTGTTCAGTTTATATTTTAATAATCAATACTTCTGCTTATAAATAAGACTAGTAATCTAATGAATGATAGCATTTACGAGCCACTCACCTCTGATTTTTTCTTCATTTTGTAGAAATAGCAGCTCTTTGAAGAACGAATGGCCATGATCAAAATCAACTGGATAATCAGGCTTGCCATCTGAAAATTTTCTGAGCCTTCTCGATTCAGCTAAGCAACCTGCACAAATGAAAAATCTATTTATTGAATATAAATATTCCCACGCATTGTACTGTACTTGTACAAGTAATCTTAATTGCAAAATTTCGTATCAGCTGCTGATAAGTATACTATTTTGTTATTAAGACAGTTTCGTCCTTACGTTCTGGAGAGAGTGCCAGAAGTTCTTTGTATGTTGGTAAGTAGTGGAAATTGTGAGATCGTGCAACACTCAGAATGAAGTTAGTCCTCAGGCGAGGGAAGTCATACTCCAGCTGGGCTTTCATGTGGTACTGAAAAAGAAAATAAAGGTTAATCAACAACATTCACACAACAGTTTTTTGGAATAACTGTAATGAATTTTCAATATTGATATTTTAATGTTAATAGTTACCTGATATCCTTCAGATACATCTTTGCTCGTGTTATTATACTCTTCAGCGAGGGCTTCATAAGCATTAACAAGATCATCAAAATTTTTATTGAAGTCCAGCATTTCATCCAGGATTGCTTTTTGGACACGAGGAAGCCTTTTGTATTCCCATCTGCAAAAAAATTATTATTATTATTATTTGAAATTAAATGCATTTTGGTAAAATAAACAAAGTTTTAAATTATTTAAATTATGAAATTAAATGCATTTTGCTTAAATGAATATACTATTTAGTTTAGTTTTGTTTGGATATATATATTAATGAAGTTAAAATTCATGCTCTGACAAGTTATTATTTCAAAAATGTTGTCATGAATATTAAAGGCAAGTGAATGCTGCTAGATATATCAGTAATAAAATTAGATAAAATGTTGTTTATTATTATGATCAACGTGACTTTGTTTTAATAATAATTGACACTAACTTCGGGTAGCCATATTCCTTTTCGATGATTTTCGCTACTTTGTGCACTCTGTTATTTGTGTCGTTGTATTCATTCAACTTTTCCCAGATGATGTCCGAATCGTATTGAGGATAAAAGTCACAGAGGAGCTCGTAATCGCTTTCTATTGTAGCGGGAGGATCTGACTTATTGATGTAGCTTGGAGAAGATGGTTCTTCGGCAGTTGCCTCATCTGATTTTTGCTCTTCGGATGTACGGTCATCCACAGTTTTTATTTTCTTGACTTCAGGTGACTCCAAATCATCAGATGCCCTCCTTTTTCGTTTCCCTTCAGAATTTTTTCTTTCGATGTGGGGCGTTAAGTTTGATGGGACATCGGTCATCTCAACATCAGTCGATTGCATATCAGAGTCAACTTTCTTGTCTTTCATTTCAACGTCCGTAACTGGAATGATCAGGTAAGTACCATCTCAGTGCTCAAGTACACATTGCAACACTCTGGGAAATACATCTTTTTAGGCTTTGACTAGTTTTTTTGCATTTTAGGGGAATTTATTTGTTTATTTCATTGGTCTTGTGCAATAAATACTTCACACTTTTTTTTTTTTTTTCGCACAAATTAAAAGCTAGAATAATGCATATTTACACACATTTAGGGACAAATGATTCCTCATAGAATTGATGTATATATCAAGTCTTTTACTCTTCATGGAAAAATCAATACTTCCACGCCAACAGACCACAGCTTACCTCCTTGATACTGTGTCTTTGACTTCATGATGGCTGATCGGTCTTGTACAGTCTGAGAGCTCAGCTTGTCTGACGGAGTTGCACAACCGCACGAAATATATACGCTCTGCTAACGTTTGGCGCGCATGCTCTGATCTCGTTGATAACGATCATGTTGGAGCCTGCAGCTCTTAGATCTCAGGGAATCCCCTTTTCCTTGACGTCACATGTCTATATTTAGCAGCAGCGGTTGGAGCGCCCGGCTTTGTACGCATGCGCGCTGACATGAAAATGATTGCAGCTCCATCTAGCGAAACTGAACAAAATTGTTGTGCAATCGATGCACATAATAAATTTAGGGAGCTCTAAACATTCAAAAAAGTCAAATCGTATGCCTAACGTGGGATTAATTGTGTATCAGAATTCAGACTTTGATTTGATTTAATTGGAAACCATCTCTAGACTATCTCTGAGGCCTACGGTCCACCTTAGTCTGATTACACAATAACTAAAAAGATGGTGAAATGTGCTAAAATTATGAAACCCTTAAATCAGACAATTTCAATTTTTTTTAACCACAAAACGTGGGACAAAGCAGTATGTTAAAAATACTTTAGTTGTACAAACAGTAACCAACGGTTTACCAATATTTACTGCTCTGCAATACATATGGGTTTGTAATGTGACTTTGTTTTACTTCAATCAATGAAGCATTGAGCTCCATTGGATTTTTTCTTGGTCCACGATAAAATTCTCAATGCTATGCTATTAGAACTACCACTACGACTATAATGAGAAATTGATCAAACAAACTTCAATTAGGACAGAACAGCCAGTATATTATAAGGTCGGTGTGGAGAGAATATTTCAACATCTAGCTTTTTTGTGAAAATGTCTCATTTTGCAAGATATTTATGTCTTCAACGATTAACCAGAATTAGGCCCTAAGAAAACATGACAATTATTGTCATGTAATATTTTATCCTTATGAATGTTTTTACTGTTATAAATGTTATTTAAAATAAATATTACTGCTGTTTTTATTGTCAATGCATTTTTGTAAAATATTCTAATTTGTAGGCCTACTTATGTAGAGGGCATTGCTGAAAAACAGTTTGCAGCAATTTAACCTTTTTTTAAATATATTTAATAAATAAATAATTATTAAACTGATATTTCACCAACCTCAAGGCAGCTTGGTCAGCTATTTCCACTGCACTGTTGCCTAAGCCAACAATGACAGTCTTTCTGTGGTCCAGTCTACTCCATTGTTGGTCTGTCAGCTTGCAGCTGTGGTAAGATTCTCCTGAATTAAAGAAATTCGAAGCTCATACAAATTTACCCAGATAGCCTAAAGGTTAATTGGGTTTAGTGCAGTATAGCGGACCCAAAGCTATGCTCATATTTGGCGGCCATTACAAATTAAATTTTATCAAATATTTCACTAGTTTTAAGTTCTAGCACAATATTAAAATAACATTTGGTGTAGAAAAAGCAAAAATAAACGCTGTCTATACCGTGAAGATGAAACCGCCGTCATAACTACATTAGTTTGTGACGTCATATTTTATATTTCAAGCATTTTACGTCATAGGCCTGGCAATGAGGCTTGTTAAATATGGTCATAAATCTGGGTCCGCTATACTGCACTTTTTCCGGTTAATTTATCCTTATGCTGCTCTTCACTGCAAATATTGACACAAATCATTGGTAATTTACATCGCAA
The DNA here is from genome assembly GCA_932294295.1 of Alitta virens. Lineage (NCBI taxonomy): Eukaryota > Metazoa > Annelida > Polychaeta > Phyllodocida > Nereididae > Alitta > Alitta virens. Next base: position 1,133,075 of record OW028579.1, on the reverse strand, counting down.
TGAATTATCCTAGATAAGATGATAAACAATTACCAACGATGGTCTCTGTGACTCCCCGATAGCATTCCAAATCGGCCCAGCATCGTTTCGATGTTGGCCGCTGTCGTTACGACACCGTATCTATAACGCCGACATCATACCAATGTTGAAACGATTTGGAATGCTATTTGGGCTGAACCTCCTTGTTTTTCTCAATAATGATATTGTCTGGTCTTTATTTTTTTCAAATGATATTAGTAATTATCAAATTATTCGGGAATCTTTGTTTCACAAAATACCACTTAAGGGATATAATAATTTGACCTGTTGATTTATAAATAAATAAATAATAGCATCGTGAATTTATGGTATTATCTACATTTTGATGCCAGCTATAGACAAGCTCTTGCTTATTTATAGTAAATAAAATTACAAACAATCTAATATAATACCTTTAAAAGTTTCCATTCCCGGAATATAAGGAATATTGGGTACGTTCATGTATCCGGTTGCCACGGCAACATATTTTGCTTCGAAAAATTCCAGAATATTGTTCTGAATAGCGGTTACCTTCCATCGTCCATCCTCTGAAAAGAATAAAAGAGTATTCATAAGAAATATAATTTTATTTACATGTCTATGTAATTTATTGTAGGCCTAAGTATATCTGAAAATCTTTTTGTCAGGAAAGGTGTCCTTATTTTAAAATTATATGGTGCACATGTGTCTATATTATGACTGTTTTTGCAGTATACAGACTTCCAAATATTTTGCATCCTTGACATTCCTTACTCGGAGCTGTGCTAATGTTTTATATATGACCAAAAATAAGTGAATTAATAATTTGCAAATTTTCCATTGACCTTATCAGTACATGGCCAATTGTGCCACATGTGTTTTCCATGCGTTTGGATGGGTAAACGCATGGTTTTTGCGTTTTCCATGCGTTTATCCTTCTCATGGAAAACGCACGTGGCACATTTGGCCATGTACAGGGTGCGCCATAAAAACTTGCACAAGGCATCTCTACTTTCGGGATAGCTCTAGGTTACTCAAATGCTTATGAAGTCTTTTAAAGTTTTGCCACATTTAGTTAGGGGTATAACCAATTGGTCATTGTTATATTTTTGATCTTATAATGTTAGACAATATCAGTATCTGAATTATTGAGAGGGTGTATGCTGCAGGGCTTGTTCTGAGTGATACACATCACAGAAGTCAAATTTCTGTCTGCTTGCATGATGTGTCTAGTTGCAGAAAGTTTACAAATTAGATATTTCCTAATTACTACACCTCTGGAGCCATAGAAAATATCATATTTGCACAGAATCCTCCTTCAATGTTTTTTATATGTGCATATATATATCAAGGTATTAGATGATAAGAAGGTTGGTTCCAGTTTTGATTCAGCAAGGTCATGAAATTAAAACAGAGAAATATAATGGCATTCCAGAGGGACTTTTTGAATTTACAACTAATCTCGAAATAATCACATGATTTTCAGGAGGATTGACCAGTTAATTAGACAGAAAAGACAGAAAATTGACCAAAATCCAAAATGGCACTTTCCGCCTCAAAAGTGTCAGTGCTCTACCTTCTTATTAAAAATGAATCTATTTGCCCTATTTTTGGCGGCAAAGGTCAAGAAAGGTGTCTGTAACACATCTGTATGATCAGTGACATAATCTAATGCTTATATTGCAAAAGCCGAGGTGAAAATCACCCGAAGGTGTGATAAGTGTGCATGTGCTATATTTAGATCCATATTATCTATAATTCTTGAGGAAAAACGAAAATATATTTATAAACATAATTTAGGACTATTATTACTTTCGTGTGTATGATTGCAGCTGCATGCGATTACAGTCAATTGAGGTAATAACAAAAGAGGTAGCAGTAGCTGCTTGTGCAAGTTTTTATGGCGCACCCTGTATATATATAATGAGTGTGAATAAACTTTTTTCCAGCATGGTATTAACATTATTGTCATTCTTAATAAGGACAATTATTCATAATAATGAAATTTAAAGTTCTGGTCAGCCTTATTGTAGATAAATACTGATATTCCAATTTTGTCATAACTGTACCCACCTAATCTTTCCATATGCCTGGCATCCCTGTTGAACATAATAATAGACTGGAGGTTGTAATGATGGGCATAGTTCCTCAGGTACCTGGCAACATCTGATTGGCTGGGTAACTCTGGGGTACCCTCTGGGTAGTCCATGTCTGAGAAGCGAAAGTTCTCCCTCGAAAAGAGGCTGAAATTCCAAAAAAAGAACAATGTGATGTGCATAGACCAGTAACATTGAGACATTAAAAATACAATATTTTTATTTCTATATTTGCTGTGAAGACTTTTTAAGATGCTTGCCTTAGCTGAGTGACCTAGTGGTTAGGGGGTGGACTAGGTCATCTGATGGATATGAGTTCAATTCAGGCAGTCTCGTTAATAAAGGGCCGAATTCTGAAGTCCCCCCCCCCCAACAAAAATAAAAGATGACAACAAATGTAAAGCTGAGCTTGAAAACAACACCACAAGATGTGAAATTTTATATATCCCACACTTGGCTGTGTTCCTCATAGAAAACCTATAAGGAACAACCCATGTGGTATTTTTTGTGATCCACCATCCCTAATTATAATAAATTGTGTTCCACCATCCCTGATTTACATATTGGACGGACTACTTTAGGTTTATCAGTTTCACTTTCATTTTCTAAAATCACAGCCTTGCCTATTATATAGACTACTATTCAACACAAACTAGGTTTGAAAAAATAAAATTTGCTATTCAAAATTAATTTTGAAAACTAAAAGTTGTCATTAGCGGTCATTGGTCATGTCTGGACGAGACTTCAGTTCGAAGCACTTTCACTTCCACTTTGCCCATTAAATCTGGAAAATGGACACAACTTCGTCAATTCTTGACCAATTTTGACCAAATAAAAATTGGCTTGAAGCTCAATTTCTCTTCTCTATAAATCTGCTAACAGTACCTTTATATATTCCATAGATTATTAGTATCGGTGACTCGTTTTTACCGACAAAACAATCTGTTGATCTCAAACAGTCTGACATCCACAACATTGAACATGCCATGGCCACAACTTCGCCAATTCTTGTCCGATTTTGACCAAATCAAGACTGGCATGAAGCTGAATCTCTCCTTGTTTCAAATCTATTAACATTACATATGTAAAATTCGTTGTTTATCGGTACCGGCGATTTGTTTTTACCGACGAAACTGTCTGTTAAACTCAAACAGATAGGCATTCAGCATTGTTGCCATGGAGACCAAATGCACAGTGGCGTCACTGATGAATCTGGTTGCACTGAACCATGATTCTGACTAAAATACTCATATTTTTCTCATTAAATGATTGAATACATATTTCTACATGAACAAAACACAGGTTTCTATAACAAACACAATCTATAAAACGCCTATTTTTCTGCTAAAAGCCTTCAAACTTTTGAATGGGATGACGTTGTGACGTCTGTCTGTGTGCTTGGTTCTCTTCTGTGATTGGCTGCTGAGATGTTTATGAATATTAATTAGATTTGTGATCCTCACTGTTTGTGTAGGAATATCAATTATGAAAAGTACAAGAATTTGGTCAAAACATTTCTTGATTTCTTAGTTTTCTCAGCTAAAAATGCTGAAAATATCTGTATAAGTGTGGGATTTGCCACTCGTGAGTTCCTCCGCCAGACATCTCACTCATGGGTTTCATTGAGCTGATCCACCACTGTGGTTGGGTTTTATTATAATGTATGCCATAACATTTGATATAGCTATGGGTGCGCATTGTGTTGCGCATTCCGGGTAACCAGATTGGTCTGGACAAATCAGACTTCCTCCACCAAAAATTTCTGGATGCCCACACTGTTTATATAACACTATCAGTCTGAATCCAGACCCTCAGCTAGGCCGTGTTGTAGATGAGGGTCTGGTGGATATTAACTTGACGGCGAACAAAATAGTTCTTTGAAATTCGCCTTATTCGACGTTGCATCATCTTATGAAGTACAGATACTCCTTGCTTTATATTCTTATGATTACTTATTACAATAGACTGATGTATACACAGTCAAATTCCTTGCTCTCCCGCCAAGATTCCTGCTCCGCTGAATTCAACAAGACCCTCTCCTGCGGAAAGGCCTGATCGAGTCTTGCGTCAAGACTGATACACTATACAAGTTGTATTTTACTTGATACAATCTCCACCAGCAGTGAGTGCTCCTCTATTTTAAAAAAACTGTCATTACTTTAAAGGTGCACTGTCTGCCTAATTTGCACATGAAAGTAATGATATAAATCAATACTGCCTTCTTGTTTCATGATATATTTTACCATTACATGCCCATTTTTGGTCAACAATTTAATTTTAATTTACATAAATAATATAAATATTAAGTTTTTCGCCATCAAAAACTCAAAATGTAAACAAACCCAGTGATGACGTGACAATGGTGATGATGTCATTTCCAATGTTTTGGTCTGGATTTTCTCTCAATGTATAATTTATTTTTTAGTAATTAATGTCTGATAAAATCATTAGATCACACAAATTTAGTGCGCATTATGTCTATGGCACTATGGCACACAATTACTCCATGGGTGAGGTCTGTTATTTAATTGCCTAAACATGGACATGAAGTGCAAGGCACCTCAACTTATAATCCCATAAATGTGATCATGGAGGCTGTTTTATGATGTGATCGACATGAAGCAGGGATGTGCCTTATGAACAATAATGAAGTGCCTGAGCAAGGAATCACACTTAACCACTAGGCAACCCAGCTGTAGACCAGTTTATAAACTTTATACAGACCTATATGTAACTGAACTGTACACATATTACAGAGTACAGACCACCTCGCTATTAAGACCACTTCACTGTTTCCGATTTGATTTATACTTTGGAGACTAAATTATTTCTATTTCCCAGATAAGATCGATGTGGTGATATTAACAAAGTTCTGCCAAACAAGCATTTCTTTAAAGACCACTTCGATCACTGTGTGGTCTAGGGAAAGTGGTGCATCACTTTCACGATATATGTACATCCCATGGAGAATGGTCGGCAACAAAATGTGTTTATCTAACAATATACATCGCGTGGGTGCAGTTTGTCTGAGAACCAGACTTGCATATCCAACAAAAATGAGTATATCCATGATCAACTACACCAAAATGCCAAATAACTTCAGTCTTTCATTAGTGCACTTTGAAAAAAAAAAAAAAGCATTTATTACCATCAAAACATATTTGCAGACCATTCAGAAAATGTAGTTATAGACCATTAAGAGCTTTTAAGGTGTACATTCTACTGACTTTAATTACTTAAATGGCGAGGTGGTCTTAATAGTGAAAGGTAAGTTACCATCTCTTTGAGAAGAACAACATCTAGCGTAAGATGCAATTATATAATTATCAACTTTAGACAAATTATATTTGTATGTTAACTACCCCATGGTGTTCGTTGGGGAGGTTTATACTGTATTTCTAGGAGTAATATATATTTGATAAAAATCCAGCTACCCTGAGGTTCACTGATACTGTTGTTGACAACAGAAGTAAATGAAATAACCCATCTGGACTTTTTCAGAAATTCAGGTAGCTCTTTCATTGGCTGCCATTGGCACATTTGGCAGACGTAGTGATGATATGATATATACTGCTGTAAGAGCGCATCAAATGCAGCATATGCATAGGCCTATGTAATGCATGCACAAAGCATTAAATTGTGCTCTTAATACTTAATAGTGAGGTGATCTTAATATCTATAGATATATTGAGGTGTTCTGAAAGATGACTTATAGAATGACAATTAAGGATGGGAATATAAGTTATGCTACATGGCCAAATGTGCCACATGCGTTTTCCATGAGAAGGATAAACGCATGGAAAACGCGTAGTTTTCAGCTAATTATAATGAGGCAAAAACCATGCGTATATCCAAATGCATGGAAAATGCAAGTGGCACAATTGGCCATGTACTCAGTGTCTATGCCGAGAGAAGGAACAGACTCCACCCATAGGGTAAGTGTGTGGCATGGTATGGATTCCAAGCCTACCATCTCATCATTACGTCTACCTCTGGCAGCTGGTCATATTAGCAGATTTTAAGCTTCAGACTATTAAAGCAAAGAGACGTTGACATCAACATAGAAGCTATTACTTTGATATTTTTTTTTTATATATATTATTTAAATGCAGTTGAAGATGTTTGTATACAATTTAAAAAAAATTGATTTCACAAAATTATTAAGTGTAGCTGACAAAGGTCCTATATATAATGAGATGATAAGGCTGGGAGTCCACACCATGTTACACATTTACATCCTGGGTGGGGTCTTTTACTTGCATCGGCATAGACACCGAGTACAAGGCACCTGGCACCTCCAATTAGTCCTCTTGTAGTACAAGTTAGTTTTATGACTTAACAAACATCTAAATCGTTTGGTTATATATGTTGAAACTAACCTTTGTCTGGAGTTAGTTGCATTTTCCTGCCACACTCCTCCCAGTGCATTGGATCTTTCCAGGATCAAAACACTGTAGCCTGCCTCCCTCATCCATTTAGCTGTTATGATACCCGATGCCCCAGCTCCTATCACAATGACATCAACAGTCGTGTTTTCTTTGAACACATCCTCCATGATTTTGAGATGGTCAATAATTAAAAACTCCTTAAAATGGCTATTTAAATGATGCTTATTCCAGTAGAAATTCCCTTAGCAACCAATCTCAAACTTGTGATGATGTGGCGTACGTGCATATTGCGTCTTGAAATAGATTACTGGTTGCCAAGGTAACGCGTCCAGAATCTGTGTACAGCTAGGAATCTCTACAGTTCACCCCAGTTGTTACGCAATATAGGCCTGCAGGTAAAAAGAAAAGGGGGGAGGAAGGGAGGGGTTATCAAAACTAGGCCTACATTTCCAGGGAATTATAAATTTTTCCCCCCATTCAGATTACAGATAACTACATGGATATGGACTTCCATTTAGTGAATTTTTATATATGTTTTACCCCTCAAGATGGCCAATAGCATAATCACCTGGGTGACCGCTTAACACAGGATTGACTGCATACTGAGCAATACAACTGGTAACAAATTACTTACATAAAAAATGATTTTCTGGTCGCTACTTACATAAAATAAAAAATAAAATGAAAAGGAAGTGGGATGATGTGTTGAGAATTTGTCCATGTTATAGGTTATATAGTTGAAATTAAATTTGACATAATTCTTAATTATTCCTTAGTAAGAGCAATGGAATCTCACAATCAAGATTTTTTTAATCTATATATATCCAATTTGAACGGATATTAATTTCATTATTTTTTTTTTCTTTGTTTTATTGATCTTGGTTAAACATTTCATGATCGAGAAAAAATATTTATAATAAAAATATTATTATTAATTCCAGACAGCAAAAGTGTAATTTTTTTCAAAAGGTGTGGACTACAAGCCATCTCATCATCACGTCTGCCTCAGACCCAGTGGCATTGAGGGAGTAGGCAGTAGACATCATCTAGCTAGCATACCAGTTTTCAGGAATTGAGAATACCTCAATATTATAAGACCACATAAAATAAGATAAAATAAGATAAGATACACAAATGAATTTTGACTTCGATTTGTTTTTGCTGATTAGCCAAAATATTGTCAATAAAAGATTAGGGTATAGTGCAGTATATATAGCTGACCCAAATGTATGCCCATATTTGGCGTCCATGAAATAGTTAAAAATATCAAAATATTTTGCCAAAAAAACTTTGAATTTGATCTGACAGTTTTTTATGCAGCATTCAACACAATTTTACAATTCTATATTTTCCATTATTAATTACTACGCATGTATTTAGTGGTTGATAGATAGATAGATATGGAAAGTGCAGCCCTCTAAGGCAAGTTCTTGCCGCTAACGGGGGTAGATTGAAGAGAGAGGAGTCCATCCATGTTACATATTTACCCCATGGGAAAATATGAATTTTGAACATTTTATTCATCATTATATGTCTTATATATACAAAGAATATGACAAGAAGTCATACAATTTTAAAACTTAGATAATATATCTACATCAGGGTTCAGGGAATGAAGCAATTTTTTTCCTATTTTTCATATTATGTTAAACTGAAAAAAATGTCAGAAAGTTTTGAAAGGTAAAGTACTACATGGCCAAATGTGCCACATGCGTTTTCCATGAGAAAGATAAACGCACGGTTTTAGCTAATTATAATGAGGCAAAAACCATGCGTTTTCCATGCGTTTATCCAAACGCATGGAAAACGCATGTGGCACAATTGGCAATGTATAATTTAGATTTGTCCCAAATTAGCAGAGTAGAACCATTCTGATGGGGCTAGCAAAACGTTGAGGAAAAATTAAGGGGATCAACTATACCATAGGGACTGTGATGACCAAGTCTACGGGCCCACCCCAAAGAGGGCCCCCAACCTCTTCCTGAAAAAAAAGATAATCTCTAAAAAAAAAAAGGGGGGGGGGGATCTAAAAATGGGTTCTTTAAAAAACGTCAAGCCCTAAAAAAAGTTTGGAGTGTAAATTTCCAGAATCGATTTCTCCATTTGGAAAGTTCAGCCCACTTTTTATAAGACTTATTTATTTTTTTAGTCAGCGGTTAATGAGACAGTATCAATCAGGGAAATGGGCTATTTCAAGAAAAAAAATTTAATGCGCTTTTATGAGAATGTAGAACAAATACTTATGACAAAACATGGGGTGCACTGTGCACCCAACACAAATTGAAAATAAGAAGTTTGCATGTGTGGGGCACGCACTAGCCACTACTTCAAAATTCACAAAAATATAAGTTCTGTGTGCTTCATCAAAATTTCATTTCAATGGAATATATCTGAAATTAAATTTCTAACCAACCTTTCAGACAACTCTTAGCCTGCCACAAATCCAAAGTTCTACGCGGGCCCCAAGTCCCGGGCTGGTTCAGTGGTTGTCCCCTCAACCATTACAGGTAGTGAATGTACTTTCCACTAGAGTGCAGTTTAGTCGACCTTCGCAACCACGCCACCATGTGGTTGATGTGATGACCACATATAGCAAACTAACCAATTTATTTATTCACTGGCCCGTGAACTATAAATAGACTATTTATAGGCTGTGACTGGCTGAGGAATATCACGCCACATTTTCATATTTTCCTTATTACAATAGTTACAACCAATACTTTCGGCCAAATTAGACCTAGGGTATTTTATTTGATCAAATGACAATCATGCTTACCATGCCGAGAACACTTACCTTCACATGATACTGTAAAATTAACTTACTGTCATTAAACGTTATGAAAATTAAGTGTAGCCGATTCGCGATTTCATTCTATAAAAAAAAAAAAAAAAAAAAAAAAGTTTCCATGAAGCCATAATAATAACTATATTTTTGTCAAATCTAATTAAAAAGGTGCTGTTTAATCAAATGTATCACAAAGCAATGACGTACGCTAATGACATTCGTCTGTGCCTCGTTTTGGTATTCTGTATTTGCCAGGCAAATATATATATATATACAAAAAATGTATTAGTTTATTTATAGTCAACTCAACACTGTCACAGAAGTCAGTAACAGGTAATTAAAGCTCTAGCATTTCTTCCTTGAATATCCTGAATCAGCACAGCATGCTTCCTCATTCTCTTGAACAAAATTACTGAGTTGCTCTAAGCTGCTAAAGGGGGTTTCACACATAGCCGGATCAAACGCCGGAGCGTCCCGGAGTAACATTTTATTACCTCCGGGGGGTTCCGGGATCAAAGAGCTGTTAAATGTCAACAAAAAATAAATGTTTGGCGATGTGTACACGATATCAATACGGTCTCAACAAGAAGCAACACGGCGCTAACACGACTGTCCCGTTTAGAGTGAGGAGTGAACCGGATTTTCACGGTGCCTTCGCGGATATCACCGGTCTTTACACCGTGTTCATTCGTGTGGATCCGTTGTGGCTCCTTGTACTCTCCGGCGTTAATGGCGGCGAAATATTCATGCCCGGTTGACGCCGGATGTAGCCGGAGACATGCCGGAGTCAATACGGAGATCGGCGGAGTCTACTGGGCGTCTACACGGGTCTACACGGGTCTACACGGGTCTACACGGATCTACACGGATTAAATTACTCCGGGAACTCCGGCATGAAAAATTAAACATGTTTAATTTTTTCCCCCGGAGTCCCAAGGTGCTCCCGGAGCGCCCCGGACAATGACGGACAATGCCGGACAATCCCGGACATGAACACGATGTCTATACGGCTTTCCCCGGAGTATGCGGGAGTATTCCGGAGTTGACCTCCGTGACGCTCCGGCGTCTGATCCGGCTATGTGTGAAACCCCCTTAAAGGGGACATCACATAGCCGGATCAGACGCCGGAGCGTCACGGAGGTCAACTCCGGAATACTCCCGCATACTCCGGGGAAAGCCGTATAGACATCGTGTTCATGTCCGGGATTGTCCGGCATTGTCCGTCATTGTCCGGGGCGCTCCGGGAGCACCTTGGGACTCCGGGGGAAAAAATTAAACATGTTTAATTTTTCATGCCGGAGTTCCCGGAGTAATTTAATCCGTGTAGATCCGTGTAGACCCGTGTAGACCCGTGTAGACCCGTGTAGACCCGTGTAGACGCCCAGTAGACTCTGCCGATCTCCGTATTGACTCCGGCATGTCTCCGGCTACATCCGGCGTCAACCGGGCATGAATATTTCGCCGCCATTAACGCCGGAGAGTACAAGGAGCCACAACGGATCCACACGAATGAACACGGTGTAAAGACCGGTGATATCCGCGAAGGCACCGTGAAAATCCGGTTCACTCCTCACTCTAAACGGGACAGTCGTGTTAGCGCCGTGTTGCTTCTTGTTGAGACCGTATTGATATCGTGTACACATCGCCAAACATTTATTTTTTGTTGACATTTAACAGCTCTTTGATCCCGGAACCCCCCGGAGGTAATAAAATGTTACTCCGGGACGCTCCGGCGTTTGATCCGGCTATGTGTGAAACCCCCTTAAGCAAACACTCCTTTGCTCAGGGGTCCAGATTGGAGGATAAACCCAGTTTTTACCACACTAAAAGTTCAGGTGTCTCTGTTGACTGTAATCTCAAGTGCTTGATCTATTGGAAGACATCCAAATGGATTAGTGGCACACATCTGAACAGAACACTAGCCTTTCTTAAATGTGATGCATATCAAGATGAGTTCCTTGAAGAACAGACATCTAGGTATAATTAACTGGCATGATTTGCACTGTCATATGCAATGACAATGGAATCAGTGCTCTGATGGCATGAAATAAAGATCCCAATCTCCTTGGGATGCACAGAGAAGAATCAGTAAAACTTCCTCTACATTGTTTCTAAATTAATCTCATTAATGTGCTCTTACAGTTCCATTACATCGTAGCCGCATTGGACCCGAATGAAACCCTCAGCAATGATTCTTGACTCCATGCATGAATATGGAGTCCAGCAATCTTCACCCACACACTCTTGCATACAGTCTAAACATCCCTGTTTACTATTGATAAGGCAACAGTCTTCTTTGTGACATTTTTGCCCACACTCATATTGTCACAATGCAATCAGTTGGTGCCTAAAATCATAATGTCATGCATATATTATACTGTACAAATGTCAGGAAAATGATGATAAGCTTCAAATATCCATTATGACATTTCTTATTATAATATTGTCAATTAAATATATATTTGTCCAATAATTGTTCAATGTAAGTGTATACCTGATTCAAAAGAAATGATAGTATGTCAGATACCAATTGAAAGCCTACATTCTTTAATTTGGTGTATTATAAATAAGCCACCTTTTTATTCAAATGTGTCAACTATGACACATGACACAGCAGATAAGTCAATTTCTTAGTGGCGTCCAAGAACTTCAAAGTGGTCAAATATATTCAGGCAATGCTATCATACATTTTTTGACACTTGGGACATTGGTAAAAATCATACTGGGGTTTTGCCCCCCCCCCCCCCCCCCCCCAGATGGTATGACAGTCAAAATTTGAAGGTCCTGGCTAGCTGTTGCAAGCAAATTGTGTAAAATTAACTTTAAAAGTGTCTTTACTGTCATAAACGTTATGAAAATTAAGAGTGTCGCCGATTCGCGATTTCATTCTATGAAAAAAAAAGAGATGTTTCCATGAAGCCATAATAATAAACTTTTATTTTTGTCAAATCTAATTAAAAAGGTGCTGTTTAATAAAATGTATCACAAAGCAATGACGTACGCTAATGACGTTCGTCTGTGCCTCGTTTTGGTATTCTGTATTTGCAAGGCAAATATATTTACAAAAGATTTATTATTGTAGTTTATTTGCCGTAAGCAGGGCGTTTTAGTGCATTTAACCAACCATGCATTTCAAAATACAATAATTTAAGCTTTCCTGCTTAAACTTAAGATATAAATACACTACTTTTCTGATCTCATGAACAGTATTACGAAGTAAGTTAGAGTGAACAAAAAAAAAAAAACAGAAAATAAGCAAAGTTATTTTTCTGCATTTTGTTGCACTTATTGGGGCAATTAAGTGATATTATACCCACGTGTATAAAAATGGCATCAAACTTTAAAGTATAATTTTCGTAATTTTATGTGGCCTATACTATATTTGATTAGTATAAGCTATACCCGTAAAATTTTGTGGTCAGCAAATTCTGGCGCCATTTTGATCAGACCATAGCCTGGGTGCAAAGTGAGTGCATGAGTACTGGGACAGGATAGACATGCCGAGCTGCGATGACTACTTTCCTCTCGACCAATCAGAATGCCGGAGAATAACGTGATCGTGGACGAGTCTATGTTGAATCATGCTTGTGGGGGTAAGGTTAGAATGGACCGGAATTATACATTTTAAAACTCAAAATTATGCATATTAATTGCTTATTAATGACTGAAATATATCATAAACTTGTATAATATGAGATTACGGGACCGAATTGGATAGATTTTACCGGAAAATACCGGAAAATCTATCAGTTTCGAGCAAAAACCATGCTGCGTCCCCAAGAGTTTTTCTAGGAAGGTCTGCTCCCCCCCTCTGTCATGCCGGTTACAGAGGATAAACATTAGACACCCAACGTGTATTTCTCTTGACATTCTTGTGACTAGAGCTGACAGAATCTGTGACATCGGTGAACACTTATCTCTACTGCAAAAGTCACAAATGCCTGGCCTGAAGATGCAGACCTCCGATCTGTACAGCGATGGAAATCGTGAAGGTAAAAATTAAATTGTTTCCTTGGGCTTGGCATAACCATTCTGGCATTCATTGATTTTGTTTTTTGGACATTTTTAAACAATTTTTGTATGAAGGGGTTTTAGTTGAATTCATAAGGTCTTTAATTTATTATGGCGAGGTTAGAGCATAAATGAATCCAGCCAAATTTGTTTAGATCTTATGATAAAATTATTGTCTGGGACTGGGGACTAATAATTGATTAAATTGCCCTTTTCTTCCAGTCACAAGTCAACAGAGCTTATTGTCAGCGATGAACCGGTTTGTCCATGCTGTGAATGACATGGATGAAACGATTATGATTCCAAGTCGGTTGAGAGATATGCCGGTCGGTGAGATGTACCAACTGAACAGTCTGAAGAACGGGACCACTCAAGCCGTCGTTCCTTCACAGAACACCGATCTGCACACATTCTATTCCATGTTAAACGCAGTCAAGACCGAGCTTGTTCGAGGTCCCAAGTCCGAGACAGATGAAGATGAAGCCGAGCCTGTCCAAGATGATTTGTCCAGACATACTGCCGAAATGTTCCGTCACCACCTGAAGGGTCTTTTCACAGTCCTGAGCCAGCTCACAGACACCGCCCAGAAATTGACGAAGCGTTACCAAGAAGAAGTAGGAGATACTTCCATGTCCTCAAGGTCAATTTCATCATTCCTGTGAGTCGCCCTGACCTAGCTCTGACCTATTTTGCTCAAATTAGGTCACCTGGGGGTCAGACCAAAGTTAAAGTCTACAAGCGTAGTGTGAAAAATGTACGCCGATGTTGGGTCAATTTACTAACCATGATAGTGTCGGTCGATTCGTGACTGATGCCTAACAAACTGTTCTAGTAATACCCCAGCGAGGCGATTGCCGGTGAAAGTAACTTTCTTCCTGATGCACGTTGTTCATTTGGTTCTCGAGTCTGTGGTGCACCACACTAAATAGTTTCTCGTCATAGGTTTTTTTGTACAATTTAGGCGCTTCGTACTGTATTAGAGTACTTTGTGTTGATCTGGTTATGAATAACCATATGTGACAAGTCATCCCTTAAATATACTTCCTTTCTCAGTATTATAATGGTCTGCCTATAACAGCTTCAAAACTTTGTTATCTATGTAAATGATTTGCTTTGATGCATTGAAACTCATTTAGCATCAGTGCTTCTTGGCTTCTTGCTATTTGTAATTCTGTAGTAGTGCATTTTAAACTTCATAATCAGTTCATTGCATTAATTACCTGGTATCGGATTGGTGGGTATTTTCACATAGGCCCGAGGATTATGGTTTAGTCATATTGTCGTAAAATAAAAAAAGCTAAGGGCCATTTGATATTATAAATACATAGAAACACGGGGTTGAACAATGAAAATATTGTGATTCATTTTTGAGTGGGAGCAGAAAGGAGATAAATTGTACGAAAGGCGTTATATCTGAGGCAAGCCTGGATAACTCGATCTTTATTGTTATTATGAAATCTCGAAACGCAGAGGATGTAAACTATAAAATTCAATTTGTAATTTCTTATGTCAGTTATGTTAATGTGTTTGTTTCTTATTACATGTAGATGTAAATTTTGTCCCGTGCATATTGTGAACACTCTTAAAGTGTACTCTGTAAACAATTGAAGTTCTATCATGGTTGTGAGCAGCATGACAAGCTAACCCCTTACTTGAGGAAGCTCATTGATTCAACATGTATATTTAGATGTATTGGACTTCACAATTCCCTGCAGTGCACAATCAGTTTATTTATTTCAAGTTATCTCATTGCATAAACACAAGATGAAACAAAACGATCATTTGTTGTTAGAAAATTCTTGAAGTACAAATTTAATGTTTTCATTCTTGTGCAGTCATGTGATACCGTGGGAGTTTGCTATTACGTCATGCATTGAGACAGTCACTTTTTGTTGATTTTGTAAAATGTAAAAGCTAACAAGCCCAATTATTTATATACATGTGAAGTGAGGCATATATCAGATGGGGTGTGCAGGCACTGAACGCATACATATGAATGAAGACCATCCCAGTGTCAATGACGTAGTTGGCACCGGGTGACATTGGGTGTGTGAGCATGACATTCAGGAAGTTTTTGGTTTTTTGGTATAAATTGTGATTCTGGCGACTTCAGAGGGTTGCGCATACGCTGAAGTGTTGACACAGAAGCAAGAAATAATGAATTTGCATTTGTTTGATTTCAAGACTTTCGCATTGATATATATGGAAAACTGAAGTAATTTGGACCGCCTTAAAACATTGCAACTTAACTTGTGGTATTGCATCTATTTTAAGAATTATTAAGGGACTCCGATAACAATAGTCATTGAACACTGGAGGTCTTGCAGTGGAAAGTTATTACAGTAACTTAAATTGAACTGCACTAATGTGGTATTAAGTGTTGTTAATACTAAGGTTGACTTCAAAGCAGTTTTGTTAAATTTTGTGAGAGGCAAGTCATTGTATGTGCAGTAAATGAGGCATTCTCCAGAAAGTGGCAATCCAGGGGTATGACAATTCAGAAAAATCAACTTTCAATGAGATAATTTTTAACCAACCCTTATATTAGCATGCATGCCAAAGTAAATTATGTAATAGCTCGGCTCGCTGTTTCTCGTTTTCCAATTTTCTCAATTAGCAGCAAGCAAGGGTACCGCAGTTGATGGTGTCAACACCGTAACAACTCAATATGAAGTATTCTTTTAACTGTCTCACAGCTTCTCACATAATTTGTTGTATTTTTACATAAGAGTAATGCCAGAACAACACCATTCGCCAAGAAACATTGTTTTTCTCTGAACATTTCGATAATATGTCCAAAAAAAAAGGGGAAAAATTTGAATTTTTTTAACAAGCGTCAAGATGGTATTTTTCCATTTTTCAAAAACTAGCATTGACCAACAATTAAGTGATATAATTCATCCTTATCAATTGCACTGGCAACAGATTACTTTAATATTCAGATATTTACCTGCTACAATAATAATTTTGATGCTGTGATACATGCAAAGTTCTATGTCTCAAATGTTACGGAGTTGACAATTCTGTTACGGAGTTGACAAAGTTTTTTTATTCCAGTAAAGTTTGACTTTTTCTTATGATTTTTTGAGAAATATGGAGAATAGATAGATTGTACATAGTAGTTTAATTTCCATTTACTGTTTGTCATTGGGTGCCATCACAAATTTGTTATTGATAAGTTAATATGAGCGTTACGGTGTTGACATTAAATGAGTTGAATAAAAGCTTTCAAACCTAGACTCCATAGGAAAATTGAATGACAAGAACTAATTAACTTATACAATTGCATTGAATAAAATTTGTATTATGAACCGGTATGTATTTCCTCTGAAACACAAATTTACCATGAGACTTGGTTATTATATACATGGAAATTGAATATATATCATGAAAAATTCTTATACACTAACTCATAATTATGATATTTAAATACTATGAGCAATCTTTAATACTTGAAGCATTTATTCAATTGCATTGAACAAAATATACTGAAATACAGAACATGAGAATTGAAAACATGGGACTCCAGAATGAAAACACACATACAAAAATTATTGTAGAAATTCAAAGAGAACCTTGCTGACAATAGAGAACATTAACTATTTAACATAACTATTGCATCATATTCCAACTGGAACAGCCAATGCTTCACAATTCATCCCATAAAGCTGAATCAAAGCTCACATAACGTGATCGCTTTGAAGGAGGTTGTGGTTTTGGTACCAGTTTAATCACTGCATCGGAATGATACCATAACTCGTCAGGCTTTCTAGGCTCAACAAATTTGTTCTGCCCAATAGGATGTAGAACCCTAACCAGCAGACTGATGTCATCAGTTTCAAGTATTTCCCCTGGGTAAAGGACACCATCATAGCGTACAATACACCACTGTCCAACTGTCAGGGACAGAGCGATATTTTCACTTGGCTGTTCTTCCACAGCCACAGTGGCTTGAGGTTCGTTTGACTGTTGAACACTTCCATCAACTGTGTTTTCCTGGGCTTCTGTTTCAGGTAGTAAGGTCACAGAGCGTGTGTTGTGGCACTGGCATTCCATCTCACAAAAGCAGCTCAAATCTCGTACAGTGATTTTATGCACATTTTTGGATCCAAAAAGGATTTGATGGAGTTTCATTGTTCCAACAATGGTTTTAAGATCCCGTGGTATTTGTTTTCGCACTTCATCAATATCTTTTTCTTCTACAAAAAAGACATTCACTTTCGACTTATTCTCAAGATACTCAAACAGCTTCTCTGCTGAAGGGAGATCAGTTCCCATTTTTAAAGCTTCATCGGCCAGGCGTTTCAGAGTGCCACCTATGGCATCAGCAGCCCCTTTACCATGTCCTGCTTCAAACATGTTCCAAGTAGACTTGATGACAGAGGGAAAACATGTTTCTAGTAACATCTGATACAAGAAGAAGTTTTCCTTGTTCCGGTATTGTGTGGTGGGGCCATCACTCCAAATATGTAGCGTTGTAATTTCAGGATACACTGAAGCTATGTGGCGAAATACTGGTGTAAGGTAACTCCAAATGGCAGCAGGATCATGCTTGAAGCTAGGGGATATTGTAGCAAATGAAAGAATGTTGGTGTTTAAATACAAAACCCCTGTGTGTAATGTAGCCTGTTTCTTGGAGGCTCCAAAATGCATGGACTGCGGTTCTCTAGCATAACCACATGCATAATTCTCAGAAAAGTCAATGACCATGACTCCTGTTGACTCACTTTTAATGGCCTTGACTTCTTGATACTTGCTAAATTGATGTCTTATTCTGTTCAAATGATATTTTGCTTTGGTGACCATTAAGTTATTGAAACTCTCACAGAGTTCAGACAAAGTGCCAACTTGCTTTTCTTTCTGTAGACGCCGGACTTTCTTCATCTTTCCATCTATCTGGATTTCATCAACTTTGTATGCCCATTTGTTCCACCATGTTTCAGATTCAGCAAAGTTTTCTGTAACTGTCATGGGCTCATTCGCTGCTTCAAATAAAGTGTTGGATGCTGGTAATAATTTGTGCTGCTTTAACTTCATCAGCATTAGTTCACCATTTTCGCAGGTTTGGCAAAGACAAGTCTGCCTATCTCTGGCCTTGGGTTGGGTTACCTCAAAAGGCTGTAGTTTGCAAAAGAAGGAATATGACAAATTACTGTTTCTCTCGGCTTTGTACTTAGAATGCAAATTTTTCAGTGAGTCAAGCAGAACTCTGCGTTGTTTCTTCACCTTGTGCCTTGTCACAGTGTCTTCTTTTCCTGTAGTAATTCGACTGTTGTCGTCACGTGTCATGAATGAAGCAATGGCTTTTTTCAAATGACCGGTTATGCTGGACTTCCTGGTTTTTATGATCAAGGCCGGCTCTGTCTTGCCGATGGTAATCCCTGTACCATCTCTTAACATCTTCTTCATTTTGTATTTTGTCATAAATTTGGACCAACACAACTTTTTCAGTAGAAATTTACTCTTTTCAGAAGAGTTCTTGTATTTTTTCCTCAGGGTTGTTGCCAATACATTGCCAAAGACCAAGGACCGCCGGATGGATTCACTGTCGCCATGCTTAAGAAGCAGCTTGGCTTTGGACCGAGGTGTGTCCTTCGGAGAATCCTTCACATTTCTGTAATAACGTCGTCTGTATTTCTCTGCCCTTTGCTTTTCTTTTATTAGATCTTTTTTCAGCTTCGCAATCATCTTGTACGATTGCGAATTTTCTCTCTTTACTCGCTTGCGACCGTGTTTCTTTTGACTAGAGGTAGATTGAATTGACATTGCTTGACCAGACGGACCAGGGGAATATTTGTTTGAAGTGGAAGGAACAGCTTCTTCTATCTGATGGGGAGGTTCTTGTAATTCTTGCTCATCGGATCCGCTGTACTCATCTGGAGTCAGAACACTGTCAACAGCATTTTCAATTTCCTTCTTTTTCGTTCTGTGCTTTCTTTGAGCTTTGCGCCATTCCCTCCTCTTTTTCCTTTGTTCTTTCTTTTTCATTTGACTTACTCCTTTTATCTGTCCACATTCTCTCCTCTTCCTCCATCTTTCTCTCTCTTTTGCCAGATACTCAGCATATTTTGTAGGAGAAGCCTTTATCTTCTCCCTAAATGCCTTCTGACGTTCAGAGTTAGTCAAAATTTTCTTCCTGGTCATAGTGAGTCTGGAACAAGAAAGTAAAGTAACATGTCAACTCCATAACAATCATTAAATTAAATTAAAATGTGGAAAGCACATTAATTACTTGCTAGAATAAAATCATTTAACAAGATCAATCAAGCTGAAAAGGTTTACATGGCTCACTCTTCCTTAAATATTCAATCCAAGCTTGGTTCAACCATATTTATACATTCTAATTACATTCAAATGTCTATATATCTACAGATATTACAATAAATTCCCCAAATCAATAAGCAATGCTGGTCACTTTTTAATATTTTTGGTCAAAAAGAAGTTAAGTATAATTATTGTACATTAAACAAAACTGGAGAATATTCCCTGATCAGTTACCAAGGCAATTGCTAGATAAACCTTAAAATGTCAACTCCATAACAAACATGTCAACACCGAAATCGAAAATTTGTGACGGAGTTGACGTTACGGTGCTGACATGAAAGAATGTTTTGCCGAATTGCAACAAAAAAAAATACATTCATTATCACCCATTGTTTGAGCATGTTTTAATATCCACTAGTTCCATAGGTTTTGGTCACTTTTAATATTTTTAGTGGTCAAACTCAGGTACAGCAAGTGTTACTGTGTTGACATGCAATAAGTATACCTGAAGCATGAGCTAGTTTCTCCTGTTTTTTAGCAGATGTAACAGACAAGTTAAACTCACCTTTACTGCTTAGCAGACTTCAATGTTGGAGAGGTAAAAAATTCAGCAAACAAAATCATCAGTGTTGCAACTCAGGATGAGCCACATCCTGGGACTTGGTCTGTTACGGTGTTGACACTTAATCCTTGTGACCGCCAATTGTAGAGGTGCTCCACATGGACATTAGCGATTAAGAAAATCTCACCTGTCTCAAGACTTACTCTTTATCCTTCTTATAAAAGCTATTGGTAATACAAAGCTTTAGGAAAATAATTTATATGTGAAAAAATGAGGAATAATCACAATGTTGAACTTGTGACATGTTACGGTGTTGACAAATTACCAATATTTTTATAAGTAGACAAAATATCAGATATGCAGCCCGGCATTGAATAATATGTACTTGTACCTACAATAGGCCATATTAATTTTGAACGGTAGTTGCTGCTAGATATTTTACATGTAAGTGGAAATCCACTTGTGACATGTGTTCAGGGACTTTCTGGAGAATGCCTCAAATATGAAAGAATTGCTAAGTTCTGTTGACCTGTGTACTGAATGTTAAAACCAATGATCTCATTGAAGTTTCTGTAGACTGCAAGGATTTAAGATCTAAAGCATTTGTGATTAACATAATTAAGTTTATACTGTATTTTCTTGATTAAAAGCCAAGTCTAAAATAGAAGTCAGCTTCGATTGGGCTAGATAGATTAGATAGATATGGGAAGTGCAGCCCTCTAAGGGCCAGTTCTTGTCCCTATCGAGGCTTGATTGATGAGGTGAGAGCAAGAGTGACCTTGACATTATTTATAAATCTTTGGCAAACTTTACTAAAAACAATGCAAGGTGTTTTTTAAGAATTTCAGATGGCTCTCTTTTAAGAGAATAAAGACTTTGGCTTGTAATCAGGATCAATGGGGTAATTTTAAGAAATTTTGTTGACAGTTTTGTTATTGGTACAAAATTTGAATAGTTATTACTGTCACTTCAGTACTCTATAAACCATTCGTAAAATTGTAGCGCTTCAGTATTGGCGACCACAGGAAACATGCAATTATTGTCATAGGTTATCATGGTTATGGAATTGATTTGCCACAATTTGTGAATTGTTATGCACCACAGTTGCTACTACGTTATGCCCTGGAATGACTGGACAAATATCTACTGAAGGTGCATCGATTATTTATTGACAAAATGAGATATTTAACTTATTTTAAAAGCCGGGTTTTGCAACTTTTGTAATTTCTTTTTCAGTGAAATATTATTTAATATATATTATAACTATCTCTGATTTTGCGAGCTATTTATGATATTTTGCGACGTACTAATTGCGTTTACGAAGTAAATTGTACGTACGTATGGAAGCGATAGTGAAACTGTCATCCCCGCGAGTAAATAATCGGAATGCTTAAGCCGCGAAAGATTAGCCATTGCTCATGGAAACAGCTGTATGTTACACCATCTTGTATATTTGTACAGCATTACATTATTATGCATTGAGTTCTTGTTTGTTGTCGCTAAAGTCACTGAGATATAGAATAAAAGAAATATATATTTAAACATGAGAATCTTGTTCGTTTTACTTCGACTGTGCTGTACTACGCCTAAGGCAATATTCACAATTTTTGCTGTGACATATATAAAGGCCTATTGTGAATTTAAAAAAACTAATTTATCACACAAGGTTGAAAGAATTTTAAAAAATAATTCAGACCGATATGATGTACTCAAAATTCAGTTGGCCTAATTTAGTAATTATGTCGGAATCTGTTATTCTTGTCCGATCAAGGTGGAAACAAGAAAATTTATAATGGCCTAGACTATGGATGGAAATAAAAAATTATGAATTGTTATTTAATTCAATTATTAGCCTTTTATTTAATACTACCAAAAAGGCTGAACATTTTATCAGAAAATGAGACATAACTTTGTCATTGGCAAAGACCGATCTGAAGAAGCAAAAGGCCCTGCTGGGAATTGAACCCAGGATCTCCTGTTTACTAGACAGGCGCTTTGCCAACTAAGCCACAGAGCCATCTGCCATGTGGCAGGCAAAATACTGAAGATAAACCTGAACCTGCAGCGCCACCAGTGGCACGCCACTCGTGTCCTTGAGCATAGCCTTCGCATCCCCTGGGTTAGCGCCATGCTAATTATAATACTGTTTTGCCATAATAATCATTGCAAAAATGTATATATATTTAAAATAAAGTACATTACTCATTATAAGGATAGGGCCTAGGCCTATAAGGCTATATCCAATTATGTTATATACTTATACTAAGCTTAATTATATAGGCATAGAAAATCTATATATAGATTAGTATCCCTAATACTACTTTCATATATATATATATATTTTTTTTTTTTTCATTATTATATATAACTAGCAAACCCGGCTAACACTGGCGTTAACTGGAAAACATCTTTTGTAAAAGTAATTTGGTAATTGTAGTGAATATAAAATATGGCTGATATATATTTAGATAAGCTCAACCCTTAACACATTACTCTCATGCTTCTACCATGTGCACAGCACAGATCAGCTTATATAATAATATATTCATAACAGGCAATACCTGAACTGTTAACCCACAGCAACAGCCCACTTGTTAAGTACATTTAAGTACACACATATTGTATTGACGATCTATTTTTAGAATACAATGTAACCTGTATATTGATCTGAGATTTAATACACATCTATTGTAATGAACAACAACAGTAGTTAGGACCTAAATTTATAACTTATTAGAAGAAATTAAGTTTATTCTGACCATCATGCAGGGGCGTCAATACAGAAATACCCCAACCCCACCCCCCCCCCCCCCCACTTTTTGTGGGATTGGACGTGGATCAATGCATCTCCCCCCCCCCTTAAATTCACAAAATGACTTTTTGGTTAATTTTTTGTTTTGAAAGATTGTTCTTTGTTAATTATACACTTCGTGAATATCACATATCAGCTGATCAGTCAAAGTTTATAAAACGCAGTCTGAAATCAATGATCCACCATTACTTTACCATATATTTACCTTGACAAGTGTCCCTGCATTGACTGGCAGTATGTGATCACTTATAAATATGACAGAAAGGTCATAGGGGGTTTAAACCTCCCCCCCCCCCCGGCCTGTACATTTTAATAAATTGTGTGGTGTCCCTGCAATAGGCCTATATTTTAATTTGAACCCCCCCCCCTTCGAAAACAATTTTGGATCCGCCCCTGCACATGCATGTAAATTACTATGTATTTATTATAGATATTTGGGATATATTCTATTATATTTACCGTTCATAAAATACTATAATACAATGTACATAGAGGTGAATGTAAAAAGATAAAATGGTTATAAGAAGATAAATAATCACTTTTCTGTCATGAAACCAGGTCACTCAGTGGGCTTGTCATTTTGTGAAATATCAACCCTGAACAGGCTTCCATTGGTTTAATTGCACTCTCCTCTCTGGGTATTATTACTCTGTGATACAGCATACAATGCCTGTTCCTTAATTTAAATAATTTGTAAGAGCCAGTCTTAGATAATTGTAGCATGCATTGTTTATTCTTTTCTTTCAAGAAGTTGAATTTCTTCATCACTCTTGCCTGGACAGCAGGGACACAAATTCCTGCAGCTTGCATCTCCAGATTTTGACCAAGAAATGATCCAAGTCAGACAAAATACAATCCATGTTATAGGGACAAGCATGTGCATAAAAATAAACAATTTTGAGTCTATGTAATAGTGATGTCTTATCTCGTGCGTAACGATCTGCACTATGTAGACACCAAAGTAGAAGAAGAAGTAAGTTGCAGTAGTGATCAAAGTTGGCGCAATAGCAAATTTTTTCAGTTCCTTGTCAGCTTTCCGACATGCGATGATACTCGATCCAATGAAGACGACAATAGCGGTTAAAGCAGACCATGTTGAGATAACAAGCATCATCAGGGATGTAACCATAGTATTCCTCAGCTGACACATCTTGAATGGAATGATATCATAATAGCTAAGGATAGGATAATCCCTGGGAATCACGAAGTTCACGACATGTACGAGGATGTTCAGAATCCAGAATATGACGAGAGATGAAATGACAGACTTCTTGCCCATCCCGCCGGTCTTCGAGTCATCGCTTTTGATTGCGCGAAATCTCTCGGTTGCCACCAGAGTGAAGGAAATTGGAAACATCTGCCAAAAGAGGGCCTCCAGAATTTTTGTCGCTGGGCAAATCGCAGAAGTTTTGAAAGAAGGCAGATGGTAGACGGTCGTGAAACTGTTAACGAACATGATGAATGTCGTGAAGAAGATACAGAGGCAAGTGTGAGCGATCAACCACCTCCAAGGTTCACCGCGGGTCTTTTTATTCTTGCATATCATGAAGAACAGGATTCCACTCGTCACTAATATGGTTGGATAGAAGAGTACCAACAGCAAGTTAGCCATTACAGCTTCCAAGCCCTCCAATGTAGGGATTGTTCTTCCAGGGTACTCATAGCTACCGTTGAAGTGATAATTGTACATCTCCTGCAAAAAAATGTAAAACATTGACACCATATTATATAGCCACTTGTAATTGTAAAAATTAATTGAAAATTTTTTTTTCGGAATTGAAAATATTTTCGCAGGGAGAACATAACTGCTGCAAAAGTGATAATGACATACATCATATGGGAAAGTGATTGTCAAAATTATCTTTTTTAAATTAGAATTGTTCCACTTAAAAAAAATATATACGATGAACTTGGGAATGTGATGTAGTATCTTGTAATTTGTAAATAGCTCTTAAAGGACATAGTATTACAAGAGAAACTGGTGTATCAAATTAACACACAACAATTGGGGGTCAGTAAAAGAATGGTACATATGTGAAAGAATGGCAACTGGAGTGAAAAATCTGTACTAGATCAATCTGAGTTGATAAAAACTTATATCAAAATATCAGCACAGGAATGCGATCAATTTATCAGTATATAGATAGATAGATAGATATGGAAAGTGCAGCTCTACTAGGCAAGTTCTTGCTGCTAATGTGGGTTGATTGATGAGGTGAGAGAGAGGAGGAGTCCACCCATGTTATACATTTACCCCACGAGTGGGATCTTTTACTTGCCTCAGCATAGACACCGAGTACAAGTGACCGCCGATTTAATGTCTCATCCAAACGACAGCCGGCTTTGATGTAGCTCATGAAGAGTGCCCAGGCCAGGGATCGAACCTGGGACCTTCAGCAGAGCTGGCCGATGTGGAATTGGCTGATGCCTTAACCATTAGGCCACCCAGCTGCCTTGTAGATACACTTTATAGCTTATAGAATGCTATTTAGATAACAAGGAAGACTTTCCAACTCACCCATTCATTGTCAGCCTCATTCAAATAATCAGCATAGTCATTTTCTGAAGGCATCTGCCAAGAAAAAAATATCAATTAAGAATTAGAGAGATATTGAACATTTGATATTGAAAAGTAGATTGTGTTGTGATTGAGTGAAAATGAAAACTAGTGATAATTCAAATAGTGGTACTTTTGGAATACAAAACGGAATTTTTGTTACTGCTAACATTACTCCAGGTTACTGAAAAATACTTCAGTTGTTATCAACTAATAACACTTTCTGGGGAAAATGAACTTTTTTTTTTTTTTTAAATTTTGTTGCATAATATTCATTATGACCAAGACCACGGAGACTACTCCAATGATGACTGAAAAGTATAGAATAATAGCACTAGAAATTGCTATTAGAAAAAAATAAATGTTGATTACTCAAGGCTTGTAAAACAGTTACTAATATAGCCTTCACCTATTGTAAGGACAGTGAAAATAGGTCATAATATAGCTCTACTTATTTAATTATTTTAACTGTTGATCCATGTATTTCTATTATCTTTTTATTTTTTGCCATTTATTATTTTGAACCAGATGTACAATACTTTTTTTAGAAAATGGTTGCGATGTTCACATAATATTTTGTCAGTGTAAACTGTGTGATAGTATATGTATTTTATGTACATTTGTACATATATATAAGAAGAGTAAGAAACTGGTCCTGAACCACGTATGTACTTTACACAGGATTTCCCATTTAATATAAAATTTAAGCAGTTAATTGTGCCTAAAAATTGCACAGTGACATGAAGGTCCTCAGAATAATTCAGATACTTTTTTTCTGTGTGATTGAAAATTTAAATCATATTTTTGGCATTTTTGAACATCTTAAAATGAGATGTTGAGCAGATTTGAGCCCTAAACTGTATAAAAGCAGTCTGAATCTGTCTGGGAATTTTAGCCAATTAGAAAGTATGTAGCAAAAATGACGTCATTCTGGCGTGGTATGTGATCCCCCTGGCAATACACAGGCGTACCAGCTTAATTGATTCATACAGAGTATTCATGGATATTAGGCCTATTTAATATCAATCAAACCATGAAATATATATATGTAAAATATATTTTAAAGAATCAGCAAAAAAGTATTTCAGCTTTGTGCATAAATCTACTTTGTTCAAAGGCGGGGAATCCGTCTCCATTAGGTCAGTTTTTTACTCTTGTATTATAAATATGAATACATACCCAGGTCTGGGCACAAAATAATTCAAGTGCTTGTGACCAAGACCAACTGCTGTGCCTAATGCCCTGGTAAATTGTAACAAGAATGATTACAATAATTGTCTTATTACTGTAAGAGCATATCTTGAAATATATTTACCTTGAAAGGCGTGGTTTCTAAAAAAAAGGCTTCCGTAGACTGTCCTCTCGGCAATTACGAGTCAAATGGACGAATGAATGAATGCCTACATTCAAACCATGTCTAGGTCAAACATAGTGCCACCCCTATTGAACTGTTTGTCAAGTGCCAAATATGGCCTAATTCCAGAGATGATTTGCTGAATGGCCGGATTTCCATGACATATGGATACAAAATATGATATCAATATTTTTATAGCAATTTTTGAATGCTGTTTGTCTGTTCGCATTTGCTCATGCACAGTTAGTTTCATAAAATATGGTCGACTCTAGACGGCTGTAGCAACCTATTCCTGGCTGTAGCTATAACTGGCTACAGGGCTGCTTTGGACTACTGCTGGCTTACACCTACCACCACTGAAAAAATATGAACTTTGATAAATGTATTTAATGTATCATAAATTTATATGTGCAATAGACATGCATCTTTTCATAAAAAAATGGCAAATATCCTAATACTCAACAAATGGCACTGCATGTACTTTGAGTTCTGGCTTTCAGTAGACAGTTGCGTTTAGTGGCAGGTAGCATTGTACAGCAGAAGTTGTCTAGCTTTGTCTAGGTTCAATTAGACAGGCCGTTTTCAATGCAACTAACTGTATAGGATTGCTGTACAGTACCCTGTGTTGGTTGGCCATCGGGTTGAGGTTCCCCCACACCGTTATATTATTACCCAGGGAAAGATACTGTAGTCACATGGGGTGTCTTCAGCAGTGGCATTGCATTTAAATAGCTTAGGATCGATAAACAAACATAATATTCATGAATTAAAGTTAGTTTCATAAAATAGGGTCGACTCTAGACGGCTGTAGCAACCTATTCCTGGCTGTAGCTATAACTGACTAAAGCCGGCCACTTTTGTCTATATTTCTAGCTCATAGTCAGCTTACGCCGACCACCACTGAAAAAAAATGTAACCCTGGGCAACTGTAAGAAATGTATCTAATATATCATACATATGTACTTTTAGATTCGGTTTTGAGTAGCCAGCTATAGCCAGAAAGTTCCATTTTGTTTAGTGGCAGGTAGCATCATATAGCAGAAGTGATGTAGCTTTGTTTAGGTTCGATTTGACAGGCCGTTTTAAATGAAACTACCTGTACATTCTTGATGCTGGTGTCTGTGGTGTATATCCATCATTTATTCATCACATTTGTCTCTGCTATATTAGTTTGGGAGTTGCAAGTTAATAAAAAAAAAAGGCCGCCCGACACCCATCTGGTGTATTTGGCTTCATGGTAAATTAAGGTTAAATACATAAGAATATCCGATGTAACAATTGAGTCCAAGCTGGAAGAATGTCGTCATTTATGACAGTATGAGATGGAGAGTGTATAACCTATATATAAGTAATTTTACTGATATGTCTAATTACTCAGTATTGCAGACAGAAAATTATAACGATTAAATTGCAATATAGACAATTCATAATAGATGAAATATACCAATAATTGAGATTTCCAAGCTCTTGTTTTGTAATTCTCTCGTGTTTTTTTGTTTGTTTTGGTATCACATTTATTATTTATAGCAGGTTTCGGGGAATAAAATGTTACTTCTTGGGATTGCTGATGTGCACTGTCATGTGTCAGACATAGACAAAATGCTGCACACACTCTGAGTATGAGATATTTCAAAAACCTCAGGCCAAACATATATAAATGAATTTGTAAACTAAAAATATATATCAATAAATAAATTACCTGTATATTATTAAGAATGGGAAGTATTTGCACTAAAATTTTTACTATTATAATATTTTCTTTATTTAAATCTTTTTTATTTATCTAGATTAAGACAAAGTTTTATTATGAGGGGGAAAACTTTTAAAGGGTGTTTCAGGATTCAACTGTTCATTTACAAATTCGAATCAGAATCGAACAAAATAATTTTCACTTTTTTTTAACCAGACTGAAATAAAAAATCTTCTGTGCATACATGTTTTTATCATCATTGGATATCCTTCAAAAAATTACATAAAACAGTAACATGCACATTTTTGGCACGGTTTAACATTACATTGCCAATTCGATATTTCTTAGTCTGAATTTAACATGTAATAAACATATAACTGAATGTGCACAACTAAATTTACTTAGATATATGAAATATAGTCTAAATGATCTTATGTAATATTTTATGGCCTAATTATTTTCTAAGGCAGATGTGATGATGAGATAGTCAACAAATGTTATGCCAACATGATGTTAACCCCTGAGGTGGGACTTGCACTTGTCTTTGCATAGGTTAGACATTGAATGACCACAATCAACAAAATAGGATTGAATTTTTTTTTTTAATTCTGAAAACCATCAGATTTACATTAATATATTTCAATATAACATAATGTATTTTACAGTATATAATTATTATATAAACTCAAAGTCAGTGTGATTAAAAATAAAACAAGTTGCAATAATCAGTATTACAAAACTACAACATTTTAAATACTGTTAAAAAAGAAATACAGGATGTGACAGAATTAATGTATAATCATTATGTATATAATATTATATAATATATGTATATAAGTGTGTCTGAAATTTGTTCTTTTTTTTAATTACCCGGAGCTGGAATAATGTCCTAATTATAAGTCAGATTTTTCAATTATATACAGAGGACTCCAAGGACACCATCATAGATTTTAATGTCACAAACTGTGTACACTGTGTTTAGTGAACCATGTTCACCTTCTTGCTCTATATAAAAGAGAATTCACCATATCATTCGAGTTGTTATTACATCTCTAATCTTGTCCAAATTGAGCATATCTGAGTACATTGCACATTGTTGTATCAAATATCTTTGATCAGAACAATCATGTCTATCCTTGAGAGGTCCTCGAAATGTTCGAGATAATATTTATGTGTGATAGCGTCTCAAGGATTTCGGGGGAAAAAATGAACGCCAGGTGTGGGCATATTTGTCTATTGTTCAAAGGTGACATGCAGCTCAGGGGCGTCGATACAGAGGGGGGGGGGGATATATACCCCCCCCCCATTTTTTAGAAAAGGGGGGGATGATTAATGCAATCATCCCCCCCCCCCCTGAAATCCACCATGAAAATGCTTTTTTCTACACAATTTTCTTTTGAATATTTGTATTAAGTAGTTTTTCTTTACATCTCACATACTAATACAATTAGGTGCATCTAAAAATAGTTTGGCATCAATGATCCAGCATTGTTTTATCTCTTGACAAGAGTCAGAAAGTCACAGTGCGACAGACTGAAGTACATAGGCCTGCATCCCTCCAATAGAAATTGACGTCCCTGGACATGCTTTACATCTAATACAAACCCAAAACCACTTTAGGACTCGACATCGTCGGGTTCAATTCATCGTCGATAATATAATTAAATTAGCGTGGCTACCACAGCGCCGTCTACCGTATCACTCCTTCGCGCATGCGCGCCAACTCCCAGACCGCCATATTTTGATTTGAGTGGTAAATATAGCGGGGAGGTGGGAGGGAATGTTCCGTGGTTTTGGGTTTGTATTAGATGTAAAGAAACATAGAAATTACTAAAATTTTAGTAAGTTTCTTTACTTAAAATACGAAACCCAAAACCACTTTAGGACAGAATTACCTGAACCGGATGGTGGGCAGAGTATAAGTCTAAAAAGTCTTGGTTTAGTTGAGCGGAGTGAACGGTAGCGGTGGTCCCTAATTTGGCACAGGATGTGATAGGACAAGCATCCTTATGTACCAGATGTAGGAATTTTGGTGCAGGTTGTAGGAAGTAGTTTCCATTTCTGCAAGTAAGGAGGGTTTTCTTTGAAGGGGGAGACAACCACACTCCCATCCCTCCTTACCTTCCCTATGAATTTGAAACCCCTTCCGAATACGGATTCGTGCCGGGTTGTTCATGGGTGACTGTGGATATATATATATATATATATATATATATATATAGATAGATAGCCTCTTTACCTTACTGACTCGGCTGGTACTTATTCTAAAGAGATTATGAATAAGGATGCTCACCAGGTCAGGAAGGTTGGTTCCTCTCCACTCCGTACAGTGTTCGGCCAGATCTTCCTCAGTCATTTCCCTCTCGGATGTCCCCCCCCCCCCCCTCTGCTGTTGTAGGTTGTTAGGAGGGCTTCGAGATGACCTTCTGAGCAGTGACCACGGGCCCGAGTTGGTAGATGCCTTCCAGGTCTGTAGCGACGTCTCTCAGGTAGAAGCTAGTGAAAGTTGTTTGACTGGCCCATCTGCCTGCACTAAGGATATCATCCATGGCCACATTGCCATAGAAAGCAGTTGACATGGCTAGAGCTCTAATTTCGTGGGAAGAGATCTTGGGAGTGGAGGTTGTTGACGTAGGGCATTCTTTGTAGGCATTGCAGATCAAAGACTTGACCCAGGAGGCCAAAGTGTTCTTGCTTATGGCCCGGTCTTCTCTGTTATTCAGCGATATGAAGAGCTGAGTGGCGGTTCCTCTTAAGCTGTTTGTTCGGTCCAGGTAGTAGCGGAGAGCTCGGACTGGGCACAGCTTGTTTTCCTCCTGCAGGTTAGGACCCAACCTATGTTGGAGTGCTTCGATCAGGAAACCATCAAAGTTCCTTTTCCCCGTGCTGTAGTTAAAATTCTTGGCTAGGAACTGAGGGTTTGGGGCCAGTCGTACCACCTTCCAGTTTTCGTAATGTGTGACCCTCTATATGTCGAGGGCATGCATTTCACTCCTTCTGGCCCCCGAGGCCAGCCATAGTAGGAAGACCGTCTTGAAGGTGAGGCTTTTCAGGTCCGCCGAGCCCAACGGTTCATAAGGAGGTTTATTTAGGTACGCTAGAACTAAGCATAGGTCCCATTTCGGAAACTTGTGTCCGGTCTTGGGTTTGTTATGCTCCAGCGCCCCGATGAGATCAGAAATCACCTGGTGGGATGAGATGTTGACCCCACTGTCATAGGACAATACTTTGGCAATAGCAGTTCTGTAGCCCTTAATAGTCAACAGGCTGGAATTCTTGTCTGTGGACAGGTGTAACAGGAAATTGGCGACTTGTTGGACCGTGGCTTTAGGCGGGTCTATGAGAAGTGCCACGCACCATTCAGAGAAGTAGGACCATCTCGTTTCATACACTTTCCTGGACGAGGCGCAGACAGACTGGGTGACTTGTTCAGCTACATTACTAGAGAAGCCTTGTTCTAGCACCGCTCGCTGAATAGATTCCACGCGTGAAGGTTTAACAATGCCGGATTTAGGTGGAAGATGGGCTTCTTTGGCTGTTTCAGGAGGTCGACCCTGGCAGGCAGTTGTAATGGTTCTGAGGTTTGGAGCTGGAGCAAATCGGGGAACCACGGTTTCTCCGGCCAGTATGGTGCTATCAGAATCATCTTGCACCTGTGCGTTTTCAGTTTCTGAATGACTTTGGCGACTAGTCCTGTCGGGGGATACGCATAGGCTAGGAGGTTGTCCCAGTTCATGGAGAGGGCGTCTACGGCCATAGCGTACCCGTCCGGAATGGGGCTCACGTAAGATGACAGCTTGTTGTTCTCTTTCGTGGCAAACAAGTCCACCATGGGTGTCCACCATTTCTCCCACACCATTTTCAGTACATCGGGGTGAAGTGACCACTCTGTGGGGAGGACTTGGTCGGTGCGGCTCAGTTTGTCTGCTAGGACATTCAGACGCCCCGGAATGTGTCTGGCTTTCAGCGTGATGTTGTGCTGTTGAGCTGACTTGAAGAGGTGTGTGGTTTCTTCCATTAGTGGGGCTGACCTCGTTCCGCCTTGGTGGTTGATGTACGCTAGGACTGATGTGTTGTCCGTAGCTATGAGAACATGTTTCCCATGTAGTAGAGGTCCGAACTGTGTGATCGCATGAGTCACTGCCATCATCTCCAGGACATTGATGTGGTGGAGCCGGTAGGGCACCCATTTCCCTGAAATTTCCCTGCCGTTCCAGTGTGCTCCCCACCCCGCTTCGGATGCATCGGTGTAAATCGTCTCCTGCGGACAGACAGGTTGAAGTGGTACACCCACGCTCAGGGCATTCGACTGGGTCCACCAGCGGATGTGGGTCTTGATGTCGACTGAAACGGGGACTGACGTTTGACGTGGTTGAGATAGATTCCACCACTCTTGTAGGTGAAGCTGTAGTGGACGAACATGCAGTCTTCCGAGTGGTACCTGGTCCGTGACGGATCCTAGGAGTCCGATCAAAGATAACCACTGCCCGGCTGGTGCTTCCGAACTGTTGAGAAACGTTGAGGTCAATGTCCGTATTTTCTCCACCCTGGTGGTCGGGGGGTACGCTCGACCCTCTGCTAGGTCGTATAGGACTCCTACAAACTCAAAGTGTTGGCTTGGAGATAACTCTGACTTCTTCAGGTTGACTACCAGTCCTAACTGTTCTAGAAGTAGTAGGAGGGCCAGTACCTGACCAGATAGGGATTCTGGATCGTTGTTCTTTATGAGCCAGTCGTCGAGATACTGGTGAATATTGACCCCTTGGTTCCTCAACACCTTTGCTATCTCCAGCATAATCATGGTAAAAATTCTCGGAGCTATTACCAATCCAAAAGGGAGAGCTATGAACTGGTAGGCTTTCCCTCCTATTGCGAATCTTAGGTACTTCCTGAACCGAGGGTGTACAGGAACATGATAGTAGGCATCTGTTAAATCTACGGAACACGCCCATTGACCTGCTTCCATTGCTTGTTGGATCGTCCTGGCGGATTCCATTCTGAATGTCTGGTTCACTATTATTGTGTTTAGCTGTTTCAGGTCGATGATGGGGCGCCATTCCCCTGAAGGTTTTGGTCGTAGGAACAGGATTGAGTAATGTCCTTCCGAGGCAGGATTTTGTACTTCTTCCACTGCTCCCTTCAGGAGAAGAGAGTCTATCACTTCTCTGAAGACCTGTAGTTTCTTTAAGGACATGTGCAACTGTGCAGTCCACGGTGTGCGTCTTAGTAATGGTTCTTCCGTGAACTCCCATTTTAAACCGTTTTGTAGAATGTCCACCACCGAACGTTTTGCCCATAGTGTTTCCCAACACTTCCAAAAATGGTGCAGTCTGGCTCCTACTTGCGTGAACATAACGTTGTGACTTTGAACTGGTGCAAGTGGGAGCCGTGCGGCCCAAACAGGGTCATTTGGGGTACTGTTTTCCTCCTCGCTGCGACGAAGCATAGGAGGAGCGGCCTCTTTTCTGGAAGTTCCCTCTTCCGCCACCCCGAAAAGACTGTTTCCCCTGGGAGGGGTAGGTGGAACTACTGGTTGAGGTAGCAGGCTTGGTGGAGGATCCCATCCCTCTGCTAGCGCTCTTGTTGGGCTGTCTCTGTTGGCCTTCATGTTTCTTGGTGAACAGGTGGTCGTTTATCTGTAACACCATGGAGGCAGTTCTCCTGTCAGAGTCCCTGTGGAGAAGGTCGTCAGAGCGACCGCCGAACAGGAAGGGGCCTCCAAAAGGTTGCATTCTGAGGACATCTCTGGATGGTTCACTTAGGTTGGAGGGTTTCAACAGGTGATCCCTTCTCACGCTGATCGTTTCCGCTAGCAGCCAAGTTACCATTGCTGTGAGATGTTGGAGAGCTCTGGCTCTGCTTTCGGCATCTGCTTGGATTCGGTGCCTTTCCCCAAGGAGGTTCACTAAGTCTGGTGGTAGCGTGTTCTCAGTGTAGGAATCCAGGCAGTCCCACATGGCCTTCATATCTGCGTTGAGGGAAGAAGAAAATATATCAACCATATTAATAATACCAAGGCTTGATGATATAGTGTTTTCCCACTCCTCTAATCTAGATAGAGGTAGCGAGGCCGGTGAGGTTTTCTCCCCAATTGCCGCTTCAGACTTAAGCGGCTTTGCACATAGGAACTCATTGGGGGTAAAGCTGTAGTCCGCCATGTTTACACAAGGTTTGGGCACCATTTTGTTCATCTTGTTCGGGTTGGAAGGGGGAAAGTCCCAATCAGGGTGCCAGGATTCCTGTCCCCTAAGCCCTGCCATGGAGCGCCAAGAGTCTACTACTCTGGACACAATCATTTCCCCCAGTGGGAAAGCAATACCCCGTACTTCAGAAGTCTGTTTGGGGTTGCACAAGGCTGGCCGAGTGTGGGGTCTGATGCCATCAGGGGGAGCGACTCCAGCCGCAATCATGGCCTGCGTAGCCCTCTCTTTATACGATTTAATTTGCAGCTGTTTGCATAGTTCAGATAGAGAGGACTGTGAAGTTGTGGAGAGGTTCTGGGCTTGGGCTACCTCGGTTAACAATTGCACAACATGGTCCATTTTCCTGTCCTCCTCAGGGCCATCAGGATTTAGAATTAAAGCGTTTGCACTACTCACAGTCTGCTCTCGATGTCTACTGTTCATTGGAGGTGATCTAGAGCGTAGCGAAGACTTGCTGTGAGACCTGGAACGTCGTTCTGTCGCTTCGCTCCGTCGTCTATCTGTACGACCCACGTCGTCACGGCCATGATGCCTGCTGGCGCTGTGACGTCGTTCTTTTCTCTGAGGAGAGACGCTTTTATTACGTCTTGGCGAATCCATCTGAAACATACTAAACGTTCGTTAGATAGTTTTCCCAGGAAACCGGCTGTGAAATATACCATAAATATGTGTTAAAAAGACTTATAAGAACCCTAGCTCTTTGCAGAGCGTGTCAATCTTCTTCGTCAAATCAAAATATGGCGGTCTGGGAGTTGGCGCGCATGCGCGAAGGAGTGATACGGTAGACGGCGCTGTGGTAGCCACGCTAATTTAATTATATTATCGACGATGAATTGAACCCGACGATGTCGAGTCCTAAAGTGGTTTTGGGTTTCGTATTTTAAGTAAAGAAACTTCCACTTTAAAATATTCCACATGTAATTATGCTAACCTTGCCACTTTTACAGCATGCAATAACCTTTTTGCATGCTATATTAAATGCACATAAACTCATACACCATAAATTTGATTCACATTCTGACAGTTCACCAAAAACTGTCATCATATTGGTCATGCAATTTCATATTTTTTAGCCTTCATTTTAAAGTTTCTATATTTTATAATACATGTATTATAATTCTATCATATGCAGTCAGTCATTGTAAGTTAAAGCCAGCTAGTCAGCCACCTAGTCAGCCACCTAGTCAGCCACCAAGTCAATCAGTCAATCAGTCAGTCAATCAGTCAGTCAATCAGTCAGTCAATCAGTCAGTCAATCAGTCAGTCAATCAGTCAGTATCTATCTATCGATCCACTGAATTACATTAAAACATTCCTAACATAGCCAAATATAACAATGTATAACAAATCGTTTTAAAAATGTTTTAAATATATCCAGTGATCTCAATGACATCGATCAATTCTAAGTTCTTCTGAACATACGTACAATTTTTAATTCCTTAAAAATCATCAATAATGAACTTTCAAAGTTATCACTGTGCATGACCTTGGTAACATGCATATGTTGCATGTTTTTAGCTGTTTCTGGTTATCAGTGTATTACACATCAATTGTTTTTGTCAAACTGTTATAGATTAATTACCCACTTACTCTTGATTATTTGCCCACTCTGATTATTTGCCCACTTAATTAAAAAATAAATCAATAAGTTTCGCGAAATATGACAGAGACAGGCAGCTAGTGAAACCACACTAAAACTAAGTCTTAATTTAAAACTTGCATATGGCCCCTGTGGAGGTCACCTTTTTGTGGAGGCTGCTCAAATTTTCAGATTTAAATCAGTTATACACTTCTTATTCACTTTGTTAATGAGAATATAAAAAATCTCTTGTAACCTAAAGGTCTTTATTCAAAGTACACTGTACAAACTTGGCTGATATTAAAACATCATTGTGGCTTGGCTGATCAAATACATAAGCGGCCTTCTGATTAGCCCTCCCCTTCCCCTTGGTGTAGCCACCTTCCAGCAC
Source organism: Alitta virens (assembly GCA_932294295.1). Lineage (NCBI taxonomy): Eukaryota > Metazoa > Annelida > Polychaeta > Phyllodocida > Nereididae > Alitta > Alitta virens. Next base: position 1,096,386 of record OW028579.1, on the reverse strand, counting down.
CCCTTATTTAGACCACCCATGAGATTTACAGTACTCTCTTCATATACAGAGCTGATTCATGGTAAATTTAACCACTTATGATTAAGATCACCCAGGATTGAGATTCAAAGAAGTGATCTTGCTCGGTTGGATCAAAGTGTAGTGTGTTTTGTGGGGACCTTAATACCATGCAATCAGTGTTTTGCGACCCAACAGAGTTGTCTTAAAATTGAGGTGGTCATAAAATGTGGTAATCTTAATAGAGTCTTTTCACTGAGCAGCCCTGAATTCAGCAAGACATAAGTCTTTCTTCCCCTCTTATTACTCATTTTGCTTTCAGACATAGTAGGTCATAACTAACTCATTCCATTTATATAATTTTTTCAGGGAAATAACAGAAATCAGCTGAACGATGAGATGTCAATTATACATTAAAATGCACAAAAAAAAACTGCTGCTAGGATGCACTTTGCTTCTGCCAATCACAGCCAAGGGCGGGAACTTTTTCAGCCAATAGAATTGCTGTATTCTGTCATAGCCACCTGGTGGAAATATAGAGAACTTTCTGTGAAAATCCACTATTGTAAGACCTCGCTGTATCAACATTCAATATGTTTACAAACTTAACCTACCAGGCCAAGTATATGACAAGTAATAATTTCTATTGCATCGACAGCGTGTCCTTCAATGGATCCTTATTATTTCCCCTATAAGATTGAACGCACATAAGGAAATAAAGCAATGAAGATAAATATTGGCCTAATTATATATATGACGGTAGTGCGTGACAAACATGGCACAATGAAAAAATGTGTAGTATATAAATATATTATAGCAATATACTATTTCTAGAACTGGAACATTTGTATTTACCCATACATTTTTATCAAATTTATTAGTTTAAATGCATGGTGACACATCTCACGTGTCTGTTAAAAAAAAGCAGGCTAGACTAGTCAGCAAGAAATCAACAATATTGCTGAATTATTGAATAGGCTTTTAATATCAAATGCTGTTGTTTTGTTGAATAAAATCCAGTAAATTTTTAACAGTCAATATCTGCTCACTAGAAAACAGTTTATTTGTAGATGACTTTCTGGCAAATTTTTCAATGATGTCCAGAATTGAAGACATTCTGGAAAAACAAGAAATATGCTGAATTTAATTCAAATAGCTAACGTAGTAATATATTTAAAGATTCCGTTCAATTGAAATTCCTTATTTATAACCAAGAGTGTAAGTTAATGCTATCATTAAAAGCCTGAATTAATAAAATTTAATTTCAAAATTCTGTTACTAGACACAATTAAACTGCATTGTCTCTATATTGTTTTTTCTCAATTCTGTTTGTCTAAAGTTAAGTTAGTTTAATTGCCCAGCTGCCAGAGGCAGATGTAATGATGAGATAAGGCTTGGGATCTCCACCATGTTACACATTTACCCCATGGGTGGGGTCTTTTTACTTGCCCCAGCAAAGACACTTGAGTAGCATTTGCGAGTACAAGGCACCACCAAACAAGTGACTGACATCCAGCAGACCTTCAGAGGAGCAGCTAGTGTATTAACAAGCCAATGCCCCAACTATATGGCAACCTTTAGCTAACTTCAACAATGAGCGCAGATAATCTGCAAGATTTAAAATTCAAACTTACCCTAAATTTTTTGGGGCCATCGATAATACTTTGTCTTGATACTGTGATAAAATATCTGCCTGTAAGAAAAACCATGTTGATAACAAAATGCTTATCGCGGATTAACACACACTTTCATTTTTAACAAATTGCACAGGCCACATTCAGCATTTTCCCTTACTTGTTCTAAAGCTGCAAGAAGCGCATAATAAAGATGCTGATGATTTCCCATAGTTGCTTCTTTTGACATTTCATCACAAATAGAAATTGCAAGTTGCCAGTTTTTTTCAGCGCCAATTAAGCTCAACGTTTCTTTTAATGTTGCTCTGTCCCCACTGAAAAAAAAAATGGCAGTACTTATCAAACTAAAGGAGAAATACGTTTGATCATGTTGATCATTCTTTCATACATGCATCATATATTTACTGTCACAGTAACAAATGCTGGCTTAACCAACTGTAAAAATTTATTTTTCATTTTTAGCTGAATTACCAATGTACGTCCACTTTAATTGTAAGGTTACTGATATTTAAAACTAGAGCCCATGCAAATGCGCAAATGGTGCGTAGAGCAGAAAGGCATGATCTAAAAGTTAATGGAAGAACGAAAAGCAGCTATAAACAATTGGGAAAATATTTGCAGAAAACAAGTTAAACACCTTTTGACGCGTAGACATGCCAAGTCCACCCATTCAATTATTTGGCTGCCTCAAAGTGAGTATTTTCTATTTTGATTTCTTTCTGTCTTAATGGCAAACAAATATTTTACCTTTTTTAGTGCATGTATTATAGTGGGCTGTCTTGTGTTAGATAAATCTTTAACATATTAATGTTTACAAATTGGTTGGATAGGACTAAAACTCACTCATTCACCACCCATAACTTGACATCTCAGCTTTTGATTTGGTTAAATGCATGCTTTTGTGTTCTCTATGAAGCGGAAATTGGCAACATTTCTTGCTTTACATTTTCGCCACCAAACTTGATAATTTATATTCGTATTTACGTCCAAGAAATTCGCAATACATATACATGCGTAACCATCGTCTTTTGGCTTCGACCCCGAATACCACCTTTTTTGTATAAAAATGAAAGGTTTGTGTTGTTTGTGTTATATATTTTTAATATATATATTTGCTAGATTTGTGTACATGTACCTTAAGACTACCTTAAGATAGAATAAAAATTATAGGAAATATATTTAATAAAATATATATAGAATATAATTACTAACATGCCGATTTTGTTAGTTAAAATGCTATTAATGCATGCCAAATCATTGGTAAAATACAATGCAATCAACTGCATGTAGATTACAACTGGGCAAGACCTTGCTGACCATCATTGTGTTAATCACAAGTGACACAAAGAAATAATTATTAACTCTTGATGTCAAATTATATAATATCATTAAGTACTATGAAATTCTCTTTTTTTTTTTTTTGCATATTATATTGATCCTTAGACCATTAGTAATATCCTTGATTTATAATTTTATGGTTTAATGATTTTAAACGTGTCAATAAAATATATATTCAATATATTGCATGGTGTCATTGTCTTAATTGTCACAATTACAAAAAAGGAAGCCTAAGATGATATTGCATTCATTATTTAAAAACCATAAACTGCTGAGAATTACAATCTAGAAATATTTAAAAATTTTAAACTGACACTATGTCACCTGTAGTCCAGAATCCAGATTGACACTATGCATCACACTGCGATTTAAACACCAGAGGGCGACACGGTATACTTCAGCATAAGACAGTGGCGGCCCCTGGCATTTAGTTGTGGCTTTGACTAATATGGCGGAAATACACAAACATGAACGAGCGGCCAGCGTGCACATAAAATGATTTTTAGAAATATACTGGATAGATTAGCCCAGAAATCAGTGCCAAAGACACTGAAGGCCTTCACAACAGTTTGGTAACACCCACAGGTCCGTACTTTGAGTGCATATATGCTTAATACATGCTTGAGCCTTCCGCCAAAGTAGCACCATTGGAATAACATGCAAGTTCAAATTTTCCGCCAGAAAAATGGGAAACCGGAAGCATTACATGTAAACCCTTCCAACCACAAATACAAGATGGTGCGTTTGCTGACGCACCATAATAAGATGATATTATTTTTAGGATAAAGTCAGGAAACTGTAATTAAGATTTTTGAAAAACTATTTTGTTTGCAGCATAGTTAGAACAATAAGTGACTCAACTGTCAATCTGTATAAGCAAAAAACATCCAGTCTGATAAATTTTGCATTACATGGTGGATTTATAAGACTCCGTAGCTGTAAAGTAAGCATTACTCGAGCTCTCTCATTACAACATACCTTTTCACAAGTAGCTGCATCAGTACGACTGCTGCGCCTGTATAATCAAGAGACTGGGACGGAGGTGGGAGGCATTTCCCAATCTGGCTGAAGATGTACGACGGATTGTCATAAATAAACAACTCAAAATGTCTCTCTTTAATGTGTAGGGCTGTGTCAACAAAGGCTTTCTGAAAGTGAACAGATGGCAAAAATTAAATACACTGCCAGTATCGCTTAAAGACTGCCGTGAAACCAAATGATTCAAAATAGATGGGATTGAAGATTAGCAAAAAAAAACTTTGGTGTTCATACCAGTTCGTTTGGTGTCTTCAAGTATTTCAATCGACATATGGTCTTGAATATTTCCAACGGTGGTTTACTGATATTCAGCAGGAAATCCCACATTGTCTTTTGCTCATTTGTCAGATCTGAAAGAGAAAACAATAAAGTGAGCTACAAACTAATACTCCAACTGACCACTGGCCATCTTGCGGCACAGTATGTTGAGACAAATAAAGGGACACCAATTTTTTTTGTACAGAATGAACATAAGATGTTATTAAAGGCCAACTGTTAAATTTTCCGTTGGATGTTGTGTACAGATTAAATCTAAGCTGAATGTCACCTGAAAGAGACGAAAAATTGGAGGCTTTCTCTATCTTACCATCCTCTTGGTTCTTGCCGAGATGCTCATCAATACCCTGGATAAGTTGCATAGGATGATCCCGTGCCACAGTCGTTAAACAACTGCATATAAATGAGGTGGAAAGAGGGCATTCTGTGTTCAGTAATGTTGAGACGAGCGAATCCAAAGGATTTTCCTCGTGCTGAAACTAATAATATCAGGTAGAAAAATAAGTAAATGGTTTTCCCAAGCACCACAATTATCCAAAAATAACTGACCAACCATAAAAATTTTTACCAACGTAGGGTTCTGTTCTCTGAGCATCTATTCAGCTATTTATAAATTAACCTCACCTTGATGTCAGCGGAATCCATGTTGTTCAGTAGCAGTAGCTGAAATTTATTGATCAAGGGATCTGAAACGAAAAGAGGTGAAAAGTCAAGAAATAATGTGTGTCACATGGGCCAGTGCAAGCCATGCAGAAGTCATTTGTACACCAAAATAAAACATAGACAGCTAGAGAACTACAAGTTGTGATGCTTTGAAGCATTGAATAACTACAGGTCAAGTACACTGAAATTACTTAATGACTTCAGTTGATTAAATAAAAATTCCAAAAGATAGACGGAATGTCATTAGTTTAGCTTATATACCTTAGAAGAAAAAAAATTATTGTGAAAAGAAAAAGATTCAGAATCTTACACGAACCTAAATCTTGTTTTAAGGGTGGTGCTAAGGATTTGTGGATTTCCAATAATTTATTCAATTTTCCTTCCCCGTCTTTCAAATTTACAGTCTGGAAACAGCAAAAATTACATTCTATAAAATTACAACACAGAAAAATTTTGCAGAGCACATAAGTTCTTTATGTAGTCAACGATTAGTCTTCTATTCATAACTATCAAAATATTACAACTTTTTTTCTGAACTGACCACTTAGTCACATTAAGACTTTTGTTTGATAATACTTCAATACTTTATAATGTATGGACGCAACTGCATTTATAGCAAGTCACCCTCTGGTGTTTTGTGAAACAGTGCTCCTCCTCACCTCCTCCAGAAAAGAATTAAGTGAAGCAGACATCTCAGAAATTTCTGGTGATCTCATTTCCAGCTTGGAATCGTCTGTTCTTCTTGGCCTTTTTTTCTGAAATAATTTTGAGACCGATAATTCACAGAACTTTTGATACAATGTAGTGAGGGAAAGTCAGATCACATATATTTGTCAGAAATATGTTTTACTTTACGATATTCCAATCAATACCTCTGGGTTCCTTTTTGTGGTTCTTTCTCTACAAGAACGTTCTTGCGGAGATTTTTCTTGAATGCCTTTCAGATTCACACGGTCTCCCTGATTCAGTAACTGTGATGAAAAAATTCATTTAACTTACAATTGAAATGACGAATAAATAAATACTGAATGATTTTATCAAACTTACAATTAGTGTAATAAATAAACCCAGAATGTTTTAAAACTAATTAATCATTATTTATTTCATTAATGCAAACAGTATAAAATGCACCTTTTACTCATAAAGTTCTAGCAGCAGACATTTTTTTATAGCACATTTGTAATACAAACCTTTAAACGATAAATTCCTTTTGCCCAATAGAGGCCACTGACAGATACAGTGGCACCACCCAGCCAGCACCCGAGAAGTAATTCTGAGACGTAAATAACCTGGACAAGTTTTCCAGTGACCAGACTCCACGCTCTGCAAAAAATAAATAAATTGCGATTATATTATACTATGTATATATTGCAAAATTTTTTCTTCTAAATTTTGAATTTGAATAGGGCATGTTAGTCACGCGTAGTTTGGTGCATGCCTGTCTCCAAACAATTAACGACGTCACACATTGGCCTCACAAATTTACCTCTGGCGACACCATTAATTGTTTGGAGACAGGCACGCGTCAAATCATCAACTTATATGCCTTATTTGAGAGAACTAATCAAGAGATTTCCCCCGACAGACTAAATATATCATGCCGTCACATACCTCGCACAGCTGGAATACACTGCTATTACAAATCCTCTGACGACCATGCAATCAAGGAAGTCGTTTTCAAGCTCTTCAAGGTCAACCACATGATCAATTGCATCACTGACACATATCAGGGATCCATCATGCGTTAGGAAATACTGTCGATCATTTGATGTCTGTTGTTGTTTCACTGCTACCCAAGATCCTATAGGAGATACCTGTATCAAAGAATGATATCCTCATATTTTGCACTAATACTTTTTTACAAAAAAAACAGCTGAATTACCAGGCCACTGAAAATAAAAAAATTATTGACAATGCTAGATTTTGAAATTCTAAATAAAAAACTAACGGTTGGATTACCCAAGAATTACCAAAATGACACATATATATATATATATATATATATACATGTATGAATCACACCAAATATTTTGAGTATAGTGGGTGCCTACCTCATGCCAACTGGCCATAGTTTTCAACACCAACTTGGTAAAATCCATAGCAGGGCCTGTTACAACTTCTGAATATGCGACACCTACAATTGGAGTTACCACCTGTAACAAGGTGTCTGCACTATTCCAAAGCAGGAAGATTGCAGGACCTTTCGTCCACCTGCAGTAGGAAAAGTTGCAGTAAAAAATGTAAGTATTGCAAGTGCCCAAACATATAAACAAGTGGCATACTGTTTTTTCTTCCTTATCAGCTTTATTCGACAGGATATGGATGTCATGAAAGGTTATAAATAAAGTACAACGGAAATCCCAAGCATTGCCCTTTGTTGCAAATTTGTAGAATATATCTGAATAGTATGGTTTCACAGTGACTGATACAGCGAATTCAATACTGAAACTCTTGTGACACTGGTGTAAATTGGCTCATGGGTGCCAAGGCAGGATGCTCTTGCAGCCTCCTTGCCCCGAGTGACAAGTGCCACTGTTCATTAAAATAAACACCAGGGGGTCTGAGGAGCTATTGAATGATTTAGCTACCGGTTGTGCTTCGTTTCCGTTTACTTCGGCAAAAGTCGAGAGTATGGGTGTCGAGTAAATTGTCCCACCTGACTTCTCGTTCCAGCCAACTCTAGCCAGTCAAACTCGAGTAAGCCGTGTACCTTAATCGAAATACGCTCATAGACTGAGACAGACTTCCAAGTGTGACATGCATCCCCAAACTTATTTTAAGGGACATCTATTTTCATACCGTAACAAATAAACTGAAATGGTATACCTACCTAGGCCATATTAAAAGACCTTTAGATGAGGAATATAAATTAGATGTAGGACATTTTTTCAGTAAAGTGGTTTGACGACTAAAGCCAAGAAGATTCCAATCATCTCCATCTGCAAATAAAATAAAATAAATTTATGTCTTCCTTTTGTGCATTCCAAAAATTTATTAGCAAACGTTGTTGGAGGAAACCTTTATGTTACCTTGAGGTAATGTCCTGTAGCACAAGTGAAACTCATTTTTCTGCGCTGTTGTCTCAGTCCAGTAGATGGCACCACTGTGTAAACATGCAGTTTGCACACTTGCCCCCCTGGTGGCTGTCACAATTATACTTCCAACGACATTCCAAGTGAAAGATTTGGGGTCAAAATTGAAACATGTTAATTCACCATCTTCGTACAACTGCAAAGAAATCACATCGTACATGACATTAAACAATCCTATATGTAATTGTCACATTGCACATAGTCAGTTGATGTTAAGATCTTATAACAGCTAAATCACAAATCATGAAGTTGAGTAAAACATTTGTTATGAATCATATAATACAAACCTACCAAGATAATGTTTCGTGACTGATTATGCCACAAATTAAGCAACTTCTTTGTTGAGCCTTTGACATCGAGACACAAGTCAGTTATTTGCTGAGATCCCTGTCATAAAAATACAAAATTTTGAAAAAGGAACAAGGAAATTTATAAACTACCATGTAACAAACCCGTATAAATGACAGAGTTCTAAAGATAAGACAATTCGGTTATGAATAAACATTCAGAACAGACGGCCGGCCACATGTACAAATTTAGATTACCTGCAAATCTTCAGGAACAGCATCAAACGTAATGAGATCTTGACCATCATTAAATGAAATAGAGAGATGACCAGCACACCAAAATACTCGGTCAATAGATGAAGAAGAAGAGGGGTCAGTGATGGCTGACCAAGTCTGCAAAATGGAGTACATATAATGCAAGTTATCAAAATGCAAATTAAACTCCTGCATTTAACATTTGGATTGGATTTTATTTCTCACAGTATAAAGCACATTCAATACAACCATATTGGTAAATGTGCACACACTTTCTTCATCTGTGTTTATGATATTGCAATAATATAGAATGACAATTTGGCAATCGGTATCAATGTACATTGCTATCAAACAATTAACTATTTTAACATATATATTGTCTGTCATATAGCATTAACAAGAACCCAGGCAGCAGCAATAACCCCATCTCCTAGCACTTGGCTAGGAAAGATATCCTTTGTGGTTGAAATGTTAGATCAGAGATATCAGAGATTATCTCTGGTTAGATGCAGGGTAAAGCTGCTCATGAAATGTCATTACCTCCTTGCGAGACCCCAAGAGTATACTTCCAAATGAAGAGGCTTCAGTTATCTGTACTTTCTCTGTTTCAAACAGCTTGAAGTTCATACTTACTTCTGCAAATATAAAGAACAGCAACTTCTCATAACCAGATTATGCCACTCGGCAGAAAGACAAATCACAGTATTGCTGCTGAGCAAATGCAAATTGTCATTATCAACCTTTCATAGTTCATTGAAAATGTCAATACAACGTTGAAAATTTGTACATCCTTCATAATCAGTAATTATCAGATTTAAAAGGTATATCCAGATAAAGTAATTTGTAGATCTAAGGGCAATAAGTCACTGACAATCACAAAAAAACGTTCTGACATTATTTTTATAATTATGTTTTTATTGCATCCTGCAAGACATTATCTGTCATTATACTTCAAAATGTAGCATAATCCATTTATTATTTCATCATGGGATCAATTGCAATTAATGCAACAATTGCAATTAATGCAACACAGGGGGTGGAGACTTGTAGTCTGTCAATAAAAAAATACCACTCTTCTCATTTGTTCATTATTTTGGGGTATATTGAATATACTAACTAAATACTACTTCCAGAACTACTAATCCAAATATTATACATCTCATTTCTATGCTATAGCATCCCCAGTGAACACATCTCATAATATTGAATATCATATAAATAAATCACTGTCTCATAGACTGACATAGTAGTTATATATTGCCTAGCACCAGGTTTACTGCGCCATTCAAAATGTTTAACATTCTAAATTACATGAGGGTTATAGGCCTCATTGTCAAGGATTTCAAAATGTCAGTTTATCAAATCACATGGGTTAGCATATATAGGGGGCCGTTTTGGTAAGGGGCCGTTTAGGCTAGGGGCCGTTTTGGTAATAGGCCGTTTTGACTGTACACCTGTAGAGCGTTCTTGAGCTGGGACTTTCTTTTATCACCCCCATATATCTATGTAATTACAAGTATACCTTACAACAACCACCAACATAATTCAAGTTGTCATCCATCAAATCTCGTAATTTCGCTGAAATTCATCAGTTAGCTTACCTGAGAAATTCACAACAGCATCTTGTGACTCGTGTGCACTCAATCCGAGTCAATGACAGCGAAGCATTTCAGAATTCAGCAGTGTTGAAATTTATCGATAACTTTAATTTCAATGCTATTCAAACAATGACAACAGCTTTGGCAAATTATTAAACAAGTTGTATAACTAAGCACAGCAACAAACAAGTCTGATCAGTTCTGGTGTGCACAAAATCCTTGTACAAATGCAGATAACCAACAAATTACCGCTGACGGTGGCGCCCTCTACCATTGTCTATCCGATACGACACAATCCCCTAGCGTGCGTTTTTTTCATAACACAAACACTCCGGAGGAGGGGACCAACTTAAGATAGTACCTAGCCTATTCTTTCTGAGATGAAAAAAATTAAATAATCAAATTTAAAAAAAACACCAAAAGATGTTTGTTCAATCTGAAAGCTAACTCGTGCCGCAAAAGCCAATGCATGGTACCCACATGCCAATGATGGCAGCACATACTGATATATTTAAACCTTATGTTTTTCTCAGCATGGGGCATCATCCTGTATGTCATGCCACAAGACGCTATGGGATTGATGAACATTCTCTGGGTGTCAGATAAATTTTTTTATTCTATCATTTGTTTGATGCTCTAGGTAATAGAAAAAATGAAACAGACGGTTCCATGCAGGTAGTCTTCCCTATTCTAATAAATATAACTTAAGTCACTTACATTTCAGAAAGTCTTCCAGACAATTTATTCATATCTTAAACATTCTGCACAAAATGTAGTCAAAGCATATGCCGTAAAAATGCATAAATAGTTGCTTTTTCCAACACTTCCAATGCAGATGCAACTCTATCAATAAGCATGAACAAAATAACTAATCATGCATACAGTAACATACTGCAGCTTCTCTACAAAAAACAATTAAAAGAAAAATAATTTATAATTTAAGGAAAATCACAGAATTGAGGATATGCAAATACTGAAAATCAAATCATCTGTACATACATTCAAAAAGAAATAATGATCCAACAAGAAAATTCATCAGCCTAATGCCAAGCTAAGATTAGTCACATGACCGCCCTGGGCCACGTGACAAGTAGAGAGTGGAAAGCTCCCATTCTTACAAGTAAGATTCTTGAAGATAAGAATATTTTTTCATTATCAAGAAATATTTGTATTTGCTTTCATATATTTTGGTATTTAACAAAAGTTTATTACATGTCCATGCAAGTCATATATTGAATCACAGCCTAAGACTTTAATCCTGTTCTCTTCTGGGTTTTTTCCTGGTTTTTTTTTTCATAACACTTACTGACAAAAGTTTTAACATATATAGGCAGTGGGTATAAATTTCCAAAGAGTATCAAAAATAACAAAATATCCCTTTGAGGGAAATACATGGAGTGTTTGTCATAGTTTAGTCCAGTCCTCATTTAAAGCAACAAACTGCTATAATGCAGATGTGGCACATTTACCAGATCATCATTGAAACATAAATTATACAGTTTTTTACATAACATTCATCATATATGTACTCCTATTAGGTGGGAACTTGACTAAAATTGATGTTCCACATAATATATGCAAATTCATAGACCAAAACTGTACGTATAGTCATTAGATAATTATTATGGCAAGCTGCAATCATTCCTTTCTTCACATTCCATTAACAGACAGTTAACCATGGTAACTGGTGAGCAAAAACAGTGGACACTGATTCCATTCAGGGTCACGGTATATCTCGGTCAAAATCAGTGGATTAAACTCTAACAATTTCAACTTTAGAAATGGTATACATTGAATAATATTATAAATACATTATTCATAAAACACAGTTACATGACTGAACATTGGTCTCCTACGCCCGGCAGTTTTGGATTACCATGTTCATCAACTTCTAAACCAGGAACCTGTTAAAAAGATTAAATTAATTTACTATAGACCAAAGATAAGTTAGGAGGCACATTAGAGCCTGATTTGTATGCAGTCAGTCTATATCCTCTATTGCCTGATAATATTGGAAAGTGAAACACTGGTGTTAAGAAAAGGGTAATTTACAGCAATTTAAAGTATTTTAACCCTCTTAAATTTACTAAATATTACTTCGACCCAAATTTCATAGTAAAAGAAAAAGTTTGCTGTGATATATATATACATGTAAAAATTGAAACAATTGAAAATTGATGCAAAATAGTTACATCTACATATTAAATCTCAGAAAGTTTTAGAAAATTATAATAAATTCATACCATTTCTCCGACAATATCAGGAGGTGGCTGACCACAGTCTTGCATCTGTAAAACAAAACAGACATTAATTCAGACTACCATTTTACTTCATTCTAAAATGTCATAAGACAAACTGAGACACAACATGAATCCAAATGTAACCATGGTAACAGCCTAAGATGCAACAAATCTCTTATAATAGGATCCTAATTTAATTTCTCCATTTTACGTAAAGTATATGAAATAACACAAAATCGATAGAAATGGCAGCAATAAGTCGATTCAAATTTCTAACTGATAATCACACTTCTTTATAATTTAATATAACATTTTATTTGTTGTGAGATATATTTCCATTGGAATTTATGTTGTTTCTCTATGACCTGAAAAATGGCCATAACGTTCATAATTAAAGTAAATTGATAGAGAGCATAGAGAGGTCTCTTAATCCGATGATCGTTTACAAATTATATGGTTTTGACATATTGCACAGGTGTCCTGAGGCAGGGAAGGGCACCATTGCTAAGCAAGAATGTGTAATAAATGTGAAAGCTCTCAGCTTGGTATGAACAAATATGACTGGAAAATATCTGGACAGTCACTTTGAATCCTACTGTATTATTCTCATCTTGTCACTGAAAGTTCAAATGCATTGAAATTTTCTTACTTGCTGCATGAAATCCAGTATTTTCTCAAAGGTTTGCCTTTTTTTATCTTCAGAATCTTCAGGTTTACTATTTTCAAATTCTTCACAGACTTGGGTCATCAAAGTATATTGCTTTTCATATTTCTTGTATTCGTCTTCACTAAGTTTGCCTTTGTGCTGAGACAACCAGTCTGGGTACTGTTAAAAAAGAAGAAGAATAAATACATGCATTGCATATGTATATATCAATTGCGAGAATAATATTTGTATGTATATATCAATTGCGAGGGTAATATTCAGAGTGGGGTGTGCTTTTTATGTACATGTACGTGTTTGTATGAATCACTCCGAGGAGCGGCTGAAACCAGCTTACAAGTAACAAGCGTACATGGTGTAGGGCCTAGAGTAGAGGCTCATTTATATTATTAGGACCACATATTGTTTAATATTGATGGTCATAATCGTCAAGTTGTCTTAATGCGATTCAGTGAGGTAAATTACAACGAAGAGTATACAGCTGGCTTCAAAATTCAGTGGCCTTAATCAATTGTTAATAGTGAGGTGATCCCAATAGTAAGATAGTCACCAATAAGGTAAAATTCCACTGCATATGTATATACAATTGTTGCGTATCTAATAGGCATCCCAAATAACATGCCACATTGGCTTGAGTTCAGACCGAAATCAGCCGATGTTGGACGTCATTGGTCAGTGGTGGTCCATCATCGAACTGATGTGGTATGCTAGGTAGTTTAACCTTAGACCATTCTATCAGTCTCTAGTTAGACCTCATGGTCCCCTCAGTCAGTGTGAAGTGATTGATATCAGTTAACCAGTTACCATGGGGAGAAAAAGTACCACAAGAGGTTACTGACACCGTAGCAGATAAGTATTGTTTGAAGACGTCATGTGGTGTAGTGACGTCATCTTGTTTTTTTTATGTACTACGGTCATAGTGCCCCCTCTAGGCTCAGTTACTTTTTCTTCCCATTAGAGTGAGACATGTCCAATAACCGTAAAGAAAACTTTGTAACCATTTCAGCCCTATTAGACATGACATACCATGAATGATGATGAAAGAATTACTCACCTTATTAGAAATTTCCTTTAATGAAGGGTATAGGATATCTTTGGAGAGCAAAGACTTCATCATTCCTTGCATCGCAGACATAAAACCATCCTCTCCACCCTCCTCCGCAGCCCCTTGCAAACCCATGCCGGACATCATTTTCATTAACTCATCTTCTGGTAATTCACCCTGAAAGAAATAATATCCACAATCAGTAATCAATTTTGAATATGAAAATAAGAAAATGGCAGTTACTGCTCAAATTATATTAGTTCAAAGCTATCAGTAAACATGGGCTACTTTTCATCTGCAGAGGGGGCTATCAGTAACTGCGCCTAAACCATTATTGATTACGTAAGCATACAATGGGGTCATTTAGTGCAGTTAATGACGTCAATTGTAGATTGTGTTGTTAAATAATGGTTAGGCGTAGTTACTGACAGCTCCCTCTATTAATACTACCGCCCATTAAATAAGTGTACTTACCTCTAAATTTTCTGTATTTTGTGCTAGGCTTCCTAGGGTTTTCTGCAAAGTTTCTGTAAAGACCTTTTGACTTTCTTCCGTAGCATCTAAATATATAAAATAAGAATAAACGCATACATAATTTATTTTGTCATACAGGTATCTAGTATTATTTTGTCATTATGTGTATGTCAAGCCTGCAAAATGCTTTTATCAATTCTGCATTAACAGTTGTGGCGTTTCTATCAATTGTCTCGTACTGTAATTCAGGAATCAACCATAGCTAAAAAATAACTATTCAAAATTTGCTTCTACAGTCTACACTGAGTAGAACTGAGCCTCTCTTAGTCACTTCAATAGACATCCACCAATAAGTAATGTGTAAACGACTTCATTTCATAATAAAAATATCCCATTGTTTTTTTGGGCCATATTGGCTGATTGAAAATACAGCTGTACATTCAATAACGAGATGCAATATTTGATCCTCAGCCCAGGCATTATCCATGGGCTGCATCCCAGCTGGATTTGGATCACACATTAAATTAGAGTTGCCTTGTGCTCTAGCTGTGTCTATGCTGATGCAAGTAAAAGACCCCACCCATGGGTTAAATGTTTAATTTTGTGATGACTCCAAAGCCTTATCATCTTATCATTACGTCTGCCTCTGACAGCAGGTCATACAAGCTGACTAAGCTTCAGAACCAGTAGCACTGAGAAGAAAATCCTGTTTAAGATATGCAAAGGAGACATTTAAATATTTGACTACATGTACACCATCCAGATCAATCTTGAGTCTCCACTGTACTTGTACATATTTAATATACCAATTCCCCTCGGACTTCTCCCCGTTGCAGTAGACATATACTCACCAACTTGGCCAGCCATTTTTGCTAGCTGTTCGAAATGTTGAACCAGATCTGAGTCCTCTCCTAACATCTGTTTCATTGCATCTTCAAACTGCTTTTGATTATTAGCAAAATCATCATTGAATATTTCTTCTAAAAGTTGGTCTGGGTCAGGAACACCAGCATTAGCACCCTAAATATGAAAAAAAGAAGCATAAGCAATTCTTAGACAAATTGGTGAAATCTCAAATGTGAAATCTGTTACACTTTTCCTTCAATTAATGTACATAAATCAATGAGAATAAGTTAACATTTATAACATTTGCATAAATGTTTATTGTGACACAATTACACACTATTATCATGTATTAATATTTCAGTTATAAATATAGATCATGTTTCATATATCTAATGTTTACTTATATGTCACTTTAGCTTGGTATACATTCAATTGTTTATCGAGTACACCTGCTTCATTTGAATAATTAATGCAGGTGACTGGACCTCAGTCAGTTTGGGTGTTTCCACCACAATTAACCCCTCTCTCAACCTATTCCCCTGGAGTTGACTCTATACATTACACTAGATTGAGAGCTAATTACCACTCTCGTCACAGCAGTGGCAACCCCAAATCATATAAAAAATTAATTGTTTTTTTACCTCTGGGTTCGCTTGTCCAGCGTTTGCAGCAGTTTTTGGTACATTTTTATCGAAATCTTCTAAGGCATCTGTAAAAAGCAGATAATTGTGAGTTTCATGAGACTAACACAGGCTGAGCAGTGAGCAATGTCAAAATATATCACAAAAATTATCTGCAACATGATTAGACCACATGTAGCTTAATTATGATCAGAAATATCATTTAACACACTAACAGTTAGTTATTAATAGTTTTAAGCCGGAACACAATCATTGAGCCTTTCATATTTACTAAACAGCGTCTATGCTGGTTATCCTTGTAAAAATAAAATAAAAATAACAGCATTTTTTAGTATTACTATTTCACATTATAAAAAATATATATATATGTTCAATTAATTTCCAGAAATTAGCAACGATGCGTTGAAATAGCGAGCTTGGTATGTCAAGTTCATTTACTGCATTGTTTGATGTTATTATCAGATAATAAACATCCTTGCAATGATAGTGAGAGAGATTAACAAACTGTCAAACTCAAAGTCATGTATCATGCCATGTGATTTGCTATGTTTATTGGGCACAGAGAACCAACGACACACCAGATATAGCTACAAACCGTCTAATAAGTCGTCTAGGTCTTTATCTGTTGCTCGACTAGCTTGTTTTTCACATTTTCCTCCCGTTGACTGTGATTGAGATGATACACTGGACTCATTTTCTGTGTTTTGATCCGCCATGCTTGTCTGCTGTTTCGGACCTTCACCTTTGACCTAGTTAAGCGACCCAGATAAGCAAATTGAGGTCATTTTAGTTCACGGCGTGATCACTGAATGAACACTGGGGCCCGTGGCATGCATACCGAAGTTTGAGATTAACTTTTCACTGAATTAAGCTAGATAAGTCCAATTATGTACGTTTTACTAAGGGGAGGTAAATAAATATATGTTATTGTTAGTTAATTCATGGTAATCTTCAATATTATCTTTTTTTCAGCCCATAAAAGTAGGCAAACTACGCGTTACGCTCGCTCCAGGGCCGGCGGTATGGCCTATTTACAGAAGTGATATCTAGGTCAAGTCTTTTCGTCAGCTGAGAAACAGCGAACAACAGGCTGTTCACTTCTCCTATACAAAACGCAATAATGACTTAACAGGACCGGTTTAGTGGTGAATTAACATCTTCAGCCACTATTTAAACATCTGAACATCATCAAAATGGCGTGTAACGTGAGTGACGACGGCTTTGAACACGAACAATATGACGATTTGTCTTACGCGGATCTTGACGTCTTCCCAGAATTTCTGCTAGAGCGTTCAAGTGAAGTGAAACACCTCCAGATTGACCACAATCAAATCTCGATTTTACCTCGATGCATTGGACAATTCACAAATTTAATATCACTGGACATCAGCAATAATCAAATGACTTATTTGAGTGGTGAGATAGGTCAGCTTTCTCAGCTTAAATGTCTCACTGCTAAAAACAACTTGTTTGATAATGAAGCTTTACCAAAGGAACTGGATCAGTTGATCTCTCTCCAAAGTATTAATTTGAGTGGAAACCAACTGACAGAATTTCCCATGCAACTAACAGAAATCAAAGGAATGAGGTGTATCCATCTGGGAGGTAATGTCATTGACAGTGTGCCAAGGGAAATTTCCAACCTCAAAAGGTAAGAGTTGTGTAACCAGGTTGAACTTTTAGTGCATCTTAATTTGATAATAAGAATGGACCACATCACTCAATTTATTAAATATCAAATACTGGGATAATTAGAAAACTAAGACATGAAACCCGCCTTTAGACCATCCACCTCCCTGTATTTTGTCTTGATAGGCCACCTCACCTTTAAGCCTGTAAAACCTTGGAAGAAAATATATATTTCTTCCAAGGTAAAACTTGTAGTTGTACAGTTGTAGTAGTCAGCGGCGGATAGCCACAAAATTCAGACAGGGGCGCTTTCATTAAATTACATAGCAATGTCTAAATTTGTGCCTCGTGCTGTGGGTGAAAATATTATAAAATGAGAAAAAGTGCAGTGTAGGGGACCCAAGTTTATATAAATGATCATATTAGTGAGCTTCGTTGCCTGGTCTATGACGTAAAAATGCTTGGATTCTATGGATGACGTGACTAAAAACTATGGCGGTGATCATTTTCAAGGCAACGACGTGGTTTATTTTTTCTTTTATTGGGGGCTGGTGTCCCATAATCCCTGCTATTTGACACAAATATATTAGCCTCGGCTAATTCAGACTTGAGATGATAATATTAATCATCTTTATTCGTTTGAATCTTAAAAGGCCTTGACTGAAATCATGCAATTACATACGATCAGTACCCTGTTACAACGTACACGTATATTTGTTTTTGCTGATATATAGTGTCTCATTTGCGAAAACCTTGGGTCTAACATATGGTCCCCATAACATTTAAATTGAGTAGAGAATATTTACTGAAAATGTTAACCTGGTGTTCTAAATATACAGCTGCAGCAGTATCTTTTGTCTACTTTTATTGTATACATAGATCCTCAGACGTGATATCAATATTTTTATCAATATTGATCATGTCAGTTTTATTACATGTTCAACAGCCATGTAAATTTATATCATGCACATGGACATGCAAATGGTTCGATGCACAGTTGTTGTAACATAAGGTGCAAAATTATGGCATGTGGATGGCGAAGTTTGCCACTTGAAATTTATAGTTAGACAGAAAATCATTGTTAATGATTCATTAAACATGTGCACATGAACTGCATTTACTCATGCTTACTTGGGGTTGATTTCATACTTGGCTTGAAGGGTTGTTTTTATAATTTGCATACCTAATTAGGTGACACTTATTTTAATTTTTAGGTTCTCAGATCCCCCTGTACGATGAAAAATGTGATAAGTATGGCCTAATTAAAATTGGGAGGGAGTATTTGGAAAGTTTTAATGGGATCGACGTGGGGCATTCTGACATTTTCCACGATGCTCTGCTCACCTTGAATCAACAACTGATCAAGAACAATGCTTATTCCATATGCCATATATTCTGAATATTTATTTTATTTTTGTGAAATAATTTTGTATGGTGATGCCCAATTTATAAATTATAATGGCTGAATCAGTAAATTGTGAAGAAAAACATGCAGATGTTTTGAATATTGAGTCATCATAATCTTTAGTATGTTCTAGAAAAAAAAGTGTCACAAATATAGGTACAAGAGATACTTATTGTAAATGGAGTATTATGACTAATGACTAAGCATGACTTGCTAATGAAATCGAGTTCAATTCCTGGTCAAGCTTAAGTTAGATGGCTGTTTCATCCATCATCTCATTACCCTTGTCCCTGCCTGTTCTAATTAGCCAAATAGGAGCATATATACAGGACATAAAGCCCTAATCTACCCACCACCCTTGCTAATTAAGCTAGTTATCGCACTGTATTAGCATTAGGGATTAACTATCCTTTGAAAGTTACCTTTACGAAATGAATGACATTTTTATATATTTTTTAAAATGCAGCATTTAACCATTTTTAAGGCCGCTGTGGCACACACTTTGTAATAATAAGCCCAATAATGTATGACACCAAAAAAATTGTTATATTGTTATAAGAATCCGAATTTCTAAACATTGTTCATAATATGGCCATTGACGTCAGTGAAATAATAAATCTGTCGAAAAAGAAATGAAAAAGTCCCAAAGTGGTTCATGGTGTCAAAAACATTCATTTGTACAGCTAGCTGCAGTGAGTGCATACTTTTTTCATGGCAATTTTGCCGAGTCATCCTGTGTACATGGTCTGGGTCTCATGTCTGGACTATGATTGAGCAGAAGAACAAAATATACCAGTGTACACCTATTGCTTATGGCAAGATGTCATATGTTTGGTGTACATCATATGTTAATTTTCTCTTGCAAATATAGTGATTTATAATAATTAGTCATTTTCATTACAGTCAGGGGCCGAGTTGACGTCATCAGTTCACGTTCTATGTCTGTGGCTGTAATAGGGTTAAATGGGTTAGTGTGTTTCCAGGGCTCAGTAATGATACAATATATATATATAATGGTGCAGGTCATTAAAACTATTATGAATTCCTTTCAAGTACATAGTCAGGGTAGCAGAATTTGAAATGATTTTAGTTGTTGGACTAACTGTAAGAGGAAACCTTTTTCAATTTTGAACTGTTGCTTTTTTGTTAATCATGAATACATGTGAAATACGGCATTACATTGTTTTAGAAAAGAATTGTTCCAAGTGCATGAACATACATTTTATATCTTATGAACTAATTAAATAAGTACTTAACATTTAATTATTAGCAAGACTAAAAACCGTCAAATTTAATGTATTTTTCTTAAACTGAGAAACAGGGGTAAAAATGTTTTTTCTTTGGTGACCCGACCTATAAGTACAGAAAATTGATCAGGTCTTGAAGTGAGACCCCCCCCCCCCCCCCCCCCCCTGATGAGATTTACATATTTATTAGTAATAGATATGTAAATCGTAATAGATATGTTAATATGCGCACCAATGCCAACATCTCACATGTTGTATAGAAATATCAAAACATCCTGGACAACTTGAAAACTAACCAGAATTTTGTGGACAAGAAGGTTACACTGAATTTTGTCTTTTATTTTCAGCCTAGAAATCTTATACCTCGGAGGAAACCGCCTTGAAGAACTACCGTATGAAATGGGCGAATTAGTCAAACTCGTTGCCCTCATACTTTGCGATAATAAACTGCTGTCTCTGCCGAGTTCTATGTCCCTATTGCGAAGACTCCAGTCCCTCAGCTTGCACAACAATAAACTCAGGTATTGTAACATTCACATGAACATGTAACTTCGAAGATTTTGATTGATCGACAATCATCTCGATTTTAGGGGAAAAATTTAATCATTGGTAATGGCCGCACCATATTAGACATGATTTGTTTTGTATTTGTCAGGCACTGACCGGCATGAATATATGATCATCTGTGTCACTTGCACAAGTTTAACCAAAATGTTTGTGTCATAATCATGATGTCTGATAATCAATGAATGATGATGGATACTAACTACCGTCAGGCCCACATATAACAAAATACACGTATCTGGGACTATGAAAAATTGTTTGTTCTGACCTATAACCATTGATAACTGAGTTAAGTTATTGATGTGGTTCATGTAAAAGATAAGCGAAAGAAACTGTCCCTGGACAATGGCCTTGCTAAGACTGGACTTTCGTTAAAGCACGCTCATTTTGCTTCAATGTTTTCTGAATGATACTGAAATACGAAATAAATATTATTATTATTATTATAAACGTATGCAAATTCTGTATCTTCCGTTAATTTTTCAGCACCTTACCCCCGGAGATCGTAACCCTGGACCTTGTAGAACTCAGCTTGAGGAACAACCCTCTCGTTGTGAGATTCGTCGAAGAGATGGTCTACCAGCCGCCATCTTTACTTGAATTAGCGGGAAGATCTGTCAAGGTGAGGACATTGAGACTTGAGCGAATGCAATTATCTTGGATTAACTGTTAATAAGATGCATTAACCTACACTAACCTGCTAACTAGCCAAATCCAGTTGGCTCCAAAGCTTAACTATACTGAGGCTCCTAAGCTTAACTTCTAGTCAACTAGATGGATAAAGTTTCTAGTCATCAAACGGCTACCTGTCCACGTAAGAGTATCCTCTAAATAAAATAAGTTAGTGTTAGAAACGGCATAAGGCGATCTCCACTACCCCAAATTTTTATTGATTTTAACCCGCTCTCTCGCATGTACATATCACCAACCTGTTTACAACGATCTGAACTTAGAGGTTTTTAACCTGTGTTTAGCAGACAACATTACATTACATTACATACGCTGAAAAACACTTTATTGAGTCCTGTTGAACATTGTTGAATATTGTCCTTTTCTTGTACATGTACAGTACAATTCAATTCAATTCAATAAATTTTTATTAACGTGACTTGTATATCATTATAGATATTTTTTGTTTTGTTAAAGAAAACATTAATCATTAGGCCAGGCCTATAAGTCACTTATTTATATTATAAATGTTACACTATCTGGGGGTGAACAACATAATTATGTCAGTCAGATATATAGATAAACGGTCAAGAGGTTAGTTACAAACGTGATATATAATACATACACATGTACTAGTATTTCTGCTTTACTTATTGTACAATATTTTATTTCGGATATGATAAGATTGTACAGTTAGTTATAAATTTACAATATACAAGGCCTACTGTGTTGTTATAGTTCTTTTGTACAGGTATAACTACAATACTTAAAAGGTTTATGTTTTTATAAACAAATATAATTCATGTTATTTGAATTCGCCAGCTGCAGCTATTTGGCGATTGTGGAGGTCAGATCCAACCAATCTGACTTTAATATTAGCCATGCGATTCGACCCAGGATGTCTGGTTTTTTTTATTGTATTATGGTGTGTGACTAAGTATTTATCATCTTTATTCACACAGTTTTCTTAGAAATAAATATTATTATTATTTTTATCATAAGATGATTATAAAGATATGCAAATTCTGTATCTATTACAAACAAAACAATTGAACTTAAAGGTCAAAATTAACAAGACTAGCCGACACACAGTGTGGTCAAGAGATCATTGACTTCCTCTGGACCTTAAAGACACTAATACTAAAGTCACCCTGCCTTGCGGCAACTAGCTTTTTAATCATAGTACAAGTAGCATTAATGGCATCTTTTCTCAATATCAAGTTATCAATAATATCAGATATTGTACAATTAGAGTCTTTGTCATGCAGACTTTGATAAATTTTTTTACATAGTGAATATGTATTTCATATAGCTGTAGCACTGACTAATTTTACAATATCGATATTGCTATTCAAACAGTTTGTTATAAATTTACAATACCTTTTATAAAAGTAACTGTACAGGCAACAAGCCTGAAACTGATGCCAGTATATCACCATGAGGTTGCGTATGAAAATTCCAAACTGTTATTTGTTGCATTTTCAGACTCGCCGAGTACCGTACTCAGAGGAGGATTTACCACGCAACCTGTTTGAATACTTGAACAGCTCCCATAGTTGCGTTAATCCCAAGTGCAAAGGTAAGTTTTCACTATTTAAAATCATCTTCCTGAATATGGGCTAGATAAGTTTTAGTCGTTCGTAAAAATGCTGTAGTACTGTCTGGAAATTATGGTCTGTTACTAACAATACTGAAATAATGTAACATTATTATTAAGATGATTGAATGGTGTAACTTGGTATAAGATCACTAGAATGTAGATAAACCACTCGTACATTTTTAGTTGTCTTGTACTTTATTTCTAATAATACAGTGAAATCATAGCTGTATTGCTTAAATCAATTTATTTAGATCATTTCAGCTGATCAGCTTAACAAGTGGTACAAAAATGTAATGTCAGTGGTTCCTGAAACATATTGTGTGCAACTGATTCACATTTGATGATGTGTCTTTTCTATTGCAGGAGTGTATTTTACGCAAAGAGTGGAGCATGTGAAGTTTGTAGACTTTTGTGGGAAGTACCGGTTGCCTTTGATGGAATACCTGTGTTCGCCTCGCTGCGTCAGCGCTCCCGCTGTTGCTTATTCATCAGAAAGTGAAAGCGAGGATGAAGGAATGGCCGTCGAAACAAAAATGCGAAGAGTTCTGCTGGGTTGAACTCAGCCTTCAAACTTCAAATTATTTTGGAATGGGGTACTCTAAGGTCAATGTGGGGAGATGCATATATAGGTCAAATGTTCTTACACATCATTAATGCACCCAATGGAGAGAAAAAATACCCGGAAGGCCATGCCATCAAAGCAGATATAGCACAATTAAATGACATCAATTGTCGTAAAAAATAACTGTATCACTGAATAGATGACATCATCAAACAATGCTTATCTGCTTTGGTGCCAGTGACCTCTGGTGGTGGTACTTTTGCTTCCCATGACCTGCGTGCATTTATAATTACCTCATTAAACGAATGTTGTAAGGACGATATGAAGCTCCTCCTGTTGGCTCAAAAGTCCCGTTGGTAGTCCAATATATCTGCAACTAACGCTGGTTGTACACAAGCGGAATGATGACGTCTTACACAACCGATGACGTCACAATATAGCATTACGATGTAGGTAGTTACATGTATGGGAATATTGCTGTCTGCGATTGTATTGACATTTGCATTGACCAGTGTTAGATGTTAATTGTTAGAGCTGAGTCAAGAATTGTGTCATCATTTTAATCATTGTATACGTCTTTCATTTTTAGTCACTATCCTTATCCATCTATTAGTTGAAGTTATATGATAGAGCAGCCATTATGCGTGTTATGTGGGTATACTGTTATATTATCCTGTATGCATATACTGAGTATTATACTCATTATTATAAGCCACTGTTATTTCACTAAGGCATATGCAAAGAAAGAGGAGAACTTAGGAAAAACTGTGGATATTTTTATATTTTTGAGGACATCCCATATAATTAGATTTGCATTGATATGATTCATCAGTCAGTTGACGTCTTCCCTGTTATCAAAGGCTTTTATAAAGTCCATGAACACATCTTCCACTCCACCATGTTTTATGTTCATATGTGGGTGCTATGCAGCATTTGGAAAAAGTGCAGTATATAGCGGACCGAAATTTATGACCATATTTAGCGAGCCTCTTTGCCAGGGCTATAATGTAAAAATGCTTGAATTCAATGGATGACGTCACAAACAAACGATAGCAGTGATCATTTTCAAGGCAAGAATGTTGCTTATATTTTCTTGTATCCCTGCTATTTGACACAAAGATTTGGTAAGAAATAGTGATTATTTTTATGTTTCATGTATGCCAAATATGGCCATAAATTTTGGTCCGCTATACTGCACCAAACCTCAGCATTTTAACGAGATACATCAAATGAGTTATATTTAGTCAGTTTTTGTCGACACTTAAAAGCACAGGCTATATACTAGTCATTATGTGGAACTTGGAAGTCACCCATGGCATCTATATTTTAATGTTGTAGATAAGATAGCCAAAAAACTTGACATATTTCATATCATTCTGTAATTAATGTTTCCATCTGTCAGCAGGGATATGATTCTTCATCTCAGGAGACGAATATGTTACTTTAATGCCAGTCTCAAAAAATACATTACGGTTGCAGGGTATGTAAAGTCATAAACCTTAATGTTCTGATTAGTAGGGAAAATTTTATGTGTTTCTCTTTTTTTTTTAAAGTAAAGTATATATAATATGCATTTTGCTGACAGGTAGTAAGTACACTAACACAATAGGATAGGAAAAAAGTAGATAGCTGGCTTAGTGTATTTCAAATCAAATCACAAAAAGTATGTAATTATTAAGAGCTTTTTCATAAAAAAAATAAGGGGGGGGGGATTTTTTGTTTTGTTTTGGAAAGGGGGGGGGGGGGCAATAACAATTTTCCAGTCTAGGAGTTATTCATAATCTTATATAATTCCAAGTTGTGGAGCCATCACACTGGATGTTCACCTTTTTAAGGAACAATTACAATTTCAAATTCAACAAATGCTTGACGTTTATCGTATGGATTTTTCACCTGCACCCGAAATACTATTTTTGATACTGGTCTACTAAATGGATAAATATGTTAAATTGCCAATAGAGAAATCTGTTGGTTTGTAGTTTTTACAGTTGTTATATCTATTTCTTAGGAAATGTGAACTTCACTATATTAATAGCTCACCTTTCTCGACAGCACCAATACCGGCTACTATGCAGATGCAAAAGTATATTTTCTGAGTATATATTTATGTGAACTTAGATATAGTTTATTACATGCTGACAAAATGTTCAAATTTGTAAAAAAAAAGTTATATACATTATATTATAATGCGGTCATATAGGTGGTGCCAAAAAAAATGCTACATTTATAATTGTGATATATATATATTAATTATCCTTTGTCTAATAATTTAAAAAGTTATTTGAGTTGGACAATATGTTCCAGTTTTCTGGAATGATCCGAAAATGAGGTGTTACAAACTGTTATCAGGGCCAAACTTTGTTGGTTTTGAGGATATTTCTGGGTTGGCTACACTGTTGGGATAAGGTGTAGATCTATAAAAGTTGAATTTTGAAAATGTTTCTGTAAATTAAAAACAATGTTTGCAACTGCTGATCAAAATCTTGATTTGTTGGCAAATAAGTAAACTTGTATTTACACGAGTCAAAAACCGTATGAACACATGGATATTGTACATTGCTATTTCATGACACTCAACCGTTGTGCACAGTCTGTACTCGGTAACCATCTCATTTGTTTTCACTACCATTAATGTAATTGGAAGTTTTGTCAAGTTGTTATGCATGCTCTTGTGTCCAATGGTGATTGCCGTGTACCAGAAATATTACCACTTCGTAGAGTTGTCATACAGATGAATCGATAAAATATCGATATCGCAAAAATTCATGTTTCGATTCTTTGTTTAACCTCTATAATTGCACATTTGTGCCATGATTAGCACTTGACTACACAGCCCCCATCCCAAATTGCCGTGCAAAATTGGCTTAGCAGTCATTACATATTAAAGGTAAATGGTTTCACAATGACTTGGAAGATATACTTCTGTAATTAGTGGATCTATTCCTAACAGGGAATGCTGATAATACAAAATTTGCGCAATTGTGCGATATCGGAGGATGAATACGGATATCGATATTGAATGAAAAATTTATATCAATGACAACCCTACCACTTTGTGCCGTTAATCATTTTAAGTAACAGAAAATTAAATGTGGCATAATTATGCAACTGATAACAGACATGATAGGATGTTCTCAGGGAACTTGGCAATGAATATTTTTTATTTTTGGCGCACGAATCGATATTCAGGTAACTTGCTCAAGAGACGCAACAGGGGTTATAAGATGGAACTCCATAGTTATATCAAATGGTTAATACACTTTGTATCGATCAAGTGCTGTGTTTGTAAAAGAAACTGACTGAAAAATCTTGAAATGTATTATCTGGGCAATAAAATTCTCTATTAAAACAAATTTTAGAATTGTTTTTGTGTGTTTCATTATTAAAACATCTAGACACATTTTATTTTATTTTTACAAAAGAACGCCTTGGCTGCTGAGACTTAGTGTCAATCACCGATAGTAACAAATGAAAAAGGTTTTTAGAAAGCAGTTTGGTTAAAAAAAAACTGAACACTAAAACGTTTATAAGGAGACTATAGACAGTACTTTTTTAAAGACTGATACATGTTTATTCATTATGATTATTTATTTATCACATCCTTCTAAATTTGTACACATGTATCCTCTGATATTTTCGATGTCATTAAAAGCATTTGTATATATATATAATATGTGTATTTTTTTACGGAAACAAGCTTCATTGGATTTTGAAATCACATAATCAA
Source organism: Alitta virens (assembly GCA_932294295.1). Taxonomy (NCBI): domain Eukaryota; kingdom Metazoa; phylum Annelida; class Polychaeta; order Phyllodocida; family Nereididae; genus Alitta; species Alitta virens. The sequence continues at coordinate 1,068,895 of OW028579.1, read as the reverse complement.
CAGTGTAGTAGTGAACTTTTTATTAACTTTTTTAAATTAAAACAGTGCTTATTTTGTCAAATGGGGAAATGCGCTGTCGCAGCCCTTCTCAGTGAGTAACGGTGTTAGACAAGGAGGAGTGTTGTCACTATTTCTCTTCAATGTCCATATGGATGATCTCAGTATTATACATAGTCGACAGCAAACGGGATGTACAATTGATGATACAGTTATTATCCATCTCATGTACGCTGATGACCTTGTCCTAATTTCATCCTCAGCCTCAGGGCTCCAAAAATTAATTGATGAATGTTCTACCTATGGCTCTGCCCATGACATCAAGTACAATTGTAATAAAAGTGCAATTTTGGTGGTAAGGAGTTCGCACATAATGCATGTTGCTCTGCCTTCTTTCAGCATTAGCCATGATTTAATTATACATATTATAACTTCAAATGTGTCTGATGACATGGATATATTGAGACAATGTAGAAGCTTGTACATTCAGTGTAATGTTCTTGTTCGTAAATTTTTTATATGTTCAAGTACTGTTAAGATTATCTTATTTAAATCTAGCCAGGACCGACCTACATTGCATTAGATGCGATGTAGGGTCGGAACGCGTTGTATGGGATTTCTTTGATGTTGACATTTACGACACATATTTCTCCATAAACATGTCAGCATACCTTATTTCGTCGTGATGCACAGGAGTACGACTCTGTTAACTATCAACTTGTATTCATATTTCACTGAAAAAGCCAGTGGAATTATCCTTTTCAAGAGCGTTTTGAAATTCACGTTTGCTAGTTCATGCTTTTTGTGGTAAATATACACAAGAGGGCGCATCAGTGCGATTCGGTGCTGATAGCTCTTTATACAGACTGCTTTTCGTCCACTCGGAATCTGACAGTAGAATGCCCAAGAAGTACATCAACAAGCACCAAAAACTCTGTTAATAATTCACTAAACTTTCGCCATTGCAACGCCCCCAGCAGTCACCGAAATGAGGACTGGTCAGCACTATTCTGTGTGCCACTAGGGGCGTTGAAACGTCGCCAGAGCCCTCTTGTGAGTTTTTCGGAACTAGGCGGCCATGCTTCAAGCTTTGTTTACCGAAATGTGAATTCGAAAATGGCACAGAAATCGATTAATATTGGAAGAAATCAACCATATCTGAGCGCGACACAATAGAAAAAAGGTATGTCTAACGCTACAGTGGGTGTATGTTGTGTGACAAACGTTTACTAAAAGGCTATTTCCCACTCAAGCCAAAAAGTCAATATTTTTTCATCCAGGACCTTGTAACCCTGTCCTGTGGACAGGGGACTTGTAGCTAATTTAAATCCTACTGTTATCCCATGTACACATGTTACTTGTGGCGCAGATACAACAATGTACAATATGTCTACCCTGAAAAAGGTTAGGGTGGCATATCAGGGGCGGATCCAGAAGGGGGGGGGGGCGTCGGGGTGTGCATTCCCACGTAAAATTAGGCATCACTCTTGATCAGTGCATTCCCTCATGTACTAACATTAGGTTCTGTGATCATTGTGAGGGAACGCATCACTTTCGAGGTAACGGGATATATCTACGAAGTTGGCATATATAAGCAGGAACACAAATGTATTGCGAGCATGTATGATGATTGGAAGTGAGTGCAATAATGATATAAATTTTGGTAGTGATTGTGAGGATAATTTTAGAGAATGTCAGTTTTAGTAAGGGAATACGAAAACGAATGTCCATTTTTTATTTGTCATATCTGCATGCTTGGGGGCTCCATACAATTTCATTGTCACTGGGACTATTTTCATACACTTCACTTCCAAGAAATTGTGGAATGCAAAATAAAATTGAACTAGGCCTACATTTCACATTTTTGGTCCTCATTGATTTTTTAAATAAGTTCACAGGTTTGTTGTAGTCAAAACTTTATATTTAGCTATAAACCTAATTGTTTATTATTTTCATGGACTTCTGCAAAATATACTGCTAATGATGGACAAATGTTTAAACTGCCTAAGGGCGAAAATCCTTTTTGTACGTAAAGTCCTTGGTTATTTCTTCCAGGGTTGTAACAGGTGTCTTGTGCATCAGTTTATCACACCTAGAGCCGTCACAGAGGTCGCTGATGGGCAATGAACATTCCTTAGTAGAGTGATGGCCTAGGCTAGTGGCTCATGTAGAGCAGTTTCAGGCAAATTATTAGCATCATTTTGAAGCAAAATTTCATATATAAAGATATATATAATTTCTCAAACTTAAGTTGAACTGATATTATTCCAATAACTATAGATATTTGTTGTTGGGTTTTCCCCGGTCTGGCGATCATGGTGTTTTTCACCATTGAATAGACGTCACCAGAGAACTGCCAAATCCAAAATTTAACCCTGAATTGCAATGAAATAGTTGGCCCTAAATATGCCAAAATTGGGATTTCGTTCACAAATGATCTACTCTCTCTACCCTTAAAAATTAATTCAGTAGCTAGAGTTACACTTTAAATATGAGCAATGACAAAACAGAAGTGATGTTCATTAGAAATGGTAGACTGGTCTTAGACAATTATTTGAGGAAAATGAACATCTTGATTGGTAATTTTAAGTTATCGTGCCAAAAGCAAGTGTGAAAAGTTTTGATGCTTTGCTCGATGAAGAGACAACTTAAAATTTACGCAACCATGTCCAACATCAGTGTTGTAATTTATTCACCAACATCAGAAACCTGGCTAAGATTAAACAAAAACTTAGTCCAGGATGCTTAGAGATATACATACTTTCATTTCATCAAAGATTGATTACTGCAATTCGCTGAATTTGGGTGCACCTAGGTTTATTGTTGAAGGACTTCAAAGTGTACAAAATCCTGCAGCTTAACTGTTAAAAGCCTAGTTGGTGGTGGTGGTGGATTAGGGCTTTACGTCCTGTATTTCTGCACCTGATGGGCTAATTAGGACAGGTAGAGACCATGGCAAAGAAACGAAGGATGAAACAGCCATCCAACATAGGTTGACTGGGAATTGAACCCGGGACCCAGCAGTTGGAAGCCCAGCGCGCTACCACTGAGCTAGGCCCCCACCCTGTTAAAAGCCTAGGCAGCAGAAACAGAGACCACATACATAACTCCTGTCCTGTATGATCTGCACTTGCTCCTATTGTACCACATGAAATTCAAGGTTGTATATAAGGCAAAGAATGACATGTGCCCAACACATAGTATTGACCTGCTCGAACTCTATCAACCAGGTCGTGATCTAAGATCATCTGATGGTAAACTTGAGAATGCTTTCACTCGAAGTAGTTCCATCAAAATCTTCAATATGCAGGACCATGATTATGGCACTTACCCCAGTTAATTTCAGTTTGCTTTATAGACATTTTTAAAACCAAGTTAAAACACTTACAATATATTTAAAAAATTTATTAGATATAAAAAATTTATTAGATATAAGTTTACAGATTTTAACTATTGCATAACTTTTAACAATACCAATGAATTTGTTTACCGTATAGAACAATTAAAATAATAATATAACTTGCAATGATGGAATTCTACTTGCAATGATGGAATGGCAATGATGGACTGCTTAAGATGGATTTGCAATGATAGACTTTTAATGATGGACTTGCAATGGTGGACTTATGCTGATGGACTTGCAATAGGCCTAATCATGATAATGTACTTTTAATGATAGACTTGCATTGGTGGATTTGCAATGGTGGACTTGCAATGATGGACTTATGATGATGGACTTGCAATGGTGGAATTCTTATGACTTGCAATGATGGACTGAGTGGCAATGATGGAGTGGTAATGATGATGGAGTGGCAATGATGGAATGGCCACAGATTCTTATGAAGAGACTTGCAGAGACTATGATCATGATGATGGACTTGCAATGATGAACTTTTTATGATAGACTTGCAGTGATGGACTTCTGATGAGGAACTTGCAATAATGGACGTAAAATGATGGACTTGCAGTGATGAACTTGAAATGATGGACTTGTAATGATGGACTTGTAATGATGGACTTGAAATGATGGACTTGAAATGATGGATTTGTAATGATGGACTTGTAATGATGGACTCGCAAATGATGGAATTGAAAATGGAACAGCAATTATGGAATTGTGGTGGACTTTTAATGATGGTCTTGCAATAATGGACTGGCCGTGATGGACTTCAAATCCATACCCAACTGATGCCATGAAGAACATAAAGTGAGTTCTAAAAAAAATATCTGCGCGGCTTCACAACTCAGATAACATGCAGTTACTGGGCTAATATGGGGGTCAAAGTCTGCAGCCAAAGTTGGCATAATGTCATTTCTGCACATTGGCAAGGGGAAGGGGTTGGCCCAATGCAATTGTTGGTAGTATGTTGGCCAAGCATGGGCACAACATTGATTCAACACTGTTGTATAATATTATGCCAATGTCGGTACTATGTTGGCCCAAAATTTGTGATGGTGTAACATAGTACCAACATTCGCATGATATATAACGGTATTGAACCAATGTTGTGCAAATGCAGGGCCAACGTTATACTAACAATGGCATGGACCGCTGACCAACTCCAAGCTAATGGGCAAAATGACGTCGCACCAACATTGGGCCAGTTCTTGGTCAGAGTTTGCAGCCAATGTCCTGCATGTTATCTGAGAAGTTTATCTTTCAACCAAAAAAGCACGTTTTAGGCCTTCATTTAACCATCATTAAATATTTGTTAAACATACTGGTTAGATTCAGAATTATTTTGAATTTTTCACTGAGTGTCCCAGTTTCTAAAAGATCCATGCACTGCTTAATTACTGCATTCGTCCAGCAGTTCGTCAAGTTCTGCTTGAAAAAAGTCCATTTCTCCATCCATGCCGTCATCTGCAAGTCTTAAGATATCAATATTGGTGTTACTTTTTGATTGCTCCATCACCATTTCCCACTCCTTTCTTACTCTGTCCTGCTGTAATACAGCTGTAGCCACTTTATCACTGATATTTAAGTACTGATCTTGACTTAGACACCATTGCTCAACAGCTTCTAGGTCCACCAAGTCTGATTGGCCTTTGTACGGGACAGCACTTCGCAAAGAAGTGCGACCAGATTCGGATGACCAAAAAGATGATCCACTGGATGCTCTTGAAGGGACGGCACTTCGCAAAGAAATGTGATCAGATTCAGATGACCAAATAGATGTGTCACTGGATGGTCTCGAAACTGACCAAAAAGATGATCCACTGGAAGCACTTGAAATTGTCCAAATAGATGATCCACCGGATGCGCTTGAAACAGCTGGACAACTCCTGTAAGGGTCAAGAAATTCTTCAGCTGCAGGTCTTATCAGCGGATGAACTTTGTTGCATTTTCTGAACAGATGAGCAATGGCTAAAATGGAATAAAAACATGTAATCAAACTTCCATATTTAAAAATCATCTTTATACATATATGCCAGGTATGTTATATCATTGATTAGTAAATTGTGTCAGAATCTATTTATGTGATTAATAATTATGATCAGGATCATATATTTTAAAGATAACACATTTTAGTTTCCACATTTGAATTCTACATAAATTAACATTTTTATAATTTGTGTTCAATTTATTTATTTTTTTTGTCACTTTATGGCACCAGGCCCATTTAATCACAGAAAAAGTCGGCAAAATGTATGAATTTGTGCGTTGGCCAATAGCCCAACTTTGAGATCAAATTCTGGACAAAATAATTGATAGTTAGGTAAGATACTTTTCTATGGTATGTGGCTTTGTAAACTCTAGAAAGGCCATGCAACCCACATGTGATAGTTTTGGGACTTTTTTCTCTTTTTAGGCTTCGCCCGACACCCCCAACTTTAAGATCAATTTTCATAAAATCTAAACATCATGGAGACACTGTAGATTTCTGTCACTTTTATGTCTTTTGTTTGTGTGCTGAACTAACCAAAATTTCGGAGGCTCTTAATTACATTAAAAGCAAGAAAGATTAAGGAATTTCTGGGACTGGAAATAAAATCTGCGCTGCTATGAGGTCATGTGACCTGCCATTCAGCCTGAGCTGTTCAATGAGCTTCAATGGCACCTAGCAACACTGGTGTGGATGGTTGCTAAGGACCTGTGACTTGCAAGCATGGTTGCTATGGTGCTCATATGACCCACAGACAGTTGCCATGGTGATAGAGGCTTACATGCATGTATTATAGCCAAATACAAACAGGTAAATGAGGGCGAACATACAGCAATGTGATTATAAAATGACCCACACTCCAGTGAGACCGAGTTCTATTCAGTCAAAATGTGTAAAAAAAAATATACTAGCGTACCACAACCATGGAACTACTTTTAAATTTTGACAAAATATTTCAGAAACTTTCAAATATGGTGCTAGCATTTTGCATTTGCAGCACTCAGGGCAGAACACACAGCACAGAGTAATAGTACCTATCTGTGCATTATTTGCAACTGTAGGTTGCAATATATATATATATAATAATTACTAATTCTGTCCATGGCAATTTATGCACTTGAATAAGTCCCCCCCCCCCCCCCAAGATGCACATTTTTTTCAGGATCCGCCCCTACTCTTTATGTCAGTCACAATAGGTCTGGTCTATTTTTGCATCCCTTATGGCCTGGATTAAAACTTTGATTTAAATTTGCTGTGGAAAAAGTGCAGTATAGCGGACCCTGATTTATGACCATATTTAACAAGCCTCATGGACCTATGACGTAAAAATGCTTGAAATGTAAATATGACGTCACAAACTAATGTAGTTATGACGGCGGTTTCATCTTCACGGTAAAGACAGCGCCCTCCAATCCCTGCTTATCTACACCAAATGTTATTTTAATTGTGCTAGAACTTAAAACAAGTGAAATATTTGATAAAATTTTATTTTTAATGGCCGCCAAATATGGGCATAAATTTGGGTCCGCTATACTGCACTAAACCCTTTGCTGTTTATTTCAAATGGAAGTAATTTTGAAATAAGCCATGTCCTGAAAACATGCGCAACACCAGATTAACATAAAATTAACGCAAAACAGTTCATATCTACATGTATATCTATGTGGGACATGTGACCTGCCATTCAGCCTTATTCTGAGTTGCATTCATGGATCCTGGCAACATTGGTGTGAATGGTTGCTAAGGCGCTGTGAGTTGCAAGCACAGTTGTTAGGAGGAGTCATGTGATCCACAGGCGCAGTTGCCATGGTGCCACAGGACATACATCCATTCATGCAGCCTCCTTCTGGTTTGAATTTTCCACTTATGATTTAAATTGTGCTATTAAATTTCAAATGGTTAAAACCAGTGTCACTGCCTATATATATGGCATCACAAACATCTGTAAATTTTTTTTTAATCTGATAAATATTAATGAGCAGGAAATCTACCACCAGGGGCACTAGCGTGGCTGTAACCATAGTGCAATGGTGGAGTTTTACGTGCGTTATACAGCCCAAATTGTTTCCGAATGCCAAATTTTCTAGATTGAGACACAGTTTATGTTATGAGAAATGTAGTGATTTAGGCAAGGGCTGTGTCTTTACTACAATCCAGTATCAAATTGCGTGCAACTGACGCCACACATGACTTTTTTTCTTCGCAAAACGCAGACCGGCCGCATCACTGGCCTGGCGCATCTCGTATCCCTACGCACATATTAACAATGATTAATTAAAATAACAAAATAAAAGCTGAAATAAAATGTGGGCAAAAATGTCCATTCAGGCCGTTGCCTACTTTGTTTAGGCACTTAATAATTGTTTAATTTTTTTTTTTACCATAAATAATTCACAAGTCTATTGTCACATTTCACATTTGCACCAATATTCATTGTTTAATTTTCATTTGCTGAAGTATTCTGCTGCAGCAGCAGCCTATGTTATGTACTTTATCGAGGATTTTTTTTTGGGGGGGGGGAGGGGGTTGGGGGTCCCCACGTCACCACCCTGGCGGGTTAATTCCATGGCAACAGCAAAGACATGTCTTGGGCAACAGCTAGCAGGAGAGCACCCTAGCGCCTCCGGAACAACCCCCCCCCCCCCCCCCCTTTTGTGTGGCTTTACGTGCATACTACTGTATGGGGAAAATATGGTGATGATCAATGATCATGGCTGAACAAACAGCTCCTATCATTGACATTGTATCATTATTTTGTAATTTTTGGGTATGTCAAGCTGAGAGACGAGCAGATAAGCCTTGACAATCATTATGACAATGTTCTCGTCTCTGACTCTTGCTCTCAAGCTGAGAGACGAGCAGATAAGCCCATTTAAATTTGTGGGAGCTCAATTTATGAACAAATGCTGGATGGATGCCCTCATAAAATACTGATTTATATTCTTTGGTGTATTATGAAACAAACTGTTTAAATTATGTACAATAAATTACCTCCAGCTAGTTTAACCAGTTTCTGACAGAAAATAGCTCTCATCTTGATGCCACCATTTTTATTTTACTGTGCAAGGCATTCTGGGTTGATGACATTACAATTGGCCTGTGATGACGTCACCATTGGTTCTAATGAGGTCACAATAATGTAATGACATCACAATGGTGATGTAATAGTCAGGCCTTTCAGTCATTATTTGGTGAAACAATTAATTAATTTTCTTGAAAAACCTGTATTTTATTTTTTAGCCTACAATGATTAGTATGTGACAGCTAGACCATATTTTCACAAAATATAAATTGTAACGTTTTGGCTCTCTAAATACAAGTTAATTAAATGACTTCTCGTTGTGTAATTTTATAAAACTTAGGCTTTACCAAACGTAATACTGAGGTTGACTGTTATTTAAAATGAGCCTACTTCGGATATTTTTTCAAGATCACATACCAAAATTATTATTTTAATTAGATGAGCTTAATATAATGCAATCTGCATTTCCCAACCATCAAATTGTCAATTGGCAATCAGAAGGGCTATAAGGGGGTGTTTACCCCGAAGGGTACAAAAAAATTGATTGGGATCGCAAATCTGAAGAACCGGAAGTAGCACCAGATTTAGATAAATCTGATATCTGATCCAGTGTACTCAAAACTTGGGTGGTGATCCACTGAAGGGTTGCTAAGATATTTCCAGACCTTTTAATTTGCTAACATTTTATAACTTGGATTGGTTCATCAATGGAGGTATACATAGTACTTGACCAGATTAATATGAACAACCTTGGGTCAAAGTTTCAGAATTAAAAAAAAACATATCTCCATTAATTATTAATTTATTAATATATTAATTAATAATACAAACTAGCAAAACCCATAACAATGTACAATGAATGCATCACATGCAGTTTGAACAGATAAACATATACAGTATAGCTCATCTTGCTTAAAGTAAAGAAATGAGCCATTAGTGTCTATATAAAATGGATTTACGCAATAAGTTTAAGACAGCTAATTTCGTTAGCACAGTTGAATTCTACATGAAGGTTTCATTAATTTGTATATTTTTTTCTTGTCACTTTAGTTCACTAATTTACGTTTTCTGCCACCCCAACTTTAAGATTCTGCCAGCTTAATTTTTTTTTCTTTTTTGGGAGGGAGGGCAGGGATTCTAAAATGTTGTGCAATTCCGGCAAGTATAGGACCTGAACAAGGATTTTCTGAACCGATGTCCAATTTTTGTCACTTTTTAGTCTTTTGCTGCCAAACTCCCGAATTCCACAGGTTCTACCATAAAAATGTAATGAAAAATTATTATCTCTTACACACTTTAAAACAAACAAAGCATGTAATTTTGGACAATTTATATTCATTTATTTTTGGTAACTTATTGGGCAGAGCAATGAGCAGTAATGTAATGCCCATAGCTGTCTGGAAAAACTGTAGATTTTGAAAACAGGATGAAAAATGAAAATAATTATCAAAGGCTTTAGTAATGTAATTGTCAAGTCGCATTTAACTTAAAAGTGCAACAATATGAAGGTTAATTGTTAATTAATGTACCAGCTCTGAGTGCCCTAGCAGGTCTGAGACAATGCTTGCTTGGTGGACAGGACAAAGTATAAATGATTTGATCGTCTGGAGCAGAATGATTAGCCTGAGAGGTAACTGGTTCAATGACCAGTAGCCGATGCATAGATACAACCCTGTAAGCTCTGCCCCCTTTTTCCAGTACTTATTAATTTGATTTGAGCGATCCTACAATACATGCATTTGTATAAAACCAAATGTTGCCACTGCCCCTGTTCAGTCACAGTTCAAAAAGATCAATTTTGCTCTGTGAGGTCATGTGACCTGCCATTCAGCCTCATTGAGTTTCATTCGAGAGCCTTAATTCTACTTGCAAGCATGGTCGTTAGGGGGCTCAGCCTCTTTCTGGTTTTTAATTTAATTTATTACGGAAAAAAATAATAGTTTAGGTTTAGGAAGGAAACCGGACCTTAGCTCCCTTGAGAAATACGCGTAGAAGGTCCTGGCTAAGCGGGACGGATATAAAAGGATTATCCAGGGAGGAGATAGCGTTTTAAATCTAGAACAGAACCAAGATGGCTGCCGACATTAATTTATACCAGCAAAACCCGTAACAATGTACAATGAATGCATCACATGCAGTTTGAACAGATAAACATAAAATGGATTTACGCAATAAATTTAAGACAGCAAATTTTGTTAGCACTGTTGAATTCTACACAAAGGTTTTATTATTTGTATCTTTTTTTCTTAATTGTCACTTTATGTCACTAATTCAGTTATATTGAGATGTACACTAATCAAAACTTGCGGATCTCTTGGAATGGAAATATATCAAATACTTTTATAGCTCTAAACGGCGTGAAGCAAGGAGGTGTTTTATCCCCTTTTCTTTTTGGAGTTTATGTAGACAATTTGTTATCAACTTTGAGAACTTCCTCTTATGGTTGTCACATTGGGCCTTATTTCATGGTCGCCCTTTGATACGCAGACGATTTGTGTCTCCTCAGTCCAAGTATACATGGATTACAAGCGATGGTGGATATTTGTATAAAATATTCTTAGGGACACATTGCCAAATGCCATCTGTTGCGTTTTTGCTCAAACAGGCATTGTTACTTTTTTTGCAAAAAAAAAACAAAAATGGATATATCTGTCGCTGGTAGTACAATTACACCTGAAGAATCCATGGTTTATTTAGGTCATACAGTGAGTTCAGATTTGAAACATGACATTGATGATATTTAGTCCAAATTTTACAAACAATACAATGTATTTAGAACACGATTTGTTGGAGTACCTTCCTCTATTAAGAGTCAACTATTAATATATTTATATCGTTTTGCTCTTCACTCTAGCTATGGCATTCAGATTTGGGACCTGACAAGAACTGAAAAAATACAAACTGCATGGAGAAAGTGTCTATGAGACGTGTGGCAGCTTCCCTATCTAGGACACACTCTCGCTTGCTGCCATCACTGTCAAATTCTATGTGCTGTAAACATATGTTGGTGAAACGATTCATTAATGGTTTGCAACACAATTCCCCAGAAATCCGTTATATGTTTTTTAATACTGCTGTGACATTACAAAATAGCTTTGCAAAAAGTCTGAGATGTGCAAGCAAGGAAACTCAACTAGTCCCTGAATCTTTCAGTGATCAGAGTGTGTATTTCTGTGTACGACAAATTATGAAAGAGTGTGAGCAGCAGTGTAAAATGTTGGATGATTGCAGGACTTTCCATACTATATCAGAATTGGCAAATTTGAGGGATGGACTGTTTGATTCAATTAGACTATTTACTTTAAAACTCTTTGCTTATATGACTCAAACTTTGTACCAATTAATGGTGTATGAAAAACAATGAATAAAGATTATATATAATATATTTGTACGTTTTCTGCCACCCCAACTTTGAGATTCTGCCAGCTTACAATAATGAAAAAGAACCAAGATTACAAGACGCTAGATAATGTCCTTTTCTTAAATTTATAAAAAAAATTCCTTTGGGTCAAATAACAATAATTTTATATGATGATAATAAACACTAGGGATCGTGCCAATCAGTGCGTGCTGAAGCGCCATCTGTGGGAACTTGCCGAGCCATCCTGACTTGGCGCCGGCGACCCCGTACATTATCAAAAATGGCGAGAATGGATGAATCGCTGTTGCCGATCGCAATTTTAATCGATGAACTGCGACATGAAGATGTCCAGGTACGCATAACAAATCTCGGAATATTATCATATAGGTGTAAAAGAATGTTTTGGTGCAAGAAAAATGCGTTTTTGTTCCGTAGAAACACTTAATTCGGCTTTGTTTGGTTTGTATTAACTGCAGCAGTTAACAAATATGAAAATGCAAGAGGCGAATCACGGAGTCCGGAAGACAGTAAAGACAATTCATTAAAAAAAAAAAATGTTGTTCTGATTCCTCGATCCGTCGACCTCAAACTAGTTATTAGATTGCAATTAGCAGTGCCTCGAGATTTGCTAGTCTGGAGCAGATTTGTAATTTTTCCCAAGTTTGGTGTCAAAATTAATTGTTGGAAAAAAACCAGTTCGGCTATAAATACGAGTTTAAATGTGTATTGTAATATTAATACATCGCAGCATTGTACTCAACTTTTTTTTTTGGTGGGGGGAGTGGAATATTCAGAAAATGTATGTATTAAATTTCAACGCAGCCCCAAACACACGAAATAAAAAGTAAATGCCATATTGCAATCCCCATGAAAAATCAGGTAAACTCCTCACAATGATGGCATTCCCTCATGATAACTCCGTAAGAGAACGTAATGATCACAATGGAACCGATACGATCGAGATGGAATGCTATACCATCGCGAGGGAATGAAAATAGATGATTTTTACTGACATTTCCGCTTATGGGCTCCGTAAATTACCTGCGATTTAAAATTTATTTTTAGTCCTTCCTTGAGATACCCATGATAACACTGTCTATGAACAGAATGGCTATGTGACGTCAGTTATGGGTCAGTTGAGTATTTTATCTGTTAGGTGTTCGTCATTTGATCCACTTTGATAAGATTTATGCTGATATAATCAACATTAAGTTATGGGCACAGAAATTGAAATTCATTATTTATTATATTGTAAGACTGGAACTTGTTTATGTAAATACTGCTTGTACTTTATGGTGGTAATGCAGGCCTCAGCATAAGCAAAAAGATGGTAACCCACACATCGTTCTCCTGAAAATGTGCCTTGGTAACTGCAAAAAACGCCATGGGGCAGCACGAAGGGTTGCAACTAGGGCAAGGTGAACGAAATTGCGTTCGCGGCTCAGGTTAAGGTAACCTCCAGGAGCACGAAACTATCGTTCGCCTGTTAAGCTCAGGCCTGGTAATGGTGATATATACCCCATCTAATGTCAAGCAACCAACTGAAATGTGTTTACTGCGCTTATGTATAAATCTTTCTGAATTGAACTGAATTCTTATATAACTTTTAGCCTTTCTGATCGGCTGAGAAGTGTGCAAACAGAAAAGAAAGATAACATGGCTCAGTGGTATTAAATGGGAAATTTAATTTTTGACCAACCAATCCATTAAACATGGCCCTGAGAGGATCCACCATGCTCAAGATCAAATAAGTGAGCCCATAGCACGCGTGTGACTGGTGTATCATAGACACTTGTCAATAGGGATAATCAGTATGAAATTGATAGAGGAGATGCATCATTTGAAAAATCAACTCTCACTTTCTCTGGCAACCATCATTTGGTAGATGCTTTGTCATCGGCCCAATTGCTGGTTCTCCAGGACTAACATGACTGGAAAGTTGTTCATAACAACAGTCGAATGTCTGTGTGCAGCATGTGCTGTTACAGTTTTGCACTTAATATATTATTTATTTCATGGAGACCCAGTGTTCATATTTGACACTCGCCCGCTCGCCCACATGACTTTTACACTTAGCTGTGCGACTCACTCATTCCAGTTACTGGTCCATATTGTCGAGTAACGATTTTCGCAATTTTATACCCGTAATTGTAATTTTCATCAAAACGGGTTGCGCTTAGTTATGGACCAGTAACAATGTGAACGGACCAACACATTGTGGGACTTACTGGTCCATGCGGACCAGTACTAAATTTGACGAGTCTTGAACACTGGAGACCATTATATATATATATAGTTTGTTGCCACTTGTTCTAATAAATTGCAAACTTTCTATAGATAAATTTCTTTCTTTTCAGCTTCGGTTGAATAGTATGAGAAAACTCTCCACCATTGCCTTGGCTTTGGGTGCGGAGAGAACTAGAAATGAACTCATCCCCTTTTTGGCGGGTAAGTGTTGTTTTCTAGCCCATGCATCTTTGAATAAAATTTGATAATTCTGAATCCAAAGTGTAATCCAGTTAATCTATTAAGTCTTCCAAGATTTTCTTGTTAGGCGAAAAGAAGTGCATGATTTTGGGGTTTCATTTCAGATACTGTCTACGACGAAGATGAAGTTCTTCTGGCTATGGCGGAGGAGTTGAGCAAGTTCACCCATTTGGTGGGTGGGCCTGACTATGTCCATAGCATCCTGGTAGGTTACATGAATGGGATTCTTTTTATATATAGTATTATTTACTGTCGATATGGTATCTATAATTGTGGATATCGTCTATCATCCAGATGCCTTTGGAGAACTTGTCTTTGGCTGAGGAGACGATCATTCGCGAAACAGCCGTAAAAGGTCTAGCGAAGCTGGCAGAAGAGCATTCTCCTGCTCAGCTGGAGCAGCATTTCGTCCCTATGATCAAGAGGCTTGCGTCGGGAGACTGGTTCACATCTCGTCACTCTGCATGCGGTTTGTTCGCTTGCTGCTACCCTCGTGTAGGCCCTGCGGTCAAGACGGAACTGAGGCAGTGAGTATTTTGGCCATTCCGTTGTTAAAGCATTTTTGTACACTTCGCAAGCTGCTTAGCCTGATTTCTGAAGCATTTCTATTACATATTTTTTGTATTACATCATAAAATACTTGAAATCAATATACTTTGTGTGCATCATGATTCACATGATATGGTAAAATATGTAGAAGTACAAGTGATTTTTGAATTCCTTTTTTAAACTACACTTTTTGTTGCAGTGTCTTCCGTCAAATCTGTGGCGATGAGACTCCAATGGTGAGACGCTCCGCGGCATCTCGTCTCGGTGAAATTGCGCAAGTTACGGAACCCGAAGTGCTTAAATCCGATCTTGTACCTTTGGCTACAGCTCTTGCGAATGACGACCAGGTAAAGAAATCTCCTGATACTGTTGTAAAAATGACAAATTGTTGAAGTCCAGTCCCGCAGATGATAAACGTTTATTAAATTTTTCAGGATTCTGTTCGACTACTGGCAGTGGAAGCGGTTGTGGTTATGGTCAGACTTTTGAGTCACGAGGACAGCGAACAATTTTTGTTACCGACAATCAGAGAAGCGGCTAATGATTCATCATGGAGAGTCCGTTACGTAGTTGCCAAAAAGATCACTGAGGTATGTGTACAATGCACGTTAGCAGGATATTGTTCATTACAAGTGTTATTGGGAGAAGTTGCTGAGACTGTTTAGTTATTTACAAAAAATTTTTAACAATCTATATCATAATATTTTCATGTGGCCTCTGAAAAAAATAAATTATTAAAAAAAGACGATAAAAGCTGCTGTACAATTGCAGTGTCAACCCTAATATGTCAATTTAGTAATATCTTGGAATTCTCCTTTATTGTGGCCATGTGTATTTCACGTGGAAGTGTTTTCCAAACAGAATTTATCAATAAAAGTTCTTATAATAGAGTCGTTGTTCTCGAAAAAGGAACGTAAACTTGTTGTGGTCGCATTACAATATTTTCTTTATTTTCTTCAGCTTCAACAATCTGTAGGACCAGAAACTGTTAAGACCGACTTGGTACAGGCTTACATAAGGTTATTGAAAGATCCAGAATCTGAAGTTCGAACACAATCAGCACAGCGAGTAAAAGGTTGGTAGAAAATAAGTGTAGGGTGATGATATTGGATTGAAGAAGTTCTGGCCTTGATATGTGTGAACGTTACTTCATCTTATGCAGTGTTGTATAAGTGATGACCACACATTATGATTGTCCATAATTCAATAATTCTGTAATTCGATAAATCTGGATCAAGGGTGAAAGATGGTGTCTCCTTCAGTTATAAAAGACTTAGTGAATCACTGCAGTGTAGAGGAAGACAAGACAAGGAAATGTTGCTGGAAATGTGGTGGTTTTGACCTTGACCTTAAATCTGTCAACTCCTCCCTAAATTAGTTGGAGGGAGAAGTGATGTCTCCCTTCTAGAAGGGCCAGCAGCTCAGAGAACCATCGTATCAATGTACTGGAGATGAGAGTGGACCAACAGGCCCTTCTAGGATGCAGATATAATTTTCAGTTTAAAAAAATTAATTTAGTACTGAATAATAAATTATATTTCTTTCCTTTGCAGAGTTTTGCCAGGGTCTCCCAGCAGATGCTCGTGAACAAGTTATCATGACCAGTATCTTGCCGAGGTTGAAGGAATTAGTTGCTGACCCTAACTCACATGTAAAATCAGGCTTGGCTGGTGTCATCATGGGACTCTCACCAATCCTTGGAAAGGACAAGTAAGTGCCATCCTTACAAAATTAATGATAACTAACGCTTTCTGTTGACATGGTATGAAAATGTAGCTAATAAAAGTGGACATTATTTAGACAATAAATTTTCTGATTGCAAATGGATACATTTATATTTGTGTTGGTGGCGAATTTCGATGACCCTGCATTTACAAAAGATATAGGAGAACATTGCCATCACTGGAGTTAGTCAATTCTGATATTGCACTTAATCAGGGTGGCTTCTTTAAAAGTCTTAAATTTGAAATCGCCTTTTCCAAGGCCTTTAAAAAAGTCTTCAAAAATCAAATTTTTGTTTGACTGGGAGGTCTTACGAAGGTCTTGTTGGACCTGCAGGGACCATGTTGATGGATCTGGTGTGTTGAAATAACTTTTGTAAATCTCAAAAGGAAGTTTTTGATGTGAAAACAAGTGAAATGGGAGAATATTGCTAAAAATGATACTTCTGTACAATGATGCTGAATGAACCCAAGATGAGATGCCACTAGATATAATTCCTCAGAAACCAAACGAGTATGCGCCACACTATAATTCCACACCATTTTGATTAAAAACGGTGATTGTCTCTTGTATCTCCTCTCTTCTTGTGTTTAACTTTTTTTTTTTGGTGAATACAATCGAACAATACAACAACACCCACTAGATGTTAGTTTGATTTTGTGGCAAACTACAGCAACAAAACTGTGCAATGTTTTATTGGTTGATGCCTTTTTCTTTCAGCACAATTGAACACTTGTTACCCTTGTTCCTCTCACAATTGAAAGATGAATGTCCAGAAGTTAGATTGAACATCATATCCAACTTAGACTGTGTCAATGAGGTAAGTTATTTGTATTTCTTTTCACGTGTCTATATTTGTAATAGATATATTTCTCTCTCTGCTGCATCACACTTGTGAATAGTTCTTCATAACTCCATGTATAACTGTTAAGATAGATAAAGTATATCTTATCTTTTCTTATCTTATTACAGGTAATTGGAATCAAGCAGTTATCACAGAGTTTACTACCAGCAATTGTAGAACTAGCAGAGGATTCAAAATGGAGGGTTCGTCTTGCGATCATCGAATATATGCCCCTGCTTGCTGGCCAACTGGTATGTATAAATTCATTGCATTTTTCTGAATGATGCGTGAAAGATTTAAAATCGAACTCATATTTAAGGCCTAAAAACATTCTTAAAACCATGCGTATGTTCCATCAGTCCATAAAGGATGAATAAAATTAATTCTGAAGCAGAAAATCTGTCGCTGAAATTTCATAAAGACAGCAAATTAATGCTCAGTGAATGAAAATAATCAATTGAACTTTATTAATGTAAACATTGGGTACTGGTGTCAGCCTGTTATGTAATGGCTCTGCAGTTTTTCAAGTAACGCAAAAAAATTTTGGTTCATCCGTTTTTAGGTATGCCGATAATGTGGTTTTAAATTATGAAGATTTTGGTCGTAAAATATCTTACATTCACTTCTGGGAAGCTTTTGCAACACTGGATTTACGATATGTTAATGAGATACTTTAATGATTGATCTTTCCTCACAGGGAGTTGAATTCTTTGACGACAAATTGAATCTGTTGTGTATGAGCTGGTTAGTTGATCATGGTAAGCTAATGTTCAATAGTTTTTAATTGCAATTGCCTTTCTTAATAAGTGCTCTATTGTGTAATAGAAAATACTTTATTTGTAAGTATATTGTTTTGAATTCAATTTAAATTTATTATAATTTCAGTGTATGCCATCAGAGAAGCAGCAACAATCAATCTCAAGAAACTGGTAGAAAAGTTTGGAGTGGAATGGGCGCAACCAACAGTCATTCCCAAAGTACTCGCCATGGCAAGGGACCAGAACTATCTTCATCGGATGACTTGCTTGTTCTGTATAAATGTGAGTATGTCAATGTCTCAATGCTACTTAGTCTAAAACTTAGTCAGCTTATATGACTAGCTGCCAGAGGCAGATGTAATGATGAGATGAGATAAGGCTTGGTGTTCACACCATTTTACACATTTAGCTCTCATCATGGGTGGGGGCTTACATGCCTCAGTATAGACACTGGAGTACAGGACATCCAGCTTGGATTGTAGCTGATGATGAGTGCCCGGGCCAGGGATTGAACCTGGGACCTTCAGCAGAGCTGGCCAATGTGGAATTGGTGGATGCCTTACCCATTAGACCACCCAGCTGCTTATCATTTGCTATTTTATGATTAGCAGAGTTACATGTTATTTAATATGTCAGGAGTTAGTGTATTTCGATGTAAGTACATGTGTTGAACATAATGCTAGCGCAACATCATATCATCATATGACATGTATCTAGTTGTCTAAAATCATCACTCATGTGCTGGAACATAATTCAAATAGAATGAGAAATGGAGCTAGAAAAGAACACATTATAATATACATTGATTTCAATACCTTTGGCACTCAAATCTCAAAGTACAAAATATGTAAGACTAATATATTTGATCCTGTGATTGACTTTTAAAAGATGCTGTCTCACTCTAATATATGATCTGTGATGTGAATTAGTAAAGCAGTTTATTTGGTGCTTCGGTTAAGTACCTACTTTCACAGGCTACTTTGTCTTATGACATAACTCTTTAAGTATGAGCTGAGAGGATGCTAATAAATCAATGCGATATTACCTGTGGTAGCATTTCAGATTTTATTGTTGTAATATGCGAAATGTTATAAGTTATAACTTATAATAGCCATTGAATACCGTTTTATTTGCAGTTGTTATCGGAGGCCTGTGGACCGGACTGTACAACAAAGGTTTTACTTCCCTGTGTTTTAGGAATGGCTGGCGATCCTGTCGCCAATGTTAGGTTTAATGTTGCTAAAACACTTCAGAAAATTGGATCCATTTTACAACAATCGTAAGTATGAACTGTAAAAGTTAAAAGTAGCATGAAACCTGGATTCCTGTTGTTGCCTTTGATGCTCAACCGTTTTCGTATTCGCTATTTCAGAGTAGCACAACAACAAATCAAACCAGTTTTGGAGAAGTTGAAAACAGACAGTGACGCAGACGTGCAGTATTATGCAGTTGAAGCGCTCGATACACTGAAACTTACTTAGAAATAATATAACATAGGTAAGCATTTGTTTATGTGATTTTGTTTCGGATAGTCAATGATAAAAAATAAGATAATTGTCTGTGTGTAAGTTTGAATATTTATGATCAATTTCTTCATTTCACTTTTATCACATGTGCTCTGTATTTCTTGGAATATTTAATTACTGAAATTTTTTTTCCACTCTGTTAAAATGTTAAACTTACTGCAATAAATCTAATGGTCAATAAATGCCTGAATTTAAATTGAAATGTTCTGTATATAGTTGTTGCTTAATCATGTATCAATATTTGCTTGTGGATATATATTTGTAATAAATTTTGAAGTCTGTCCAAGAGAAGATATTGTCTTTTAAAATGTCTAATGTGTGCCTATTTTATTTTTTTTTAGATTGTTTTTTACACATAACACGAACCAAGATGATCTGGCCCATTCTATTAGGATTACCTTGATGACGTCATTGAACATAATCATAGGAACTGAATGAATGAAAACTTAAGGGTGTCCCCTTTGATTTCAAGTCTTTTCAGCACAGTGGTGTAACTTACAGAAGTTCTTGCAGAAACCAGTAAACTATGAACTGAACATATCTTGGCATTTTCTGGAGTGTCATAACCAGCCAGATTTACATTTAGGTTCATCATCTGTCTTGCACACTGTGTACGTTCTATGGCCGTTAAATCAAAATTACAACATTCACAATGATGTGATCCGCTCCGTTAAAATCATTGATGAAAGGAAAATAGAATGACAGTTTGTCCCACAAAACATAATGCTAATAGTAATTTATGTCTTGTATATATGTATGTAGAACTGTTCCGAATTGCTCGTTATAACTTATAATGCAGTGTTGACAGGTCTGTATTCCCTCGTTTTTTTGTGATACCCAATAGATTGTTAAGCAATTTCTTGCAATTAGAAAAAAATTGTCTGATTTGATTTCTCTGTAATGAAAAATATAAATATGAAGTTCTTGGTCTTTTTATTTTACCATATTTGGCATGATACTCTCCAACTTGCTCACAAGGGGGACTGCAAGGCGGGGGTGCACTTTCACCCTTGCCGTCACACGATCGGCCATGAGCGATTTCACCACATATAGTTCCCGAGTCATTCTGATACATAACGGCTGGCTAGTGTCCTCAAAGCACGGCCTAAGATAGCAATTATATTCTTTTGGTGAAATAACATGAAAAGAGATGCATTACCTTGACTTTATTATAAGTGTTACGGCCGACAGATTGCATTAAGCATTGATACATGAGTAAAAGGGCTAATCTACATGGCGAAGTGCCTGTTCAAATCACTGCGCTTGGCCAATGAGGTCAGGCCTTCTGCTGAAAAAGGGTAAAATAGGCCAAAATATTGTTACAACGGTCACAAACACGTGGGTTTTCTCAACAAAAGGATTTGCTTGCAAAGATTAAATGAGGCAAAAGTTGTTCTGAACATCGTAAACTGTTTTCACACTCCATATGAGTGGATATCACAAGCTATCCACAGAGGACAAGCCCATCTAATTGCTGTTACTAGTTGGGCAGCTCTGACCACGTGGGTCTCGTGCAAATTAGCTGAAAATATTTTGGCCTGCCTGCAGCTATGAAAGGACGGTAGGAGAGAAGCGCTGCGAGCAGCTTGGATACTCTCTGCTCAGGTGCCTGAAGTGTCCTGAAAACTGACATGACCTACATGTCTATATGTATAGTGTGCACATGCTAATGTATTGCAAACTCCACATGTTCACACTCGGGGGGGTTGCTTTGCGAAAGGCTTTCTAATAGTAATACCCTTGATGTTGTGATTTTGGTCTTCCTCTAATGACAGTGAAGTGTTGACCAAAGGTCAGTTGCCTCAGTGCCTGTTCACATCCTGTTTCTGCCTAGACCGTGGCATACAAGTGATGCATATGTATTTCTCGCGTTAGCCATGTAATTATTTGTCTAGAGGCCACATCTACATGTGTCTCTGGCTATACTATAATATTTGTCTTGCAGTAAATGTGTGGATGCCACATAGCGCATTGTCTTGTGTGAAGATGTTTTTTAAACAAATAACTAAATAATGCCATTTCAAGCTATCTGAGGGGCAACTTCTAGGTATTACAGTTGGAGGTCCGCAAGTCCGGCGATACTCGTTGTCAGAGCCACTTCTCCCCCCCCCCAAATTAAGAAGAAGAAAATTTTTTTTTAATTTGCACGAATCACGAGGGTCAATTTCTCATGCCAAAAAAAAACAGATTTCCGGAAAAATCACATCCCTGATACTGCATTGCCACCCTGTTGTGTTTGAAGGCTAGACACATGACAATGTCCTGTGGTCATAGTTATGGATTATGCGTAGGCGTACTGCACTGCCAGTCTTGTGATCAAAACACCACATCCTTGTCGGGTTGGTCTTTACCTTGGCCAGTGTGTAGCCATCACACCGTACACCGTGGTCTTGCCTTTATGATGTCATGCTGTTTAAAGAAGCTCTGGCCAATCGCTATGTTAGTTGCTTGCCCAAATAATTTTTCGTTCCAGGGAAGGTCTTAAAAATTAAATGTGGGCCAGAAACATTTTTATTTTTATTGCATACGTCACATGGCACTTAAAAAACTTTTGATGAATCGCCGCGTCTGATTGGCTCAACGGCTGTTAAATTAAATGATTTTTTATTCCGTGCCTTGACCACTTTCACAGTTAAGTACAAGTCATTATACAAAAAAAGTAAATTATTGTGGATATAGTGTGGAAGGCACGGATGCAATTTCAGGTCAAGTTTTCTTAGTGCATGATCAGTTGTGGTGGGTAGCTTGGACTCTGCACTCCAGCAAAGGCTCCAGTAAATAAGTCGAGATAGGCTTCCAAACTAGCCAATCAGCAGAGAGCCAAACGTTATATTTAAATGAGTTCACCCTGCCGTGACATGCCTGACCACTACCCCTGGCCGCGCCACATGAATAAATTATGATAATACCCCAACTTTGCGAGATTTGCCTGGGGTGCATTTCCTGGGTGGGACTCAATAGATTGAACAAGCAGTAATGAGCAGACACCATATTCCTCACTGTCAAGTTGTGGTAAATGTCTACACATTTCTGCACCAGTTTTTGTGAACAGTCAGTTGCCAACACCATGCAAATGATGTCAATGTATGGATTGAGACTAATCCAGCACTTGAAAACTTTGACCACCTCAAGCAGATTTACTTTTATGTCCTACACGCATGTTTCTAGCCAATATAAATCCAAGGAGTTGCAAATACATGTGCAAGAAAACAATCCGATTTATATATGACAAACTGTACAATTTATTTGATGCAGGCAGCGTAAGTACACCATTCAAAGATATTGCAAACAGTCAAAAACAGATACATATGGAATGAACTGCAGGAGTAAACGTTAGTAAATTTTGCTGCATAAATAAACAGGTCATTCGACTACATGGAAAGATCTCTATTACTGATTAAAAAAAAGAGCGTTTTCTACTTGCAGTCCTACTGTGCGGAATTAATAATATGTGGTGGATAAAATCAATATCGTACGCTTAACTGTTAAAATAAATTGTGTAACAACCAAGCCAAAAGAGCTGGGGTGACGTAAATACAAACAAGATAAAAAGCCTTCTCATTCAACAAAAGATGCAGTAGTACCTATTGATCAATCATCAATGCCCAACTCTAATGTTAAACCTCAGAATAACAGTAATTTATATGACTTTAATATGAAGTTTTTAGTCGGCTGGCATTCATCCAAAAATTGTCGAGATAATAAATGTGTAAACCAGAGTTTATAAATCGTTCGGTAGCATTCTGTTGACGTGATGTTATATATATAGGTGGGAAAAATAAACATTTTGACACAAGCTAATATAAACATGTAGCAGTCCATTAAAGTAGCATGTTGATAAATGTAAGTTTTCAAGAAATTCTGCATTCTTATAATCACAACAGCAATTTATAAGCAAAGATACTCTCGCTACCTTCAACAAACAAAATGTAGGATGATTTGAAAGAGCAAGAGACCCCTGTTCTTTTGTAGTCAACAGTCTATATAACTAATATCAACTGTGAATTGAGCATTCGCTATTACACAAAAAGTGTTAAACCTGATGTCTACATCTAACTTGGAACTTACAAGCAAATTACTCTGTCTACTAGAATCATCCGATTAATAAAATTACAAGACCAAACGGCTGATCAAACATCTTATGCACTTATCCGTTACAACAAAATGGTACACTACGTTAGATTTAAAACAGACCCAACTACAACATACAAACAGGCTGAAGATAAAAATAGGACCGCTTCCAACTTATCGACTAGGTAAATCCGTAAGATTGACTACCAAAATCATATAATTTGCAAGGACTACTACTTTAAACATCTACATAAAGTGAACCAGCTCAAAATGCAATTTTTCATCTTCCCATGTTACGCACAATAGAATCACATTTAGTTCAATAATCCAGTGCAATTAGCGGATGAAATCAGGAGTGTTAGCTGTGGTTAATTGTGACTAGAGCATTGATATCAATGTAATTGCAATTAATCAATACAAAACAATGAAATTTCACTATTTGAAAGTCATTTGCTGCTGTTAATCTCGTGGTGACATAGCATAATTACGCGATTCTTTTGCACGCAGTTAATTTGCAATAAACCCTTTCTGTATACATGGTATACAAACAACCATTACTGAATTTAGCAATAAATGCTGAACAATCACGCAATGATAATGATGGTAATATAAAAATCTGGCAATACTTACTTGTAATACTTAACTAAGTTGTATTGCATTTGAAAACCAACAGCTTTGAACACCAGATCACAAAATTGCATTGCACTTTGATTATCTCTACGACATTAGCACCTCTGAGGAGAAACAAAGAGAACATGATTCCGCTGCATTAACAATCAATACAAGCCTTGTAAACTTCCAACAAATTGGCAGTATCAATACAATTGATCCCATAGCACTCTGTAGTAAAAATGTCAATAACAGTTCTTCTACAATTAACCTGTACAATATCAATACGTCGTTAAAAACCCTAAAAAAATATCAACATTTCATAAACCTTTACAGATTCCATTTATACACAATTGATATCGCTGTGCAACAGCATTTTATCCCTTTTTACAATTTTATTAAAATAAATAACATGTAAAAATGTATCTGGTAAATATATGCAGCTGAAGTGTTAAATTGTGCAAAAGTTGCAACAGTCCTTGACTTATACTCAACTTTTTTTTTGTAGCTTTTTGGGGGATTTTATGACATAATACAATAAATTTCTTACAATTATACACAGATTATTCTACAGTTTATTTTGACGTCTGGACATGTTTGAATTAATGCTGCCTAGTACGCAGGAAATTGTAGTAAATTGGAGGGGTAAAAAGAACTATGCCCGGATGAGATCGGCGCCCCGCACCCAGCGGTATTTATCGCCCTTTGTGGTGTGTTTAGGGTAGACCCTGTTGATATTATTGCTGGTGAAGTGGTTTTGCCACTGAGCCATTTTGTTGACGTGGTTAGCCTCGAGGACTTGGTTGTAGAGGTTGTTGTGCCAGGTCGGGGAGGTCTGTATGTGGTGGTTCGGTGGAGGGCTGTTGTTGTTGTTCTGGTGGTGGGAGGGACGATAGTTTGAGCGGAAATTGTAGGCATTGTTGGTGACTTTGCGTTGCTGGTGGCGTTCCAGCAAATTATCGATGTCGATTAACGCTGCTTGGTTGGCTTTCTCGCCACTTTCCAGGAAGGTCGCTAGGGTGCAGTACATGCCGTTTATCTCACCCAATCTGCAAACATAAATCAAGAATTATTAGATCACATAATGACTGTGAACGCATTCACGAATTTGTCATTTACGAACTTGAAATATCATGGAGACAGTAAGTAGCACACTGATAAGCTGAAACATGAATCACGACTAAGATAATAAGTTTTGGGATTGGTCCAAATTCATCAATACGATCACGATAGATCTCACTAGTCCTGATGACCATGATTATTGATAAGATAAGGACATTGGAAACTACCTAAAATGTAAAAACTGGGCAGATGTACGAGTCATAGAATTGTCATTACATTATCTGGCCCATTACACCTGGTAAATTTGCTTGCAAGTTGAAACTCACTTTGCTTCAAGTATACAAATGTATGACAAAGACATGTCAGTCTGGGTTTGTACAGACCTGTTGCTTGATATTATAGGAAAACCACACCGGTCACAGATCTGTTTGACAGATCAAACGATCAGAGTCTGATCTAACATATCAGTGATAAGTTGTGGTTTTCTTTTTGTATACATTTTGTATATTTCATAACACAAAAAAAAAGAAAATTATTGGACGAAGTGTGGAAGTTGCTAAGAAAACTTTAGCCGAAGTCGTCTTTTAACGTGTCCTACTGGCACTAAACGCCTCAAAATAGTGTATTTACATGTACACGGTTTTGATCATGCTGATGTTAATGTATATCGCACCATTTGGGACTGTCAAAAAGTGTGCTTTGGTTTGTCTATGCATGTAAGTCTGGTGCAAAGGACAGGTACTGATTCTTGATTAGTTTGATATACCTAGACTTTGTGAAAATTGTAAACCAAGTTTGTCCGGATCGCAAAACAAGCAGAGAACATGACTATAGCATACCTGCAACAGACTTCCCGTGGATCCACCCAGATGGTTAATTCTTGAGGCATCAGGAGATCTCTGTAAGTCATTCCACAGTCCTGGGCTGCTTGATCAAGGACAGGGTCAACGGGTTCGGTCTCATTGATTCGAATGCATCTGTATCCTTGGCCTCGTAAAGGATTGTCTAGGTACCAGTGGTTTTCAAACTTCTCCGTTAGACTGGCCGACAACTTGTCTGAAAATTCCTGAATTTGTTCTGCCGTTAAGTTAATGTTCTTTTTGACTATCCGCGTCAAAAAGACTACGGCTGCTGCTATTTCTTCCAGCATTGTGACTGAATATTCAAACTTTTGCTACCTGGACTTCCCCAGCTTAGCGGCTGAAAGTTCTCTGTTGAGTGTGTTCTATAATTAGAACTTGATAGGATTTCCCTAATTTTTGTATATTTTAAAGCACTTTTATGAGTTTTTGCAATTTTTTTTAGATATTTTTTTTTGTAAATAATAAGTTAAAAACGTTGCAACTTTTGTCGAGCTTGATTAGCTCAAAACTGTCGAAATATTTGTTGGGGTTTTGCTCTTCCGTCCGATGTTAGCATTAATCCCTGCAATGATGAAATTAGATGATGAAACAATGACATGACTTTAGTCATCTTAGAATAACCTCTTTTCAAGGCTCCCATCTGCCCCCAAAAATATCACAATTCTCATTGTGCTGTTTTGTTTACACATTTTGGCGGGCGGCGTAAAAATTTAGCTACATTATACAACACAACACAAAATAGCCACTGTAGCCGTTTAGGCCTACTGCACAGCATATACTTGCACTATTCCTTGTGTAATAGTTTCGCAATACTACTGCGTGACACAAATAGTGTACCAAAAACGGAAGTATTGAATCATTATTGTTTCAGACTCAGTGGTTATGGTTACTCAGCCCTGACAACAAGCTTTGCTTTGTGGATTCGCGAAAATTCTCCCGAAAGTAAACCTTATTTGCTACCCTAAATACCCGTCATAAATGTCACATTATCACATTAAACAACCCCTAAGATTCCCATGTTTACATTCCATATGATCAATACCCTCCACTTACTCTTATCTTGTCGAATTTCGTGTGAAAAAGCGAAGAGCATTCCTTTCGTTCTGAAATCTTTCCACGAATGACACAAAATGTTATTCTGGGATCAAGTGACGTCGCCCATGTTGACCAATCAGAGAGGTTCTTGCATCTCTAAGAAATCAACAGCCAATGAAAATACAGAAGAGATGAACGGCTTCCCCGATCTACTAAAATGACGTCATTTAATGGAATTCCCTCTTTCTGTGTGACTCATGCTGGCAGACTCATTGAAGCTGATTGCTCTCTATTTACTGCAGTATATCAAAATACTGCAGGTCACATGACATGGGTTTTATTTATCTTCATTACTTCATGCCATGACAGGCTACTTATAGTATTGTCCTCTACATGTTAAAATTCCTTCCTTGACAATACTCCAGAAAGTTAAATAAAATATGTAGGCCTAATAAAGTCGTCAAAATGGGAAGCCACCCTATCATATTTTGTTTGGTCTATTGGAACTCATTTTAATAAATCAAGCACATCAATAATTTCTGGCATCAATGAAAATTTATTAAGACAAGTCAGATTATGGTCAGCACATTCATTCCATTAAATATACAAAATAAACAATAATTGAATTAATTTGTTTCTTCATATTAACATATATATATCACATAACTATTTCTCTCCCTCTTCATAGTCAGGGTTCTTCCTTAAGATGACAAATCCTTCCAGTATTGGTGTGAGTGAAAGATCTGAAAAAGAAGATTGTATTTTATTTGTAATTCTATAAAATGAGCACCTTATGAGATAAGATATAAAAAATAATTTTATAATTTGAAACAAGTTCAAAAACCTCTAAAGTTTTGAACATTATGTATTGTCTGGTGTATAAAAATCCGTGAACTCTTTGAAAAGGACCTCGTTATTACCGGCTTTTTAAAATAAAATGAACATGCTTGTTATATATATATATATATATATATAAATGGGTTGAACTTCATGGTACAAATTCAGGTGGTTCTATCAAACGTTCTATTTAAAAGATCCACTTTTAGCTTGCAGAGTGTATAATGGTAAACAACAACACGCTATAAGCTGACATAGTAACAGAAACTCACATTGGTCAGTAGCAAGTTCTGCTCGTTCTCCATAGGCTAGCAGAACCGGTGTAGTGTGTGTTTGGAAACCAGTGATCGTCTTTGGCTTTCCGGCTTGGCCAACAACGTCTACGGCCTGAAAAAATAAATTCAAACCTTCAGTGAAAATAATATCCAGGTGGGGGGTTTTTTTTCCATCTAAATCTGTGAACTAGTTATTAAATTAAATATATAGAAATTGTTGCAGTTTTGGCTGAACCTGAAGCTAAGATTGCATCGCCTCATCATAAATGGTTAGACTTGATGGACAATACAGTAAAATATCCCTCCCTCAGCAAATTTTTTCACATTATGACCTTGAAAATACTGAATCTCTTATTTTTTCAAAAATGAATATTTCTCATTTGATTTTTTCACTGCCAAATACAGAAGCTTAAGTATGATAATTTGGCCAATTTTAATTAAAATCATGACAGCGGCAGTTTGCTACTTAACTAAGACGATTCTCTTTAAAGTTGCAATGGAAAAGGTGGAGCATAGCGGACCCAGATTTATGACCATATATGACGTCACAAACTAATGACGCCGTTTTACTTGTTCACGCAGTTTATTTTTTCCTTTTCTTGGGGGCTGCTGCCACCAAGCCTGCGCTACTCTACCCCAAATGTTATTCTTATTGTGCTAGAAATATCAAACTTGTACTTCGGACAAGTTGTCGGCCATTTTATTGACGCCAAATATGGGCTTAAGTTTGGGTCCGCTATATTGCACAAACCCGCCGCAACTACATGATAAGAAGAGATCTCATTGTGACAGTATTGAGGAGCAACAATGACATCTTACCTGTCCAACTCGAACAGAAACCGGCAGAGGACGTAACTCTTCATCAAACGTGACCAACATACGCGGTTGCATGGCAGACACCAGGTGGAACATAACGTAATGAGATTTGCCCAAAATAACTGGAAATAAAAGAAAATAAGTATTCATATTTGCCCATAATAGGGAGAAAAAGTACCACAAGAGGTCACTGACACCATAGCAGATAAGTATTGTTTGAAGACGTCATCTATGATGCAACAATGATGTAGTGACGTCATCTTATTGGTTTTTTTTTATTACTATGGCGGTAGTGCCCCCTGTAGGCTCTTACTTTTTCTCATTGGTTCTATCAATAGATATGTTAGCAAATAAAATCTGTACTCCAAAGAAGTTTGATAAACTGCTGTAAATAGGTGAGCACAAAAATATTCATTTTTTTCACTTGAAAACAGACAGAATTATTCACCACTGCATTTTCATATTGTGTTTATATACATATATATAATACTTACTGTTTTTGACATCCAGGCATGACACCAACACAGCCAGGAGTCCTGCAACGGCCACCGGGCTCATGACAGTCCGATCGCTGTGGTAAGGACAGAGGGTCAATGTTCCTTTTCCAAGATGTGTCAATCCCTGTGCGATTCTCACACAGAATAAATTGTTAGGATCCTTAGCGTGATACACTGCCAATTGTCGCAGCATGGCCGCTAATCTTGCATTGTTGGTTCCTGTGGGAAAAATAAAATAATTTGAAAATTATGAAATAAAGCACTAGTAAAGAAATTAATTAGTTCACCGTGTAACACAAATAAATGGATGTAGGATGTCAGAAACGCGTACTCACCAGCACCGACAATTCCCATCGCAAGAATAGCATTATGGGCCACTTCAGAATCGCTGTCATGGGAAAATTTACTAAGTGTGTCCAGAATTTGAAGCTTAGGATTAGAAGCAGAAATAAGTGCCAAGGCCAGAGGAACAGCTCTGCGAATAACAGGTTCACCATATCGCAACTGAAATGAGAAAAAAATACTACAATTCTTATCCTTCCCAAAAACCCTAACGAAACATTGGAGATTTGGCTTTCTTTTTCAACAGTTGATAATTTGGACAATAACAATGGCTAAATTGTATAAATATAGTATATGAACTTGCATTCATTTTGACAATGACAAAATTGTTTATTTATCTTACAAATATTGTATACAAAATAAGGAAGTTTAATGGACCTGTATTACACCATCATATTACCATAAAAAAAAGCTATTAATCATGTATTATTATAAAAAATATTTTTTAATTACCAGATGACCAAATGTACGGAATGACATATCGGCTCCGATATCCTCTCCCATTGCAATTAGCGCAATACCTAATACTGCAACAGCTGCAATCAACCGAAGAATTAGGAAATCAATTTATATTTTCAATCCAAATGAGCACTTGTATTTTTAACGTCATATAATTTTGACGTTGAATTGAATTATTCACTAACCTTGTTGCGAAGACAAATCCATTGGAGAATCGTCTTCCGTTTTCTCCTCCTTTTTCTCCTCCTTCTTGTCATCTTTTTTATCGTCTTTTTTATCCTTGTCCTTTTTGTCTTTCTTTTCACTTTCCTACAAAAAGCAAAAATAAACCTACACTGTAAATAATAATGAAGTAGGTCCATAAGCTACAGTACTTAAGCTTCCTATACTCACATCATCCCTTCTTATTCATATGTGACTTGTTTAACTTCTACTACAGTCAAACCTGCTTTAATGGCCACCTCCATAGAACGGCCATCTGCTGCTAACGGCCACTACACTAATTTCCCTAGACTGAAGTTGTATTGTTCGACACCTCTATTAAACAGCCACCTCTATTAAACAGCATCCTGACTTCACTGTATTATTACAAAGCTACCCCTGTGAAATCTTCATAATTGAGCGGGTAAAAATAATTTTGTAAACTAATAACACTTTGTGTTACAAATACAACACTCTCATCACTTGAATGAAAATAATCTGCAGCACATACCTGTTCCTTAGCATCATAATGCTCTGAGCAAATGTGGAGCAACTGCTGCACCTTGAGGACATTTCCTGTTCCTGCATATGCGCAGATGTCAACAATGGTGGTTGCCATGGAACGGAAAGGGTCTGCCATGACCTTCAAAGCTTCTAAAATGGTGTCTACATCTTCTTGTTTTCCTGTTAAAAAAAAAAAAATCCCTCATTCTAACATCTGAATTAGCATTTTAAGCTCACTACAGAGACTACACCAGTAGTAAGACCTGCTTCTCAATAAAACTGATAGGTTTTAGAATAATTTACTCGGATATCAGACATTAAGCCAAAACAACGGTGTCACTTTTACTGAATTGCATCTCCAACCAAATGGTTTCCAATTATAACATGAGGTTTTTACCTAAGCATGTCAATCCTAATCCAAGCGCAAGGAACCTGGCGTACGTGTCTTTTAATTCTGTCTCAGACTTCTCCAACAAAGTTTGGAGGATTGTCGAAGTAACATCGCCATTGTAACTGCCCACTGCAATCATTCCGCAAGCCAAGGCTGACATCCCAACAACCTAAAAAGAACACATCAAAAGACTCCAATACTTGGACAACAGGCAATTCAAGATAAGTCATAAAACCAATTGCTTATCACACAACCAAAGGATTGAACAATGGATATAAATACTTCAAACATACCTCCATTGAAGACTTGGAATCTCCCATTACTGGCAACAGCAGTGTGAGGACATCTTCACGGTTAGATCCTGCGTAAGCCAGTCCTAATCTGTAATAGTATGAACAGCCATGAAAACTTGCTACGATATAAAAGGCATGAAACTGACTTAAGCTTATCAGCGATACTCTCATCAAACATTAATGACCCGGACTAGGTGATTTTGCAACACTGCTCTATTGGCACTAAAATTCGGTCGATTACTACGTCCGTTGAATTCAAAATAGCGGCAAACAGAATAGTTCCATAAATATTGCCGAATCTGACGTTGTACTGCTCATTTCGGCACAGAAACGTATCAATATATATTTTTTCTAGAGGTTAATATAAAATCATTTATGATGCAGAATTCCTTGCTCCCACACTAATTAGCCTGTGGTTCTCCCGAATTCTATCAATCGCTTTGGGACAAGTCACATTATGTTCATTAATGATACCAGCGGCTGGTTTCAGTCTGTTAATTTCATGTAAGAGTTCGCCCACAACCACGATATTTCTAATAACTTACCCGACAACTGCACCGATCCTCATAGTGTTGCTATTGTGCAGTACATAATCAGACAGCAGAGCCAGAGCCGGATCGCACTCATTGCGGACACCGGAGTTGACAATTCCGCAAGCAAGCAAGGCTCCAGACTGTTTGAAACAAGAAAATAATATCAGTGCTATGCCACAACATCATTTCTTCTTTACAGTTGAGGACTTGTTATATTTTTA
Source organism: Alitta virens (assembly GCA_932294295.1). NCBI lineage: Eukaryota > Metazoa > Annelida > Polychaeta > Phyllodocida > Nereididae > Alitta > Alitta virens. Next base: position 1,036,233 of record OW028579.1, on the reverse strand, counting down.
CGATGTACAGAATGTACATGTTTCCTTTTTTTTCCAGCTATGTACACTTACCTTTATGTAATCCTCAGATGAATACAAGTACTTGTCAATTTGTGTGAGACCTCCATCTACGTCCCAGAGGAGTATCATTCCCAAAGTGGCGGTTGCACTTAGCATGCCTGAAAAAATTGCCAAGACATGCTCGATATATTTCATTATGAAATCCATTGGATGTTACTAGATTTATGAATTGCATTTGTGCTTTTCTCACCATGTTCCTTGTTTTTATACAGCCATTTATTGCCATCTTCCATCAATAACTTGTCTTGACCAAACGAGGAATTAACGAAACCATTCACAAATGATGATGCCAAGTTCTGTCGAGCGGAGTCAACATTCGAAGGCCCAATTGATGTTCCTGAGGAAAAAAGCAACGCATTAAGTCAATATTAAGTCAAATACTGTAAGATAACTTATAAAATCATATTAATCTAAAGAACGCTCATTTAACACAAGCAGTAAAGTATTATCACATGGAAATTTGGTAAAAGATGATATTAAACAACAAACATTAAAATTATATTTTATTTGCACTTACTGTTTGGCTCAAGGTGACTTTTGTAAATGTCTTCAGGTATTTTAGGTTCCATAATATCCAACTACAAAGCAACATGATAACATGGTTAAGGCACTATCATAAATCAATCTTTTAGAGCATTCAATCAAACTGACTACATTTTGCATTTGAGATTTATGATTTATGGAAGTGTTGATGTGATGTTGTGCTGTTATCAGAAGCTCTGGCCAATCCTAAGTTTGTTGTTTGCACAAGCAGTTGATGATTCCAGGGAAGGTCGTACACATTTAATGTGGACCAGAAGGTATCAAAGCATGTTGAATTTAGTGGCCCCCTCCCTACCCACTAGTTCACTGTTTGCTATGAGCCCTCACTTGCATACGTCACATGGTCCATTATGGTGGGTTGCTTTGACTCGGTGTAATCAGTTTGATTGAACAAGCAGTAAGTAGTTCAATAATTAACCATCGACATTGGACTCATCTAAGAAGAAAATGTGTGTAAAGCAAAATACTGTTTCAACACAAAATTAACGTCCCTATCACCACCTGATTTGAAAAGCAAAACCCACCTCTCTTGCCAAGGCCAAGAAGTTTGTGTTAAGATGCGAGTTGGACATGATTTCCGTGAGATCATCATATTCTTCCATGTCATCACTAAGTTCCAGGAAGATCTGTTGTCTGCCCAACATGTACGCAAGTTGCTTCTGTATCATTCTGTAAGCGAATAAACTCAATTAAGTCATAAACAACCCTTGTGACTTAACAAGAAAATAAGGACTAAGGAAATTTATTATTTAATATCCATATATTTTAGCTTTTATTTAGGCATCAGCCGACAATTTCAATCACTCTGTTATGCAGTATACAAATTAAAAATTGTAAGAAGGTAACGCATTCAAGATTTGGCTGCCGGGGTACACTCAAGGCCGGATTGGGTCCACCAAAGCAGCCCTGGAAACGAGGATGAAAAGAAGAAAAATTCCCAATCCGGCCCTCGGTACACTCTTCTGCTCTGGGCAGTTTAGGAAGACTTGGTCGAATGCTGAACCTTATTATCAATACTGCTTAGTCCAGTGAAATGAGTTATATAATAGACAAACGTACACATCCTTGCATGAAGTGAATATTTCCTCGACGAGCTCAGGATCGTTCAACTGAATGGCACAACGAAGGGCTTCGGGATATTTGTTGAACTTGCGGTAAATTCTCAGGGCAGTTTTTACCAAATTGTTGTCCTCTGGTTCTGGCACATATGGAACGCAGCTAAAGAAAAATAAAATGACGAAAATACACAACTGAGTCTTGTCAAATTATTCATCACAATAAGGTAACCTTATTGTCTAGAGTGAAAAAAAGAAAATAATTAACGACTAGAAAATTGATTGAAACAATCGCATTGTGACAATATCAGAGAGCACTGAATAATTAATATATTTTTTTACCAGCATTAAAATGCAATGCATTTAATTCTACAATATGACATATTAAGACAAACCTCATGAGGTACAAGCAGACACGCGCAAAAGCTGTGTCATCGACGTATTGGTCAAGATCTTCAAGACGCTCAATCTCCATTAGCGCATCACAAGCTTCAGCTTCAGCATTGTGACCCATGAGATATGGAACTATGTCATGAATGAGTTTAAGCAATTGATCACGTTTTGGTTGGTCTTTCTCTTCAAGCTCCTGCCATTCTGCACAAACTTCACCTGTCAAATGTCTAAAAAAAATTAAGAATTTTTTTTATAAAATGAGCAACCAACGTGTCCAGGCAGAAATTCTTGCCATGTTAACTGCACCGTATACATTGTTTTGCATAAATAACTACATTGCTCCAGTGTAACTTACCTGACATACTCATGACCCCATGATCCGATGGGTTCATGAGAGCCATCGAGTCGATATTTAAGACAATCTCTGTCTTCACTTAACGTCATTCCAAGGACAGAAACAACATCTCCACAAAAGCGCTATAATGCAGATAAAAAATTACACGTTATAAATGTAATTTTGGGTGTGGGTGATGAACGAGTAGCAATTCCAGTACATAATCTAAATCAAAACAGCATAAAACATGTTCTAAAAATTCATACCTTGGTTGTTTGATCCTTCATTTTCTCAAAGACCTCCTTCAAAGTTGCGTAATGTGGTCTCAGAAACTTCAGAGGTTTTGGTACAGAGGTCATGGATGTGGTAGATGACCTGATCAGAGTCCGCATGCTCTCTAGGGATGGCTTATACAATTTCTCATCAGCTTCCTAAAATTAAAGGTGTATATGTTAAGACACATTCGAGAGGTCATTTATTTTGTAATCTTGAAATTGAATGTTGGCTTGGTAAAATCTGATTTCTTACAGTAAGTCTCTCCACCAGCATATTCAGTTCATCCTGCAATAGTTTGTCCTCATCTGACTAAAATTAGAAAAAAAAAGTCAATGAATGAACGGTAAATAGTAATATTAAAGTCTGGCAAGTGATGCATGCGGACAATTGTCGACGATCCTAAATAACGTCAGCAGGCTTACCTGCTCAAATATTTCCCGTGTATCAATAGTTTGCAGAAATCGCTTTCTTAAAAGTTACTTTTTGAATTGTGAAATAGTTAAACATGTTCATTTTCACGGCATATCAATGTTTAAAGAACCTTGCTACTGAAGCTAGCGAGCCACAACGTCTTAGACTGGTCTGGTCACGATGCTAATATAAATTTCACTGGAATGACCCGTCAAATGATGTCCCTTAGCGACAATCGCGGCTATGTATAGTTTACTGCAAAACTTTCGGCAATGTTATTCTAATGGAGATTAAAAAAAAGAATTTCAAGGCGGATCGGATTTGGGTTTTAGCACGACTACATGCAATACTGTTATGATTTCAATACAGCCTACTAGGTGAGAGGTAGATTTTGATTCTATTTTAGGCAGAAAAATGAGCGAACGCCTGTCCACATGACATTGTGGGGGTATCGAGTCAATTCGTCGACACGCAAAATCGTTGACAACCAACCCGTTGACATGATGAAAGAAAATTCTAAACAATCAACACCCTCATTGACAGAAAATCGTGGCAATACCAACTCGTTCACATGTCGATGAGTTGGTTCTGCTAACTTGTTGACACAGTTGTTCCCCGTTTGTCGGTCTTCCGTTGCTCCCCTCTATTGTGGTTTTATGGTATTATATCCTTAATTACTTGGGAGTACAGAAATATTATGGACATCCTTTCATAGATCTCATTCATACGAATATATGCGAGGCAAGTATACCGCTGTGAAAGCTTTATTAACCGCGAATTCCCGGAGTCTGGTTTGTAGATGAAATGGTCATAGGGCAGATTACCATCTCGTTGACATATTAATATGACAATGAGATGGTAATGACCTGTCAACGAGGTTGGTTGTTGTGGTCAAAAGTTTGTCAACGACTTTGTGTCTCCCAAATTTATACGAGTTGGTTTGTCAACAAATTTGAACCAGGCCTTCTAATGTGTCAACGACTTGGTATGTCGACGAATTTGCGTGTCGACGAAATGACCTGTATTCCATGGTGGGACATGCCAAGGTAAAATCTCAATAGAAAAAGGAACTGATTACAATTTTAATTTCATAATTTATGTACACTGTACACGTAGACACCAGCACAATGTTTCCAAGAGAATGATATTAGGAATAATTCATTTACTCCAAATACTTTGTTTCAAGATTAACGTTTTTCATTCTTTCGTGTCTTCTGTAGCTGTCATAACAATGACACAGCTCTGAGCGATAATAGGACGTGTTACAGTTTCTCTTTGACAGCTGCCAAGCACGGGAAATAATGAACATTTTAAACCCGTTTCTGCCCTGCATATCCTGTTTTAACTTTACAAATAGAACATCTCACAGGAGCAGAATACTATTCCTTAATTCAACCCGATTTATCAGTTCAAGTTGAACATCCAAGGCAAGGTGCAACAAAATGATTCAGCATTGTCATGGTCGTTCAATGGCTTTTCCGACATGAATTTCATTGTAATTAACCAATCCACATGGCCATGCATGGTTTCAATTCATCTAACTATCCCTATTTTACGCACCAACTCGTCATCTTTAATGTCTCCATCTTTCTTTTCCTTGGAAGGATCTTTTTTCTCCACCTCAACGTTTTGTTGCTTCTCGTCCGCCATTTTTCCGATGCCGGTTTTAAGATTGCCTCACAGAAGATCCCAAAATATATGACCTCGAAAAATTGTGTGAGCTGTTATTTCAAGGAATATTCGTTATTTAAATTAACCAAAAGTTTTTTCCTTTAGTAATTGTTGCTTACTCGAAGTTAAATATTACATCGTAGCATTCGTCAATCGCTTTGTAACATAGACAATAGAGGGCGAACAGGCATTTACTGGTGGCGCCCCCTTTCAATAAGGGGTAACAAGAAGAAACATAGGCTGCTGCAGCCGCAATCCCCCAACAAAAAAAAACATTTAAAACAACGACTAGCAGGTCCCAACTACCATGCTCTAAAAGACCAAACCTTTTAAAATATGACCAAAAAAAATGCAGCTGGACATTTATTGAATCCTTCTTTAGTGGACACATTTTTAGGATAGGCAGTCCCCTTTTTTAGATTTTATGATGTAAATGAACCCGTCCATATCTATATTTATTTTCCATAAAAGGTAAGGAGAACAAAGACATGTTATATCAATAAGTTAAACCCCAACTAGCTGAGAAACAATTAAAGTTTTCTGTATATTCTTTATTTCTTCTCTGTGATCATAATAAATAGTTTATCATGGGCAAGATAGGAACTTGAAGTTGATTGGTACAGAGGTTTCTTAGTTTACAAAGTAATGCTAGCTGTAGCTATAATTCCATAGCCCAAGCTGGCTTGTCAAAATTGTGACCTCACTATATACCTTGGCCTTCATGCTGAGACAAAAACCTCCCGTCACTCAACAGGATAAGTAAAGAAACGTTGTAGTCTCAGATTAAAAATTCCATTCATCAATCCAGGCAGACCGTAAACTGCTGGTCCATGTCATCCCACACCCAAAACAGAACAAATTTAGTAAGGATCCTGTGGTTGTCAGACTGTCAGGGGACTATATTGTATATATTCAGACATCCAGCATTGCTCGGAAGTTCCATGACCATTTATGGGGTACCATTCACTGTGGTGGTACAAATGAACTGCTGGCAGACCATGCAGGCTGGGCAGTGGGCAGCTGGTCATCCAGACAGAGAAGACAAATGTGAATGTTACTGTTTCCCAGGGTGTACTTGTTATAAAGGAAAACATAGGCTGCGCGGCAGCAAACCCTCAGCCAATGTCAGGCAGTCCACATGCAAGCGCAATCAACAGTGTTCAAAACCTCTTCAACAAATGTATGTAGTTCATCAACTATACATATAACTTTTGTATGTTATTCTTGTCCATCCAAGACATTCACACAATTGACAATGTTAAACAAATTCCAAATCAATAGGAAGCACACCGGGCAAACCCAATCAGATTTTACAGCTATGTGAGATTTTTTTTTTTTGCAACTTTGATAATAATATAGATTTTTTAATAGTGCATACTCCATGCAGTTACATGTACAGTACATGGAGTTTACCCATGGTCTGCAAAGTTACTGTGCCTTTCTTGTATGTATGAATTGAAACATGAAACCTTAGATCTTTTAAATTCTTATCCCATTTGTATATTTCAACTGTCTTTTTTTGTGAGGTAATAAAATCAATATCAATACCAATTCTACTATAGGAGTTAATGATGAATATGATATTGCATAATACACATATGTACATGCATGTAATGTTTAGTGACAATTTATATTTGGAATGAAAAACATGTTTCTGAGGTTAATTATTCAATACGATTTTAATGCATATCTGGCAAACGTTTTATGATTGAGCCTAAATAACAACCCTGCCAGTCTTGATAGCCACATTTGATGTTACATAACAGACAATGATACAACTTGCAAAATGATATTCATGAAGGTTAAGTAGTGCCTTTGATATGGAGATTTGAAAATTCTAGAATTTTTCATATTTTCCCATAATTAAGTATTCTATACTATATGATGAGTATGGTCAGAAAAACTGTTATAGGAATTCTTGGAAGTTGACATTTACGACACATTTTTCTCAATAAACACGTTAGCATACCTTATTTTGTCGTTATGCATGCGAGGACTGCTCTGTTTACTATCAGCTTGCACTCAGATATTACTGGAAAAGCCACTGGAAACATTGTTTTAAAGAGCATTTTCATAAATTCACGTTCGCTAGTTCATGCTTTCGCCATTGCAATGCTCCCAGCAGTCACATGACGGTGGTGCCACCGTGCCTGTTCAGACTTTGTTGACATTAAAAATCAATGAATAATTTGCTCCATTTGCTTGTTATTGAATTGAAATTATTTGGATGTAAATTTAATGACTCACACACTACTGCACCTACATGCATACACAACTTGGTAAGAATATGTCTGTCTAAAATAGTGTAGAGATACCTTTTTGGAAATTCATGACCATTAATGACAGAAAATTTTATATAATAAGGAAAATATGAAAATTTGGTACTCTTTCAAACCCTCATATCAATGACTCTATGATCCTTACATCAGTAACATTTTGCCAATGATACATCTAGATTATAGTACTTTCACTTTTAAGCTTCATTTTGACATGTGTTTTATCCTTCTTTTTTTCATAATAATGGAAAATCTGGAAAAAAATGCTAAAAAATGCTTGCTCCATATTCTTTAGTATCCCATGCTTAGCAATGACAGCCGTAAATGTTGTAGAATTCATGTTCATACAATTATTTAATATTTGATCATAGTATTGCTTTACTCAACCCATTCAACAGTTTTTGTTTATAATTAGCAATTTCATAATAATTAGTTGCATAATGTTCTATATTACTTTCACTTGACTCCAGTACTTATTGTAGTTTTCGTAATATATATATACACCTGTAAAGTTAACCAAAAAAAAAAAAAAAAAAAAAAAAAAAAATATATATATATATATATATATATATATATATATAACTAATTTAAATGCCATAGATTTAATAATGTATAGTGCCTTCAGATGAGATGTCCAAGATAAGACTTAAGTTTCATAAAAAAAAATAATACATGTACATGTGAAGATCGAGATAGTTCAGATTCCAATGACCTGTAGGAGTTTTGTTCATAATCATGGCCACATATATATAGATTTTTATTGACAGCTAAATATCAAATTGATACATGTGTCACCATGACAAGATAATAAATGGCAAAAAATAAAAAGATGATAGAAATAGCACCCGGAACTTATCAAATAATAGTAATAATACTGTTTAAAAAGCACCAACAAATAGTTTTAGCACAACAATTCAGGTTCAATAACAATACTAAATAAACACTAAGCATAAGATATATAGATATATATATACATGATGTACTCTTAACTGCTATCAACATGGTAAACAATATGAAGTGATATACAATATGAGATGGGAATGTTGACATACAATATGAAGTGACATACAATATGAAGTGACATACAATAGTAGATATTTACAAATATACAAATGTACAAATTCATACATATATACACGTATACGATCGAGGAATCGAACCTGGCACCAGACCAATTTAACCCACTAGCCCACTAGCCCACCCGTTTTTGATCATTGTAAACATGATCCAAGCCTCAGACAACACTTTGACATGGAAGGGTTCAATTGATCCAACAGTGCCATCATAATAAAACAACTTCCATACCACCTGTTTCTGCACAATGCAGCATTGTGACGTCACTATAGCATTACAGCTCATTCCAAAAGCATTCCATACGAACTGAAAAGCACACACAGGTGACGAACCACAATGACTAATAAGCAGTTCGTCAGTTGTGTTGTCAGAAAATGTTCCTCTGAATCAATTCAAAGCCTGGTTTCATCCATTGCCAAGAGGCACCACTGACACACATGTTGTATAGACAACAAGCTTTTGATGTCCTGACATCACTTGAATTGGCTGAAGCTGCTCTTCTAATGTACTTAACAGTCTCGTTTTACCAGTTGAAAGTCCTTACCAAGGGATTATATGGATCATGACGCCAGTAATCCCTTAATAATACTTGTCCAATGGGGGCTTTAGAAAAACTGCCTGAAGGGGTGGGGGGACTTTAATAACCCTTTTTGATTGAAATGATCATGAAACTCAGTTTGCATGCATATGTATTTTATAGTTTCATTATTATACTAAATATACCTATATGCAGCTTTCTCCTAAAATTAAGAGTTGAATATAATTGAATACAACATAAATTAGTTATTATTTTGGTTAATGTTTAAAGGCTCTGTAGTTGGACCATTTCTGCAGCCATGATAACAAATTGACATATTTAATTTTTTTTAACAGCAAAATAATTGAGAATTTTTCAATCAGTGCCTCCCTTTCTTTATTGAACCTTCCCAGATTAATTTGTGAACAGCTTTGAACAGAGGTTGCTGCTCTCAATAGCTCTCAATGCACATCCAGGTAACCAGATTGGGTGAGGACGAGTGACCTAATTTAGAACCTTTGAAAGGAGATCTCGTTCACGCGCGAGTTACTTTGTTGCCATGGTAGTTACTATGCTTACGCGCCAAATTGTCGTGTGTCGTCTGCTTTTGATGAAAATCGGCTGAGATTGGTCACGCTTCAGTGAATATTGGAAGGGCGGCCATGTCCCACACAAATACGGTCTTCCACAATGAAAGGTCTAATTTCAAGGGGTCCTTAAAAGCCCACAGGGCATGGGTATGAAACAAGGGCGGCGGCCATTTTTGTTTGACAGATGGTTTAACTTAAGTAGTGGGCCCCTACAACACATGGTTGGGAGATACTTTTCTACAGCAAGAGTCAAGTAACTCAAGGAAATTGTTAACAAATCGGCGTCAAACCATGGGCAGTAGATAAATGAAAAAATAAAGATGAAAAAACTGCTGGCATCCTAACTCACATCTATAGGTCTATAGATTAAAAAAAAGTCTTTGAAATAGATACAGTAAAAGCATTATTTTCAGCGTGCTATTCATAGCAGTTTGATTGCTTTGAACTTTTTAATTTATGGCAGTTTTTGATAGTTGACAAAATTCTTCTAATTTGGACCAAATTTGGACCAATTTAAGCGAACAGTTAAGGCCCTGCCAGTGATTGTTTGGCTTGCTGACTCAAACAAACCCTTGTTGCACTGACAGGTACAAATTGCTGTAAAATCATTAGGATCTGCTAAAGCATGGAACACGCGATCAACTGATTAATAAGCTCTTTAAGGCTGTTATTATGGCAGCGGCCATTTTGTTGTCTGTCATCAGCTGAACAGACTATCAAAAGGAACTGAAGCTCATTTGGAAAATATTAAAAAGCAGCTCAGTGAAAGCGCAGAGGTACAATGACAACAAAAATGGTGAAGTCAGCGTGTGGTACAGAAAGGCAGACGGTGTGAGACAGACTGAAAACATATTCAAGACAGGTTGCTTTGTTAAAGAGTTGAAATTGGGCAAGAAGGAAGGAAGGAAGGAAGGCTGGAGGAAGGAAGGAGAAGGAAGGAAGGATGGATGGAAGGAAGGAAGAAAGGAAGGAAGGACGGAAGGAAGGAAGGAAGGAAGGAAGGAAGGAAGGAAGGAAGGAAGGAAGGAAGGAAAGAAGGAAGGAATGAAGGAAGGAAGGAAGGAAGTCTCAGAACAAGAACTTATTAATAAAAACCGAAATATAAGCTAAAATGTTCAGTTAGGTGGAAGCAATCTAATCTTTATTTCCATTACTTCGAATGCCCTTTTTGTTGGTGGGTTATACTGTTTGTTACATCCATCCAAGGTTGATCGGTAACTTGTACAATGAATTCAATTACGCCCCACGCCCCAATTCCCCCTCCTTCCCACCAATCTTACTCTTCAAAATCTCCTTGTACGTTTTAGAAATCCTGTGAATTTCAGTCGCCGGAAGTTACCCTTCTATAACGAGATCCCCGGATTATTCACCCCTTAATGATCAGGGCAACAGTTGATACCCTACATCCGGGCTTTTCAAGAGGGATCACCCCTGTGACCTAATTAGTGCAAACCAAATTGCTTACTTGATGGCTTTCGGAAGCAGACGAACTATTTGGAACGCGCGCCATTGAAACCCCTTTCCTGTCGACACAAACTGATTTAATTGCTGATAAAATGAAGAAAACTTGTTCTATTCCTGTTTTCCTGGCTGAGAACAATGTTTTCCATTCAATTTCACTTTCACCTGAACGCGGGACTAATTAATTGCCTCTTGATTGCTTGTGCACATTTTAAATATTGGTTTAAAAAGGTTCATTAAAGTTAAATTTAGAAAGTCAGGTAAGTTATCACAAATTATCATTTTATACTTGATTAAATAAATTCATACATGTAGCAATCTGCAAGGATTAAAAAAAAAAAGTTTCATAACATTAGGTCCCGTGTATAAACCTTTATTGAATATATTCAAAAGAAATATTTGTTTAAAGTAATAAAAGAAAGGAAGTAAGAATATAAGAAAATCAGAAAGTAAAGTAAGAAAAGAAAAAATAGTCTTAATGCCCAAGAGACCTCTCTTTCCATGTTTCATGGTTAACCCCCTAGGTGTATCCGTGCTTTGTTGAAACGCTCGATCTTCAACTTGACTACGCTCGATTGGGGCGGGAATTCCTTCTGGCCGAGCATTCCATCCACTTAATATTCATGAGGGGAGGGGCTTCTTTATAATCAACCAATCAGTGCGCAGCTGTGAGGAAAGGAGCTATAATTAGCCATGCTCAGTGCTTCTGTTGTCATATTGCAGCCTGCCACAGACAGGAAAGCACGTGCTGCCAAGAAATTATAAACAGTGAAAAATTGACACTGCAAACAGGAATTGTACTTTAATTTCGAGCAAAATCATTTGTATAAACACAGAGGAAATCAGAATTCAGACAAGCGTGTTCTGTGAATGACTCCCAAGGAATGATGCATTGAAAAGCTGATTTAATTTGAATGAAACGCACCTTGAAAAATTTCAGAAGAGGATCAAAATTATGCTGAAGCAGTAACCACTGTATTTCAAGTTAAAACGCTGTAAGTACAAAACATATTTTTAAAAAGGTATAACTTACTTTTAGATTATTTAACATTTATAATCAAAAACAAAATTATTGTGATTTGCCGAAATTGCATAGAAGTTTCGAAATTTGGGAGGAAGTTATACATTGCATGTTGATGGTAGTCAATTCACTGAGGATGGTAGTCAGTTCACTGAGGATGGTAGTCAGTGCACTGAGGATGGTAGTCAGTGCACTGAGGATGGTAGTCAATTCACTGAGGATGGTAGTCAGTTCACTGAGGATGGTAGTCAGTGCACCGAGGATGGTAGTCAGTGCACTGAGGATGGTAGTCAATTCACTGAGGATGGTAGTCAGTGCACCGAGGATGGTAGTCAGTTCACTGAGGATGGTAGTCAGTGCACTGAGGATGGTAGTCAGTGCACTGAGGATGGTAGTCAATTCACTGAGGATGGTAGTCAGTGCTCTGAGGATGGTAGTCAGTGCACCGAGGATGGTAGTCAATTCACTGAGGATGGTAGTCAATTCACTGAGGGTGGTAGTCAGTGCACTGAGGATGGTAGTCAGTGCACCGAGGATGGTAGTCAGTTCACTGAAGATGGTAGTCTGCAGTGCATGGGTGGGTGCATTCAAGATCACTTATTAATTAGGTGGTATATGATAACATTGCGGTAGTTATTGCATTACAGTTTATAATGTGTATATTAAGGGCATCCATGGTTTCTGGAAACATTGTCACTTAGTTATCATGGTAGACAAACAGATAATTTAGAGGATATTATAAAACAGTTTTTTAATGGTAGGTCCTAGTCTTATTAGCCAGGTATTGTATTATATAATGATGGTGAAGTTTGAGGTATTTATTTAGTTATTTGACAAATATGAGGACAGTTGTTTTGGAATATATTTCAGATTTAAAACACTGCTAGCTGGTTTGCAAGCTTTAATGATAATTGTATTCGGTGATTGTGCTGGGGTAAGTGGGCAGGGAAAGCGTGTTATGTTGTGGACTCCAACGGAACCTTATCATCTCATTATTACGTCTGCCTCTAGCAGCTAGTCATATAAGCTTAGCAGCTGCTTAGTCAGCTCCAGTCCAGGAAAATTTAGACTTTTTAAAAATATTTTATTCATCAAAAATGCCGGGTACATAAAATCACAGTATACTTTATTGACATCATACTTATATTATTTAGCACCTAAATATTTAATAATTCATAAATTTTTATAAATATTAATATAGATGTTTATATGAGGTTTCTCTCTTTTTATCTAGTTGTGGATGTCTGTCTAGCGGTCTTTCTGTCTGTTTGTAGCACCCCTTTTGGGCCCTTTCTCTTTTTACCCCACTTGGGTAGCACCCTTCTCACCCTAATTAAGTGGCCCTCGCCAGTTATCATCATTAATTGCAGCCAAAAATGACCAACGTGACTAATCAAACTGAGTGATGAGGTCGCCACGGATAAACGCGCTTAAAAAGTAGGTCATTAGCTTCGGCGGATTAATTCCCACCAAGAGCACGTGCCGATTTGCATGCAAATAAAGCAAAATATCCTTCCGCCCGACAAAAGAACACCTGATTACAAGGTTAACCGTTCGTATAGTGACAAAATAAATTGCAAAAAAACTTATCTTTATGTTAAATTTTATTTTATTTTAAGAATCACTTGAGTTGTCTTAATATTGAGGTGGTCTTAAATGGAACACGGTTTTGGAATCTTTATTGTTGGGGTCCAGTGTACTGTGATCAGAAAAGAAATAAAATGTTTTAGAAGTAAAACCAGTCGACATTGATCGAGTTATATTGACTTTATATAAAGACGTTGATTTTTAATTATCAATTAATCTTTAAATTATTATTAATTCAATTAGACCTATTTAAATTATTATTTTTGTGTTCATGTATATTTATATCTACACATCATTCATTCATTCATTCATTTATTCAGTCAGTCAGTCAGATGGCATAACTATTTCATTCCTTCATTGAATGCATTCATTCATTTATTCATTCATTCATTAATTCATTCATTCCCACCTAACTAATTTAAGTACCTCTCCTCTAGAGCTGAGTTATCCTATTTTTTCTCCCCACCAATCTATTCCACCCCCTTCCGCTGACTGAAGGGGCTCATCTCCCGATCACAACAACCCCTCAATACACAAGGCCCCCCCCCTCCCCTCCCTTCACACACACAACACAACTGCTGACAATTGTCGACAATTTTGTCACGATTTTGCAAATTTTACGCCCTTAATATTACCCATTGAGCAAAATGACTTTTGCGCATGCTTGTCAGATTTAATAGCTTTTTTTTTCTTTTTGCTTTTGGTGGGGTTGAAGGTGGGGGGGGGGGCTGGGGTAACATGGTCTAAGGGGTTAGCAGTTATATAATACTGCATTGATATAGACCTAGGAGGAACGTATATTTGACATACGTTTATTACATTATTTCTTTTTATATTATTTATTTGGACTGTATGTTTATTGCATTTTTAACTTGTGAGCTTTCATTTCACATTTTTACTTGAGTTAGCTTTCTTTTAAAACGAGGTTCATAGTTTCCATAGCAAATTTTGTTGTTTTTCTGTGACCACGAGAAAGCAAAACAATTATCACTTCAAAGATTAAGTTGGTTGTTACAGAGGTTATTTTATTAGTTGGAAATATTGGAGTTTTTAAAAATTGTTGATAACTTTTCTGTCCATTTTATGCTGCTCCATGTTTCGTGCAGAAAAACAAAAACAAAAAAAAACTTGAAAGACATGAAACTGAGGACATTCGGTTTGAATCCTGCTATAATTTCCAGAAAAAAAAAATTCATTTTCATCTATAGTTATGCATAAATAAACAAACAAATAAATAAAAAGATGAATAAATATATAGATAATGCGTTGATGGCAACTAAAATAAGAGTCACAGCAATCAAACTATGACTTTTGCACATATTCCAATAGAATGAAACTGAACTATGGAAGAACAGTCATTCTCTTTCAACAACATGGCATTCCAGACTAACAGTCCTTTTGACAAATGGTCAGCCAAATGACCAACCGCACAGCTTGACCACTCATGACAGGACTGACCATGCTCTGGAATTCATAGCCCTTTTCTCTGGCCTATTACCCCTCAAATGGGGCCACCTCGTATTTCCTAAATTAGCTGGCTATGAGCCCCTGGGGTACTGAAGGGAAATGAAAAAGCTGCCATGAAATTACCTTGGGAAGAGTGAAAATCCCTCGGGTACCCCTCGTGGCCATGGAATCCTTCGAAAGTTTTCTAGAAATGCAGTTGTTGAAGATAATGTGGAAATAACATGTTACTATATTCACAGTTACAGGTTAATATTGATATCAATTCCAATTATTATGATTTTGTAACATATGGGATATCATAAGAGCTTTGGGAAAATGCTTAAATATGGGTGGACTCCTCCTGTCTCTCACCTCATACAATCAACCTGCCTTGGAGTTGGAGGGCTGTATTTTCCACATCTATTCAATACAAAACCTAACTGTGTGATCTCGCTAACACCAATTGCGCACGCAGCTACTAAAGCATAATAATTCATTTAAGGTGCCGTACCTACAGCAAATAACAAGCTACCCGCTTCAGTGTTATAATACTTTCAAGATCTTCGAATATTTAACGCAACCTCGTTTTAAGACTACAGTATACCTCACATTTAAGACCACCCCGATCTCCATTAAGACCACCCACTGTTGGACCCTAGTGTCACTTACCATCGCATTGATCTTCCAGTAAATCAGTCAACAATAGAGAAGCAAAACTTTTTTATTTGGTTTGTGCTATAGACTATAGTTTATAATTGCGTTGTTTTAGCAAGTCTTATAGGCTCACTAAATAATTGTTGCATGTTGTTTAGGTTCATGGCTTTTCTACTTATAGGTGGAATAAAAATATCATGTCAGTAACATTGCCAATGTCCAGACCCACAACGATCTAGCTATAGTTGTCTACTACAAGCTATAGGACAAATACCTCTTATGCTTAATATTATAATCTTATCAATTAAAATGCCACCTCATGACGTAATTCACATCTATAGATCATTGTTAATATAGTTAATTGAGGCGTAATCAAATATCTCCAGTTTAGTATGGTCTAGTGGTAAGACGCTTGCCTGCTCCTCTGAACAGAAGGACCCGGGTTCAATCCCAGGCCTGGGCAACCGTTCACGAGCATCATCCCAGCAGCTGGATGTCGTTCGGATGAGACGTTGAATTGGTGGTCACTTGTACTCAGTGTCTATGCTGAGGCAAGTAAAACATCCCACCCATGGGGTAAATGTGTAACATGAGTGGACTCTTCTCTCTCACCTCATCTGAATTTCCAATATCTATCAATCTATCTATCTATATCTATCTATCTATCTATGGCTAAGATAAGATAAGATAAGATAAGATAAAATTTTATTTAAAGTCGGTGGTGATACAAATAACAATAAAACACAAGCTATAAAAGCTTTTCGCCGACAGAAAATTGTGACAAAAAACCAGGTGAAATATTTACAAATGAATAGATGAGAAATAAATAGATGAGTTGGTAACATTGTGTAAAAATATATTAAATTTTACAGGCTGTTTCTTTTACATAAAATGCAGTTGCCACATTGACATGTACTAAGAACATTGCTACTTCTTAACGAATTTTTGAATTGCATAAAATCTAGGTTTGGCTTCAGTTAGTTTTCCCTAGCTCTGGATAAGTTGAACGTTTCTTTAGAGTTGTACTGTAGATAAGCAGCTAATTAGTCTGTGGACCTTGTTTACTACGTGAAGAAGAGAGGCAACGGGTTTTCGGCTATTCACAGGATTTTGACGAAGGCCATTGGTCACTGGGGAGCGGTCAGTAATTGATGGTCAGCGGGAGAGCTAAGCTCTGTGAAATGACCTCACATGCGCAGATTTGCAAACACCATCAGCTTGGAAGTCTGTCTTTCTGTCGATCCCACAAACTGTATGTCTTGACTGAATTTCATCTGCGTGTCTGTCCAGCTGTCTGTGAAAACGCCTTCAACCTGAAGTACCTATATCACTGACTAGAATTGACATGGTTAAATCTGCCGAAAGCTGTCTTTCTAGAATAAATTTTGTCAGTGAGTCCGCATGTTTGTGTTTCGAAGGGGAGCTTTTTAAAAACCTCGAAAGTAAAATTTGAAACCCCTCTCTGACCAGACTAGACTTGGTTAAATTTGTCCTTCTGTCTTACAAGCTGCCTGTCTTGACTGCATTCGGCTGTGAGTCTGTCTAGCTGTCTGTATTGATCGATGGTCTGTTGGAGTCTCGGAGATCTTAGCTTTTTTAATGACGACCTGTACATTTTGCAAAACACTTCAGCTTGAAACTTCTCTACGGACAGACTAGGGCCTAGACATGGTTATATCTGTCTGTCTGTTCAGCAAGCTGTCTTTTTGTCTGTCTAGCTGTCTTGACATTCTGTTTGCGTCTACCCAGCTGAATACCCACCATTATATGGCAGATGGTCACATGACCACCTGACCACGTGACTCATATTGTTTGTTGACATCAATAATTATTACTCTCAGATAGATAGATAGATAGATAGACAGATAGATAGATAGATAAACAAATAAATAGATAGATAGATGGATAGATAGATAGACATGCCATTGGAGAGACAGACTGCCACAAACAATTGATTGTAGACTAGCTTTCCCACAATGCACCCATACGGCTCCATTTTCAGCGTATGACCGCTGAATTCTTTTGGGAATTGTAAATTCAATAATAGTCCTGGGAGATTTGAATGTTTCACTGAAGTCCATACTAAGGGCATTATGAGCATTATCAATAGGATAGCAGACCAACAGCGAAGAGGGTGGGACCGGGGGGGGGGGGGGCACGACTTCGGGGCACAGTGTTATGATAAATGGGGGTAAAACTGTTGCATCATCGAATGTACAGTTAATTAGCCCTGGGCCAGACATCGTTGTGAATTATTAACGAGTTAGATTGTATACATATCGCGATTGTTTTAGTATTATTTGTGTTGTTTATTCAGCTGATTATATAAGTAGAGCCATGTAATGTTGTACAGTTTTTTTGAGGGCATCCCAACATTCCATAGAAAAATATAATAAAAGTTTTTTAGGACAAGCTCCGCACTCATGGTGGATTTAATAGATAGGTTAAAACGGAAAAATCGCGTATCATCATTTGCTAATGCTTTTGTAAAATTTAAAACAGAATTATTAAACGGTCGTGTAGATTTATATATTATTAAATAATTAGGTCATATGTAACTTTATTTACTGTTTATATTATATCATTATATTATTTTGTATTTGGGAGCAACTTAATATAGTTTTTTTAAACTCTGTTGTTTCCCTTCTTGACATTGAATATATTAAAATCATTATGTATATGCATAACTGTATTGAATGTATCAGTGTTAAATTGTATGAACTATGTGTCAAGAAAAAACAACAACCTTAAACTTAAAACTTAAACTTATAATTGAACTGCAAGTAAAAAATGTGTAAGACGTAACAGGTACTATCATTACACTATATAGTGATGTGGGATAGAACTTGTTGTTAAGTTCAAGTTCAATTATTTTATTCACCATATTTAACAAAATTATACATAATCAACATAAAAAAAAAAATAATTTAGCGGAGGAGAACCCTCTAAGGCATTTAGGTGCCGCTATCGAGGGACCACCTATAGTAAAAGTAAATGTTTTATTTGCAATAAAAATTTTAGCAGATCAGAAAAAAGGTACTGCAAAGTAGACTGCTGCTTCACTGGAAAGGATCACTCACATGAAATCAGTACTAGCTATTTGTAACTTATATAATAATTAGTTAAGGATTAGGATATACTGGTCGGAGTTAGGTAGATACTTTTAACAGTTTCTTTCACAGTGTTATAGGTATATACATATATATCAAGCAGTTTTTGTCCATAAATAATGGTCATGCATATAACAGAACATCTAATTCAACGCTTCATCAATATCTAATATAATTTGCACATACTGATTTAAAACTTCAACTGTGATTCTATTCTTATAGCTACTGTTGGAATATATATTACATGTATAACTTAGTGAACTGAACTAACTTTTAAATCAGTCAATCAAAGAAGACATAAATAGGACATGTAGTTAGTGACAGTATTTCTCCCATGTACCGAGTTCAAATCCTCCCATTCAAGCATCATTAACGCCTAGGGGTCAGCACTGTATCCTCGTTCTCGTGATGTCACGTGACTCACCCCAGCGCCCCCTACGACATGCAAGCCCTAGAATACCCATGATGCACCGGGATAATTCAGCATTAATTCCATTACTTTAGCTGATAAACATCTATTAGCACATGGATCACCCAAGAGTGGCCAAGGTCCAGTGCAATGGATTTTGTGGGGTGCTAGAGTGGAAAGATGCTCTTAGAGTTAATGCATAGAAATACATTGGACACATTGCCACTCCTGGGTGTACACTTCTGGTGAAATACTTCACAGATACAGTGGAACCCCATTTTAAGAATACCTTACTATTAAGTCAACCTCACTATTAAGACCACCTCACTATTAAGACCACCCATTTTGGGACCCAAGTGTTTTCTTATCATTGTATTTTAAAGATTATTAAATAGATATAGAATTAATAATTCTCAAATTGATGGGGAATTTAGATTTTTGGCTAAATGGAGAAAGCCCAGCAATTTATCTTACCAAAGATTCCTTATGGGGTATTTTCAGAATGCTTAATAGAATGAAAACAAAATCTTGACTGAGATATTCAGTAAGTACTGATTTACACAACAACAAAAAAGTTTTTTAAACTGCATTTACCTCAGACATTTGTCTGTGTCTGTCTGTCTGTGCCTCTAATTAACGTGTTTTTATTTGTGTATGTAAAACGATCAATCTGCCCAAAAATCTGGTTCTGTAAATTCATCTGCCCACAAAGCCCTGTTGTGTCCCTTGCTCTTCAGATCATGTGATGGGCCTCATTTGCATCTGACCCCTGACCTCATTTGTCACTTTTCAGGGTCAAGGGTCCTAACCTCAGGTCAGGGTGAGTGTGTCAACAGGAACAAGGAGGGGGTAACGCCCTGGTAATGTTACAAATGAAGGGTAAAGAGGTTGCTTCTGAAACCATTGACCATAGTCCGAAACCCTTTGAAGGTCTGACTGACCAGGTTTAATGAGTACAGTTTTAGAACATTTAAAGAATCTCTATACCATCATCATTTTACATCAAGATTAGGACTGTTTTACACGTGTATTTTAGAAGATTTACAAGTAGGTTAGTACATAAAGAGTAATTGATTGTGTTTTTAGTGTGGAAAATACATACAGGCAAAATTAGTTTGGAAATAATTCCCTGAAATTATTATCTATACGAAAGAAAACAGAGTTAAAAAAGTCAGTTTAAAATGACAGTTCACAATACACAAATTACAATAAAAACAAACAAAAGTTGCCTTGACTAGTCAAGCCGCTCAAAAACAAGCAAGCCACTGCAAAACAACCATGCAAACAGTCATACAAGCAGGCAAACAAGCAGTCAATCGAGCAAGTCATGCCAGCGGGCAACTGAAAACTGCCCGCAGAGCCTTGAAGTATGAAACACGATCTCCCCACTCGTTTAAGTTAGTTGCCATGGAAATAAGAAATATTGACAGGGGCTTATCTTCATTTCTGACCACGTTTCCCGACCTGCCCCAGGGGCTCATAACTGGCCCATCCGGGCACTTAGGGGTGGTCACTTCTTCGCCATATTTGGTGCAAAAGTGGGGTAATTTCCTATTCATTGTGAGTGTTAGAAACAGTGTGTAGCTGCAAATAAGGGTGCTTGACTCCATGAGGTTGGATTGCAGATGTTTTGGGCCGACAAATTGAGGTTTTGTGTTGATGGTTAGTCCAGCAAATTGGCTCATGTTATGAGATTACGTGTGAAATTCATCAGCCTTTGTCGTTCGAGGGTTCTGTTGGGAAAAATAAAGGTTAGTCAGTCAGTCAGTCAGCCAGTCCATTAGTCAATCAGTCAGTCAGCCAATCAGTCACTCAGTCAGTCCTTCACTACATCAGAAATTAATTAAAAATTCCAACAGCATCTTATTTTTGTAATGCTGTATATAATTGTGAGACGTTCTTATTTGTGATGCCATTTTAAGACAAGTTCTATAACAATCTTCTCAGTGTCTTTAGCACCTTATGGTAACTATTAAGATGCCCTTCTCTTGCCCAGGGGCACCCAGACGGCCCCTATCTTTCACACATTGATCAATGGTCATGGGGTCTCCTAGGGGTCCCCTTTATGCCCAGTAATATCCATTACTTGAAGTGTAATCACATTAATAACACATACCTCTCGCCTTGCCTCGCTTTGTTGACATTCATTGGCTTACGACACTGTCGCAAATCGACACCACTGTCCCGCAAATGCACTCCATCATTTTACGACATTCGTTTTTGCCCGCTTTGGACACCATGGCCTCGGCCCAATTCCATCAAAAAAGGATTTTATGGCCCTTCCAACCAGACTATATGGAGAAGAATGGCCAAATGATACCATTCCAGTTGAAATACTCAGTGACTGGCCTGTCCACTTCTGCACAATGTATGGGGCCATCCATCTGAAGTATAAATCTTTACTAAAAACGAACAATTTATTTCAAAAGAGTCACATTACTGGCATAAAATGTTGCTTAAGTATGTATGTATAATTTATTTAAAGTCGTATATGGTCAGATTACATGGTAATCAAAGTTACAAACTTCTGTACGACAAAAAAAAAAAATATATATATATATAAAAGTATAAAAATGCAAGTAAATAAATAAAATCAAGAAGTAAGAAAAGTCTTCAGAAGAATATTAAGTGTTCTTCTATATGTTAAAACTTCATTTATACTTACTTAACTAAAGCCAAACACGAAAACAGTTGTCTCTGGCAGCTGGTCATATTAACTGACGAACTTCAAACCAATAGCCTTGAGAAAAGACCTTTCCCTTCACAGACACTATAAGGGTGCATGGAGCTGAACTTCTTCCGTTTATTAGATGAAGTTACAGACAATTCTATCAAATAAATGCCCGTGTTGTGCTAATGTCAGGAGAAGAAGAAAAAAATCCACAATGAAGTATCAGGGTTTCTGATGATTGACTATTTTGCATAAGTTACTACGAAAATAGCCAATTTTTTGGTTAGTTATTTAAAACACTAAATTGCTTCCCAGTTTAATAACTTCTTGGTGTCACCGAACAACACGTATTGTCTCATTCACAAAACTGCTTGAAAACAGACATCTATTAGCAATGCAGAGCATTTCACAAATTGCACCTCACAAGAGTAGAATTAGGAGTTTGCAAACCGTGTAATTAATGATGGGGTCCCCCTTTGTACTGGGCCAGATGGACTGTCCACACATGGGCTAATTATAGATCATGGCTAATTCCACTGATCACCACCAGGGCACAGTCTGCAATTTATCGAGTGATGAGTCCACTCTTTTGAACCCCCAGCACCCCTCCCAGCCCCACACTCACCCTTCAGTCTCTAAGGAAAAGCACTATTGTGCTAGGTGTCATACTGATGTCTGGGGGAGGGGGGGGGGGGTTCGAAAGTGAGGATTTAAAACTGAACTGTGTTTTACAACTGGTCGTATGGAAATTATACCCTCAAAATAATCAATTACCCAGAATGCCTAAGGTTAGAAAACTTAGCCTAGAATTGCAAGTCATTGCATCTCAGGTTGATATTCTGTTATTACAAGTTTAGACAGAGCTTCGTAAATTTGATTATAAAATAAAGAAGTCAAAATATGGAAAATATACATATAAAGTTTTTACCCTCTTTTGCTAATCTGTTTGACAGCTCTCGAAGTTTTCAGGTGAAGTTTGTCTGGATAAACATCAACAATTCCAATTCAATTATTTCAACCCTGAACAGTCTGCCTTCCCAAAGTAACTGACTTTTGTAGTTCACATATTTTTTGGCAAAAAGTGAATTTTATTGCCGCTACAATATAAGTTACAATTTAAACTCTCCCAGTTGAGAATAATTAATATAAAGATGAAATACTTCTACCAAAATATGGTCACATATTTCACAGAACATGTCAAATATTGAGATGCTTTACTGCTATAAATAAGTTTCAAACATATCTCCCGTTTGAGAATAATTAATACAAGGATGACTTTTTTTTACTAAGATATGATGGACTGAACTACCAGAATAACCTAATGTCACAAAGCACGTCGAAATACTCAGATGTCAGTTATGCTATTCTACAAGGGATGACAGGATCGTCCTTCTCTGTTTCACTGTCTCTTCAAGTGATGACAGTTCTTAGGGCGCATTAGATTAGACATCTGGGGATTCGATTAGACCGAGGGGCCCATCTGTCCTCTGCCTTTCACCCTAAAGTCTCCTGGGTGCCCTGAAATATTGTGCCATTAACTGGAAGTGAAATGCTTTCTTTAGATGTCACAAGAACGTCACTAGAATGTCGCTAGAATGTCACAATGGAGCCAAGAGTGTTCAGTTCATTACAGGTGACACGTTCACCTGAGGACTTCAAAGGAAAAAAAGAGACTGCATTTGGTGGAGGTATAGAAAGGCACATTGGTTGAACTAAGGTCTATATAGTTTGTTGGCAGAAAAAACTAATTGTGTGTCACATAATTATGTCGCTGTTGGGATAGGATAAGATAAGATAAGATAAGATAAGCTAAGATAAGATAAGATAAGATAAGATAAGATAAGATAAGATAAGATAAGATAAGATAAGATAATATAAGGTAAGATAAGATAAGATAAGATAAGATAAGATAAG
This sequence comes from Alitta virens, assembly GCA_932294295.1. Taxonomy (NCBI): domain Eukaryota; kingdom Metazoa; phylum Annelida; class Polychaeta; order Phyllodocida; family Nereididae; genus Alitta; species Alitta virens. The sequence continues at coordinate 1,012,760 of OW028579.1, read as the reverse complement.
ATAAGATGAGATGAGATATCTTGTCTGTCAGTTATCATTCAATCAGTCATTCAATCAGTCAATCAGTCAGTCAGCACGTCAGTCAGTCAGTCAGTCAGTCAGTCATATAATTATCTTACAAATTTAAAAGGTTACAAATGAATGCTACAACATTGTACCACAAGGCGCAGTACTAAACCTTATTGTTAAAGCTCATGAGCTACTGCTGCTATGAGGAATAAATTAACAAAATTTCATGAATTTTCATTATTTATTAAATTCCATTTATTTATTTGCAGGTTAGATGACGGCCATGATGGTAGTGGACGAGGACTGCAGTCGAAGTAGCTACAGTTCCGATTCGCAATTCTTCACCGAAAGCCGGTGTTCCTTCGAGAACGCGGAGTCTTGTTCCTTCGAGAACGCCCGAAGTACCTTTAATGCTGCTTCGGAGTGCAAGAGATTCATTAGTGACATTGATTATGAACCGAAATCTCTCACAAAACGAGATCTCGCCCAACTCACGCGAGAAGAGAGAAGGAAGGTACGTAGGGCAACTTCGAAATACAAAGCAGCTCACGCCACTCGGGAGAGGATGCGCGTGGTTTCATTCAACAGCGCCTACACCGAATTAAGACAGTTGCTACCAACTCTTCCACCGGATAAGAAACTCTCCAAAATCGAGATCCTCAGACTTGCCATTTGCTACATTTCTTATCTGACTCACATGTTAAATACTTCGGGTGATATGCTCTGAGATCACAAGAATATGGAGACTGATAGACATTTCGAAACTGACTTTATCTTGGATGTTGAAGGTGTGAAAATGATCATTTTGACATATGCTGAACGTGTAAACATCTGTGAAGTATTGCACAAGACTATTCACTGCAAGATATTGATACCTAAAAGATGAAAACATTTTTTAAACTGCAAATTTGATATCGCTTTATTACTGAAGTGTGAAGCCATACATTTCTGCATTTATGAGTGATTTCTAGTCATATATAATACACGAAATTTCTTACTAAAACTGTCCACAACATCTCGCTGACTTAAAAATCATAATTACATTAATATTATGTGGAATATTGTATGTAATATTTCACCTTTAATGACACTTGGAAAGCGATTAATTTCGTGTAAATTCCATCCAGTGGCGATAATTTAAGAAAGAGAAAATGCTTCTTTATGTCTAGTCATTGTTACTTTGATCTCATGGCTTATAAAAACTGTTACATGCTTTTACATGTATATCCTGTGATTTGAGATCACGGGGTTCTGTTTGTACATTGTCTGTTGTTGTGATTATAGCAATAAATATTGAAAATTACAATTGTTTTTGTGTGTATATGTGGATAAAAGATATTCAGAAATGAGACCAACCAGTTATGAAGCAAATTTACGGGTTATTGTTTTTACTATGGTGTCTATACAGAACTCAGAACAAATTAATATGACGAAGTATATAGAATATACAAGACCAGGAGAGGAGGACTCTTCTAAGACAGCCATGCTGTCGACCACAAAGCCCCCCCCCCCCCTGCCCCATACAGTACATGTATTATTAAACAATTAACCCTTTAAAACTGTATTTTTTAATAGATAAATATCTGGATAATTATGAAAACATATATTATCAAATATCAACAATATTTGTACATAAGATGCAAGAGAACAAACAGGAGCGGAGAAGGATGACTTTCTTCCAGAGAAAATAGTTGGGGACAAATCCTATTTAGCTTTAATTAGGCAACAAACTAATCACGCAGGCAGAGTTCACCATATTGGGTAAGCTCTTTAACATGAACCAATCTCTTTCAGTCGTTTTCTCAGCGAAAATAGTTCCCATCTCAACCCGTATTCATCCGCAAATCTGATTAAAAGCTGCGGTTTATTCATTACGGAGGAGGACAAGCTTGAGACACCGTTTAACACGTGACCCGTAGCGGTGTCACGGAAATAATCGCCGCTTAAAGGGTTTTGGAGAGTTAATAATTTCCTGCGAGGGTAAGTGGTCCGCCAAGGAGCCCCTTTAAGCCCCCTCATGTTCAATTAGGCTAACTCAGGTGATTGCTTCTTTAAGGAGTTCTGGGCAAAAACAATGTAGAACGGAGAGTTGGAGATTGTTCAAGCTCGGACAAAATACATCTTGGGAAAATGAGAAAGTTCCGCATTCTCTTACAATTTCTATTGCCCTGTCTTCTTTAACTTTACACAATTAAGGCCTGCTATTCTATTCTGTTCTATTATATGCTGTTCTATACTATTCTTTTCTATTCTATTCTGTTCTATTCTATTATATTCTGTTATATTCTATTCTGTTCAATTCTATTCTATTCTATCCTGTTCTATTTTATTATACTGTTCTATTCTATTCTATTCTGTTCTATTCTATTCTGTTCTATTCTATTATTTTCTTTTCTATTCTATTATTTTCTATTCTATTCTATTATATTCAGCTGCTAATTATTCTAGTTTGTCTTCTACGTGTACTTTACATTTAATCCACATGCTTCTTCTATTCTTGTTCTTCATTTTCTGTTTCTCACTTATTCTTCTTTTAGCTGTTTCTTCTTAATTTTTCGTCATATTTTTAAAGTTCTTTCTTATTTTCGAAAGCAATAACAACATGTAAAGCCAGTCTAAATATAGAATCCGATTATCTTAGGCCTTTAACTTCACTTTATCCAACATACTTTAAAGTTTTTAATTTGACAAACTCTTAGCACATTCTATAAATCCCCTTGCCAAATATAATGTAATACATGCTCAAAAGGAACAACTCACAAAAAAACCCCAGTTTAAAATCGTAGCTGTGAATTATATTTTGCAAAATCCATGCTCGAATACTCAGCAATAACAGAATCACGAATTCAAAATGGAATGAGTATTTGACTTAACACTTACAACAATTACAAAGTAGAAAATCTATAGCACTTTTGGAGTGTGTGTTTGTCTAGAAAACTTGTACAAACTCTCTCTTCCACATGAGAAAATGTTAATCTTTGAGCTGAGAAATGCTGGCCACATAATCAAATCATCCCCTGGGCTGATCACGATTTTCCTAGATCACATTGCAGGGTGTTGGGTAACAGGAGAATTCACAACCATGAAATGCCAGCTGGGAAATTCTAGGATGGTCAGTTGGTCTTTTGAGGCAGTCAGTCAGTCAGTCAGTCAGCACGTCAGCTAGTCAGTCAGTCAGGCAGTCCGTCAGTCAGTCAGTCCGTCAGTCAGTCCGTCAGTAAGTCAGAAATAGAATTAGGCCTATACATTAGCTATAAGATTGATTGAATGATTGATTGAATGATTGATTGAATGATTGAATGAATGATTGAATGAATGATTGAATGAATGATTGAATGAATGAATGATTTGCCATCCAGCCAGTGAGCCATCCAGCCAGTGAGCCATCCAGCCAGCCAGCCAGCCATCCAGCCAGCCAGCCAGTCAGTCAGTCAGTCAGCCAGCCAGCCAGCCAGCCAGCCAGCCAGCCAGCCAGCCAATAAACTTGGATAATATGTCTCGTTTTGGTATTTGTTGTTTCAATGTCCAAACTAAAATAATCAACAATCAAATTACCTGCTATTAATAGATTCTATATAGGACCTATATCTATGGCTTTGGTCAAATATACAAAGGGTCATGCGCACCCAAATGCTGTCAATTTCTTTGGACTTCCAAGGAATGTGGG